>LPNX011178691.1:211449-508852 GCA_001517045.1 Pseudotsuga menziesii
TTACTTTTTTAGATTATATAAATGTGCATTGACCTTATATATTGTTTTTGGGATTATATACATGTATATGTAAAGGTTAGGAATGTTAAGAAGTTTTCATAGGTGCAAATATATGAATGTATGTACTTCATTAAATTAATGTTTATTGTTGAGAAGTTACAAGTGATAGAAATGTTATGAAGTTTTGATAGGTGCAATCTAATGTTAAGAATGAATATATGGGAGATGTTAATGTTTTGATAGGTGCAATGTTAGGAGTGAATGTGGAAATAGGAGAATGTTAGAAGTGAATGATTTGATAAGTGCAATCTAATGTTCAGAATGAATATATGGGGAATGAATATGGAAATGTTAGGAAGTTAATGTTAGGAATATTAGGAAGTTTCAATAGGTGTAATGTTAGGGGTGAATGTGGGAATGGGGGAATGTTAGGAGTGAATGTTTTGATAGGTGCGATGTTAGGAGCGAATGTTGGAATGTTAGGAGTGAATGTTTTGATAGGTGCAATGTTAGGAGTGAATGTGGAAATAAGGGAATGTTAGGAATGAATGCTTTGATAAGTGCAATTTAATGTTAAGAATGAATATAGTCGGAATGAATATGGAAATGTTAATGTTAGGAATGTTAGGAAGTTAATGTTAGGAATGTTAGGAAGTTTTGATAGGTGCAAATATATGAATGTTTGAAATGAATGTTAGGAAATGTTAGGTGCAAATATATGAATGAATGTTAAGAAATGTTAGGAATGTTAGAAATTTTTTATAGGCGCAAATATATGAATGTAAGAATGAATATAGGGAATGTTAATGTTAAGAAATAATATATGAGGAATTTCAATGTTAGGAGTGAATGTGGGAATGGGGGAATGTTAGGAGCGAATTTTTTGATAGGTGCAAATATATGAATGAATGTTAGGTAGTTTTAGTAGGTGTAAATATATGAATGAATGTTAGGAAATGTTCGGAATGTTAGGAAGTTTTGATAGGTGCAAATATATGAAAGTCAGTTAATGTATGATTGTAGATGTAGTATTGAAAAATTGAGAATGTTAGGAATGTTAGAAAGTTTTGATAGAAATATTTTTTATTACTAAGGTAAAATTAGTAACTTGATTCTGAATTTTAATATTTTTAATACTAAGGTAACATTATCAATTTAATTATTATATTTATTTTATGTTCCTTACAAGAAAAGAAAATGAGCACTACAAAAAAACAAACTACAAATAGCATTCCTATATACCCCCCCAGGATTTAAAGAAAGGTGATGAAATGAATAATGAAAAACAAAAAGAAAGACTTGTAGAGTTATAGGGAGAATTCAAAAAGTTAAGGCCTTTCATGTTTGATGGAGAATTTGAGGAAGCGATAGAATCTTGGTTGTTAAATCTGTTCCGTGGTGGAAGGAGGCTAAGAGTGTCAGTAGCATATGTAGTAAAGAGTTGAGTTGGAAATTTTTTAAAAAATTATTGAAAAAATGTATATGTCAGAACGATATTATGATGAGAAAGCTCAATAATTAAATGATTTGAGATTAATATTGTTAACCATGGAAGAATTTGTAACCGAGTTTGTAAATTTACAACGCTATGTACTATATCTAAGAGTTGAAAAAGCTAAGGTATATAGTTTTATCAGTGGTTTACCCCTAGTGTATAAGGAAAATATTGTGTTTGAAATTCTTCAACAATGGATGAAGTAATTAGAAAGGCCTAGTTGTGCTACCATTGTTTAAACAAATATCCAAATTGAGTAGAAGTTGGAAAAATAAAAAAATTTGAAAAGATAGATCAACATAGGAAAGGATTTAAACCCTCACCTTTCAGAAAAGGAACAAGAGATCATACTGATAAAAATTACAACAGGCGAGGTTCAACCAATAGCAATGGGGTAAAGAGTATCGAAACTTCTAGTGGATGATGGAATAGTAACCTGTAAGCACATTGCAGGAAGCTTGTATTGTGAATGACATAGCCAAGAATATCCCTATAGTTAATGTTTCTTTGGAATATCGGCAGGTGGACCATCAATCCACCATGTTGGAAGTAGAAGGTAAAGTTTTGAACATACATGTTTCAATACTTATCAATTTAGGTTCTAGTTTAAGTTACATTGCACCAAAAGTAGTTGAAAAGTGTAAACTTAGTAAGGAAAAACAAAAAAATGCATGGTTGGTATAACTGGCGACAAAGGTAAAAATGAAAGTTACGAAGATAGTTAAAGATTTGTTATTAGGTTTTAATGACTTGGATACCTCAGTTAATTTAAATATACTTCCCCTAGGATCCTATGACATTTTGATAGTTATGGATTGGCTAGAATATCATAAAGATTTTATCGACTATTTGCATAAAATTTTTAGTAGTGTGGATGACGAAGATATGTATCATACAATGAATGAAATTTATAGACCTTTATCTGCACGACAAATTTCAGCACTACAACGTAAAAAGTGTATTAGGAAAGGGTGTCAACTTTATGGCATCAAAATTAAAGAATTTGAGCTCGAAAAATAAAAAATGGAATTAGAACAATTTCCTATTTTAAATGAATTTGAAGTTGTATTTTGTGATAAGATATCAGTATTACCACCTAAACGATATTTAGATTTTAACATAGATCTAATGTCATTTTCAACACTAGTATCATGAGATCCATATCATATGAATATCCCAGAATTAACGAAATGAACAATACAATTACACGAGTTAATATAGACAAGAGATATATTAAGCCTAGTGTTTCTCCTTGAAGAGTACATGTTTTGTTCGTGGGTGTGCTAGTAATATGATAAATTGTAATGTATAATTATTGTTTACTAGCGTGCATGGATAACTTATAGTTGATGAATAGATAACCAACCATTGATGGTAGATAACTAGAAGAACGCGAGCTAAAAAAAAATCGGTAGACGAATTTTTTTTCGACTGACGATTTTTTTTTTCGTTTCCGTTGTAAATATCGGTTCCATAACGGAAAAACATTGTTTGGTCGAATAATTGTTCGGACGAACCATTTTTCAGCTGAATAATTGTTCATTCGAATAACCTCTGAGACCTGAAACCTGCACAATTTTCAGGTTTCTCCATTTTCGGAAGGTAAAATGGATGCCTTACACTACAAATCGACTGTCGGACTTGATACCATTAGTTTTGTCATTGAATCTACTTTCCGTAGGTATATATTTTGTTGTGTATAGGTGAGATCCACTATTTTATTTATTTTTTGTTTCTTAACATGTGTCGAGTTTCGTTTCATCTCTTTCAACATGCGGTGAAATGAAAAATATATAACTTTAAAAATACACCACCTAAAAAATTAAAACAAATATGGTGCACTTAATTGGAGTGTTTACTTCAAAATGATATTCATAGATTTTTAAATTTTATAGTCAATTGCGAGAAAAGTGGTGAAACCAAACACATGTTGAAAATCGACAAGGTTTCCCCATTGATCGAATTCAAATAAATATTATAGGTTATAAATTTATAGTCATCGCAATAGTATATTGTGTGTAGATTGTCGTAACATATTTTTTTTTTGCAAAACACAAGGTTAACAATGATTTTAGTGGCGCATCCAAACATGTCTATTTTTTAGTCCTTTCATTTTATAAGGACACACTGTCAAACATTTTCCGAAACGACATATGAAATATCAATAAAAAAAATTGAAAAAATTATGAATAGAAAGCTAACATAATTCTCTAAAAGTTTTGTTCTTAATTGAAAGTGAAATTCTAAACGAAAATATCACTTTCGTTTGCTTAAAGTTGAAAAACATGAAAAAATCAAATTTATTTTCTCATAAGACCCCCCAAAACAGACACCCATATTCATGGATTCACCCACATGCATTATAACTTAACCTAAAACTATTTTATTCCCACCATGCTTTAATGGTATAAAGACTACATCTAATATATATATTGAATGAAAGACAATATTCGTGATGAAAAACATAACAACTTATGGTTGTTGCACTATCACCAATATCCTTATTGCTCTTGATCAATAAGACAAAATGAAATTTCATAGGCTTCTTAACTTCTCTATATTCTTCTAAATTCTTGCATTTAATATGGAATAATTTAAAAATATATTGATTTGGAGGCATGGCTATACTTCTGATTGCAATACATGGAAATTCAAAACGCTGGCATGACCCTAGAGTGGAAAATAAAGCTTACCTCCAAGGTCTCGATGATTTTTTCATGGCTATTCTTCTAATAACAATTGGAAATTCAAAAGGCATTTTTCTTTGGCGAACCCAGGTTTCTTCGACGCTCGTCAATTTGGGACAAGTTCATTGCCCAGAGGAAAGGCATGGTTGTCACTGAACTGAAATTGATGTCTAGTTTCGTCAATCTACCACTACGTAGCTTACCAATGGTTGTCGTCGGCCTGCAAGTGAGGTATGGTTTCGTCAATTTACCTTAACGGATTCAAACCTTGAATGCCGACGGATCCGAGTAAAAAATATTAACAGTTGACCCCTTAGTCTGTAATAGTTTAACTGATTTGTTTCAAGATATTTATTATACCCTAGCGATTGTGTAGGAGAAGCTTAGATCATGAAAGGGCTAATATTTCCACATAGTCCACTGATTGCACAAAATCCCTCATATGGTCTGAGTTGGTAATGACAAATGGCCACGAAACATCGAAATGTAGTGTTTGCTGTGATTTTTTAGCTCTCCTAATATATACATTGCGTAAACTAAAATTTGACTCAGAAATAAATCGCTGGAAACAGTTATGCATTGGGCAGCTTCATTTTCACACTTCCCTAATATATACAGTATGTAAATTAAAATTTGATCCATAACTCAATCGCTGGAAACAGTTATGAATTGGGCACCTTCATTTTCACACTCCCCTCCTTTCAATGGCCACCATACTTCTTACAGATTCAGTAATGATATCGTAATATTCCATCACATAAATTATGTCGTTGTTTCTGGCTAACAACCCAAGCAAATCCGAAACGAAAAATCGGAAGCCAACACTTTGTACAAAAAGAGGAGCACATTGCTGCAACATGCAGTGAAACATATGGGTATTGGAGACGACTCAAATGCATATGTTTCTCTGTTGGGAGCATGTACTAATGTGCAAGCTCTGAAGCAAGTTCATGTTCACATGCTCAGAATTGGCTTGGACAAACACTCTATCTCCTCAACAAACTCATAGACATGATTGCATTTACAAAAATATGGAGGTTACACTCTTGATATTTGATAGCATATGCGATTGTAATGGTTTTTAAGGGATCGTTATATAAGATGGTATGCCACAAATTGAACTTATGATGAAGCCCTTGTACTGTTCTTCCAAATGAAAGATGAGGGATTACAGATGGACAAGTTTACGTTTCCCTTGTTGCTCAAGGCATGCGCTAGTTTAATTACTCTGCGAGAGGGCAAGCAGATTCATAATCGCATTTTTCGATATGGGTTGGAGTCAGATGTATTTATTGGTTCTTCACTCATAGGAATATATGCTAAAGGTGGGTTTATCAAGTTTGTAGGAAAAGTGTTAGACAAAATTCATGAGAAATGTAGTCATGGAATGCTGTGATTATTGGGTATGTCTAGAATGGGCTTGCCATTAGTGCTGTGGCAGTTTTTGATTTGTGGCAGTTTTTTATCAATTGCAACTGGAAGATGTGAAGCCCAATTCCACTACCATGGAGAGAATACTCCCTGCATTTACACATTTAAAGGATCTGGAACAAGGTAAGTGGATCCATGATTATGCAATTCAAATTGGGTTTCAAGAAGAGGCTTCTGTGGTCAATTCTCTTATGGCGATGTATTCCAAATGCAATAGCGTTGAGGATTAAAGGTAGTTATTTAACAAAATGTGTAACAGAACTGTTGTCTTGTGGAATGCTTTGATTGCTGGGTATGAACATATGGGATATGTCGGCGAGGCTTCGACACTCTTTTATGAAATGCAACAGGTACACATGAAACCCAACTGGCTGATTCTAAAACTAGCAATGGTTATGTCCACATTGCTGGTGGGATTGTTGCCTTCTTATCCACGGTGATACAAGATCATTTTTTATATAGGTGCACCTCAAGTGTTCTGCGTCACAACAAAGGGTGCTCTCTCTTGATTCCACTCCACCAAAATAGAATAACGCATGTTCAACACTCCTACTAGGTTCAGGACTTGAATCAAACTTAGATCATAGAAGAAGATAGTTGGGGATTCCTTACAAACCAGGAAGGAAAGTGACCATGGGAAATAACTCTCAACTGTCAAGAATTCACGCTTTTACTCTTTGTGTTGTTGTGTATTTTCAGAAGATATATGTGCAGGGTAGATAGAAAAAGTTTTTTAGCTCTTGATATTCGCTTCTAGAACAAAATAGGTTGGAGCGTTTTGAAGGGTGTAAGCTGGTACATGCCTTTGGGGTTCCTATGAGTTGAACTCCTTCCTTGTCCTTGAGAGAATCCTTAATCCTTTAGGAGAAAATGTCTCTGAAGCCCAATTCCAAAGCCGATGCCCGAAAGCAACATTACAAGGTGGAAGTCGATACAGTAGAGGCACGTCGCAAGTGAGAGGAAAACATGGTGGAGATTCGAAAGTTCAGGTAGGAGGAAACTCTACTGAGAAAATGCAGAGAAGGTGTTGTGTCAGCCCACAATACTCAACCCTCCAGTGGCTATGACCAAACAATTTACATGGATGAAAATGTAATTTCTCTTATAGTAAATCGGTATATAAAAATATGTTGTGTTTTGCAGCCACCTAGTAGATTGCAAAGAGTTTACCACCACTAGCCTAGGATTTGATATTTAGTGCCTGTTATAATGGTAAATTTAAAAGTTTTAATACTATCTGTGAAACAACAGTCTATTGTTATATTTGAAGTAATTTCTATTAAGTCCCTTTTATTTTAGCTTTCTTCATATTTATAATGGAGAATATACTGTAGAGAACAATATTCAGATATAATACATTTTTGTCTTAATCTGCAAGACCATAAAATCTTCTTTCTTCCGAAATATTCTAATTCATGTATATAGTTTATACCTTTTATAATGATTGTTGCGACATAGAATATATAGTTGATGTATAAACCTCAATTTGATGTGTAGTGTAAAGTTATTAAGAGCTTTAATAACCTCTTTGTGGAATTATATCGATTACTGTCATCTTAGTGTTGAAATGCGGTGTTTAGATTGATGCCAATGTTTATTGGTGCATTGTAGAATTTTCCTATGATTGTTTTTGTGCTTGCTTCTGATGATTTTCCAGCAATGGAGGAAGCTGCTATTCAATTGCGAAAGATGTTATCTAATGGTCAGCTTTTTTTGTTTTTTTCTTAACCCATAAAAACCTACCACGTCTCATGATTTTATTACACTCAGGGAATCTTCCCAGCACTTAGTATTGCCTTCTTTGTGCAGTAAGTAATTCTCCAATCGATGCAATCATCCAGTACAGCATAGTTCCCCTCCTTGTCGATATTCTTAGGAGGAGTGATATGCGTCAACTTCAAGTAAGATGCAATTGCTTTAATCATGTATATTGATAATATATCCATTTCGACCTGAGAAACAAACTTCAATCTTCTGACATCACTGGATATTATTTAGTAAACAGATAAAATATATAATTATTATTTAAATATGTTAAGACAAAAAAATATAGTTGTTAAGAGAATTAATATAATTGTGATGGTTGATAGTTCGTTATCATATATGATAAGGCAGTTTGAAGCAGCTTGGGATTTGACAAGTATAGTGTTAGGAACCTCTGAGAATACAAAGGTTGTTGTTGACTATGGGGCATTCCCATATTTGTGGAGATTCTTATCTCTGTGAATATTAACATTAGAGAATAGGTACTGTTTAACCTATTCATAAGAATTTTAACTTTTTATGTCATAGATTCCATCCCGTTGAGTTTTTACAATGATAACCTTGTTTTTCTCATCTATTCTTTATATCTTCTGTTGAATTGAATTTTAATAATAACACTACTCCCTGACATTGAGCCCAATCATTGTTTGTATAAGTATGTTTCAGATTTGGGAAATATTGTTGGAGACTCTCCAACATATATGGATCTCGCACTAGGTCATATAGCATTAACGCAGGTGTTTTCCTAGTTTAATGAGACTACAAAAATTTCATTGATAATAATTGCTACAGGGACTCTCAAAATTTTGTCATGGTAAACCCAACCCTCAATTTGATCAGGTAGGCAAAATCTATTATCTTGTTCTTCTTCTTAGTTTGCATATACTGTGGATTGTTTTATAGCTCTTGGTACTCGGTAGATTTGGATGTTAGATGGATGATAATTTAATAGTATGAAGATGACTTCTTCCTTTTCACAGACTTTGCTTATGGATTTCAGGTAAAATATCCATTTCCAACCCTGGAGAGACTTCTCCATATGCGAGATGATGACACCTTGGCTGATGCATGCTGGTCTCCATCATATCTTTCTAAAGGTCCCAATTTCAAAATTCAAGCAGTAATTGACGTGGGCATTTTCCCAAAGTTGGTCAAACTTTTGTTGTGAGTTTAATAAGCAATGAATGCTTTAAGGCTTAATAAGCTTAGCACACACATATATATATTTTGATTTCTGTTTTTTATTTGTAATAAATTTAGTGTTAAGATTAATACGTTATGTATAATATTTTATATTAATTTCAAGTTGTATTAATCCAAATGAATGTTTTGTATTTTAGGCATTTTATTGTACCTTTTGGTGCATTTTATTGTAGCTGCAGATAAGATATTTTCAAATAGATTATTGAGACAAGGTAGATGCATGGGAAGTGAATGGGTGGATTTGGAAGCATGAAAGATTATAGTATCTGGGAAATTGTTATTGCAAATAACATCTGATTGAAAATGTTTGGGCCAAGAAGGAATAATGCTCCGTAGTCCAGGCCTCAACCTCCTGGATGTAAGCTTCTAGGGCCTCTAGGGACACCAACTGGGATGATGAGCATGAATTAGCCCTTTCAATAACATCCCATAATGCATGGGATGAATCCCCTACATTCACCTCCCTTTATAGGTGGACAACAACAACATCACCAGCAACAACAATGGCAACATCATCATCCTGGATTTGGACCATCTCCGAGCATGGCTTCTAATGCAAATCATGCAATAATACCTGGTCCTCCCCTGGGCATATTCTCTCTGGGATACCTCCAGGGTTGGTTTCACCAGCACCATTCATGAGATCATTTCCCATTGTTCCATATCCAACACCACCAGCAACATCAATTTCTTTTATGGTTCCTCGACCCCCTTTTCCTAGAGTACCTCCTCTTCCTATAGGGTTAACCGGAAATACTTCCACCTCCATCATATACTACATTGCCAAAAAACCCTCCTAGAGATCTTGATGTACTACCTTTCCCCCCTCCACCACCCCCTCCATCACCCCCTTCATATCCATCCCCATCCACACCTCCTTCCCCACCTGGATCACCAACACAAACTTCGTCTATTAGAGTTGATCTTGTTTTTCTTCGGCCACTCCTCGAATCTCGTATTCTCTGCCTGTACCTCCACCAAATCCTAGTGACGAAGAACTACTTCACAATATTGAAATATTTTAATAGTTTGTTGTTAATAATGGACCTAATTTTGAGAAAATGGCTCGAGTTAAAGAATATGGCAATCCAAAGTTTGCATTTTTGTTTGGCGGGGATCCTGGTAGTGATGCTTGGATTGGAATTTGGATTTGAGTAGTTCAAGTGGAAAAAGATGAAATTTGAGTTAGAGTTGAAGATACAACAACAATCATAAGTCAAGCAGCTTTCAGAGGCTTCAATTCCTCCTGATCCTACTGAGCAGCTTGCCAAAACGTTTTTTCCCTTGAGCCTTCTCGAAAGTTTAAAAATACCTTGCTTCCACCTAATGCTACACAATATTTCACACAATGAGCTATCTCTTCAGAAGGGGTTGCAAAATATCCCGCAGGATTGAACACTGACATGGAAGGTGAGTAGAGTTTATTTGAAAAATAGATGGCGACGCACTTGGTCATCTAATGGTATTCTGCTTAACATAAATGATTTTGATGTTGTCAATTTTTTTTTTTTGAAATGTATTTATATTTGAGATAACACTCTATATACAAATTTATGATTTATGCTGCAATGATCAATGAGGTTCTGTATACTATAAAACTACTTTCATAATAAATTGCCAATACAATGAGAGAAAACTAAAGTGGGCCGAATTATACTCTCTTATGTTCAAGTGGAATTTTCAACAGAATTGAGTTCTGTTGCCTTCTGTAAGTGTGTTTGGGAAAGAACTAGATGAATATGATGCCCATGCACGCTCTCAGCACAATTTTCAAAATCTTAGCCTATCATGAAGAAATTGCACTGCATATCACTGAGCAAAACCCTAGTGTAGAAAACCGTCAAAATAGACAACCTTCATTCCATGAAGCCACCTAAAAAGGATGCTCCTAGTGATACTAAGATGTCACAAATCCAATAGAACAGCCGATTTTTCCATTGGAGCCAAGGTCTTCGAGTCATGGCAAATTTCATCTCGCTTGCCAAGGCCATTAAGGGAGATCGGGCAAAATTCAACCGAGAGCATAAAAACCAAACCGAGCAACGAAATGGAGTTCCATTGCCTCTTGCAAGTGTGTTTGGGAAAGGGTGAGATGACCATGATTCCCATGCACTTTTTGGGCATATTTTTCAAAATCTTATCCTATTATACACAAATCGCACTGCACCTCAATTAACAAAACCCTTGTTTAAAAAATCGTCAAAATAGACAACTTCGATTCATGAAGTCACTGAATAGCGTTGTCACTAATTGTACTTGGATGTCACGAATCCAACGGAACTGATGGTTTATCAATTGGAGCCATGCTTTTCGAGTTATGGCAAGTTTCATCTCGCTTCCCAAGGCCATTAAGGGAAACCACACAAATTTCAACAGGGGGCATAAAAACCAAACCAAGCAACAAAATTGAGTTATGTTGCATTCTCCAAGTGTGTTTAGACAAGGGAAGGATGACTGCAATTCCCATGCACTCACTTGACACATTTTTCAAAGTATTATCCTCTCATGCAGAAATTGAACTGCACGTCACTGAGAAAAACCCTAGTTTAGAAAAATGTCAAAATAAACAACTTTTGATCCATGAAACCACCAAATGAGGGCGTCCCTAGTGGCACTCAGATGCCACAAATCCAACGAAGTTTACGTGTTGTCCATTTGCGCTATGATTTTTGAGTTAGAGCGAGTTTCATTTCGCTACCCAAGGCCATTAAGGGACACCAAGCAAATTTAAACCTGGGGCATAAAAACCAAACTGAGCAATGGAATTGAGTTCTGTTGCCTTTTACAAGTTTTTTTGGGGAAGGAAGAGATGATTGCGATGCCCATGCACTCGCTCGACACACATTTTCAAAATTTTGGCCAATTGTTTAGAAATTGCACTGTACGTCACTGAGAAAAACCATAGTTTAGAAAACCGTCAAAATAGGCAATGTTTAGTCCATGAAGCTATCGAATAGGGTTGTATCTAGTGGTACTTGGATGTCTAGAATGCAATAGAACTGACGGTTTATCGATCAGAGCCATGGTTTTCGAGTTATGGTGAGTTTCATATCGCTTCCAAAGGCCATTAAGGGACAACAAGAAAACTTCAACGAAGGGCATAAAAACCAAAACAAGAAACAAAATTGAGTATCATTTCCTTCTGCAAGTGTTTTTGGGAAATGGAGAGATGACCACAATGCCCACGCACTCGTTGGGCACATTTTCAAATTCTTATCCTATTGTAAATAATTTACACTACACATCACTTAGCAAAAACCTAGTTTAGAAAACCATCAAAACAGACAACTGTCGGTCCATGAAGCCATCAAATAGGGGTGTCCGTAGGGGTACTCGGATTTCATGACTTCAACGAAACTGACGGTTTGTCCATTGGATCCATGGTTTTTGAGTGATGGCGAGTTTCATCTAGCTTCCCCAGGCCATTAAGGGATACCAAGCAAATTTCAACTCGGGACATAAAAACCAAACCGAGCAACAAAATTGAGTTTTGTTACCTTCAACAAGTGTACTTGGGAAAGGGAAAGATGACTATGATGACCATGCATTTGCTCAACACATTTTTCAAAATCTTAGACTATCATGCAGAGATTGCACTACACATCACTAAGCAAAACCTACTTTACAAAAACATTAAAAATAGACAACTTCTGATCCATGAAACTACTGAACAATAGTGTCCCTAAAGGCACTCATATGTCACAAATCCAACGGAACCAGTGGTTTTACCATTGGAGCCACGGTTTTAGAGTTATGATGAGTTTCATCTCCCTTCCTAAGGCCATTAAGGGATACCAAGCAAATTTCAATTGGGGGCATAAAAACCATACCGAGCAACGAAATTGAGTTTCGTTTCCTTATGCAAGTGTGTTTGGCCAGCCAAGGCCAATATGACTACGATGCCCATGCACTCTCTCAACACATTTTTCAAAATCTTAGCCTGTCATGCAGAAATTGCACTACATGTCATTGAGAAAAACCCTAGTTTAGAAAAATGTCAATATGAAACCATCAAACAAGGGTGTTCTTAGTGGTACATGGATGTCATAAATGTTAGATTTTTATCATTCAAGATAGCATTATCTTAATATCTTTAATTGAGATAATAACAAGCACAACAATCAAACATAGTAGACAATATACACAGATTTTCCTCGGGGAAACCATAACGGAGAAAACCCCGCAACTTCCTCAGAGGTAGAATCAACACCAAAAGTAAAACCAAAAAATAGTAAGATGATATCTCGACAGCAGTAGTCTCTCTCTCTCTCTTGTCCCAACAACTTCTTCTCTCTCAGTTATGCACTACAACTGAGTGTGAGTGAATGTGTGATAAATAGAGAGGATCACTCTATATTTATACTAATTCTCGACTTAACAATAACTCACTATGGTCGAATTCTCTAGGAGAGTCTAATAACCCTAGGGCCCCACAACTGTGGCGACTTTAACCCTTGATCAATAAGTAGGGTTACCCTCTATGACTTTACATGACTTGTTTACATTATTGAATCTCCCGATATGAACATCGGGGCATGACTTTACTCAATTACATTAAAAATACTTCCCGGAATAAACATCGGGGTACAATACATAAAATATACATGTGAATACATTCCAAAGTTACAAATACATCAGCGCTCCCTCTTAACTAGGAAGGTATTCTCATGACACAGATTATCAGCATGGGTCTTCTTTTCTGTATCATTTGGATCACCATCAAGTTATCTTCATCTTCAAGTCATCTTCATCTTTAATTCATCTTCATCTTCAAGTCATCTTCATTACTAGATCTGTATCATCACTGGGTCATCATCACTGGATCTAGATCATCTCTGCTAGATCATCATCACAGGTGCTATCTCTCGATTCTTCTCGTCATAGAAAGTTCTACAGAGCCAACCCTTTTTGATGTTGGTTGTAGGCCTAGCCTCCATGTAGGTCTTTTTTAGCGCTTATATCTGACCCTAAGTCAGAATGGCCCACCCAGCACTTACATTTGACCATGAGAGGAACACATCCAACACCATGTCAGAAAGGCACGACCAACACTCACATCTAACCATGGGAGGAATACATCCACCACCATGTCAGAAAGGCCCAACACTCACATCCACTGGCATGATAAGACACATCATCTATCATCCAAGGAAAGGCTCAGCACTTACATCTACTGGCATTGTAGCACACACCATCTACTATCCATAGAAAGGAACAACACTTATATCCTCTGGCATAGCAAGACACACCATCTACTATCCAAGGAAGGGCTCAACACTTATATCTACTGGCATGGTAGGACACACCATCTACCATCCAAATAAAGGCTCTTCCATTGTTATCGAAACCGGACCAGAACCGAAAAACGGGCCAGTCTGACCGGTGTATAGGGTTGGCCGGTCCGACCAGCAAAAAAAATCATAAAACCAGATTTTTTTCCAAACCGAGTATGAACCAGACGAAACCGGTCAAAACCGACCGAACCAACTGGTCTAGACTGGGGACTCATGAAACTCAATTTTTTTTAAAAAAACCAGAAAATAGAACTTTACTGATGTACTTTGGAGCCTTTTTGTTAATGTACTTTGGTTTAGAACCTCAGAGATGTATTGCACCAGGTGTTATTTTGGATATTTGCACCCATATTTGCTATATATATGAGAATCTTTGCATATTTCTATATTAATGGTTTGGATTCATATGTATGCACATGAATATATATGTTTTTCACAAAATATGAATATTTTATATATTTTTTAGTTAGTCGGATTTTTGCCGGTTCCGATCTGGTTCACATTTTGGGCTTTGTCGGTTGGATGATCGGTCCGGTTCTAATCACATTGGGCTCTGCACTTACATCTGATCATGTGGGACCCAATCCCACAATCATATTAGATTGGCTCTACACTTACATCTGATCATGTGGGAGTCAATCCCACAGTCATATCGGAATGGCTCTCAACTCTAGGCTGAGGATTCTTGGTAACTGACCAGGTGCCTCCCTTCTCCCAAAGAATGGCATTCAACACTTATATCTGATCATGTGGTAACACATCCCTCAATCACATCAAAATGGATCTACACTGATCATGTGGTAACACAACCCACAATCAAATCAGACCATCTCTACACTTATATCTAACCATGGAAGGAACCAATCCTCTCACCATGTCAGAAGGGCTCACGAACTCATCACTTCCCCTTGGAAGGATCCTCGATCTGGAGAACACCAAGCTTCTCCTTGAAGTACTCAAACTTCACTCTGGCTAATGGCTTGGTCAACACATCAACTATCTGCTCGTCTTTCGCAACATACTGGAGCTTCACTGCTCCTCTTTGGACCATATCCTTGATATAGTGATATTTGATCTCGATATGCTTCGACTTGTCATGGAACACTGGGTTCTCAGACAACTTCACACAACTCCGGTTGTCGCAATATATACAAGTAGCATCCAACTAGAGATCAAACAAATCAAATAATAGCTTTCTAAGACACACTGCCTCACAGCTAGTCGAACAAGCTGCGACATACTCTGCTTCAGCTGTACTCAGTGCCACACAGGACTGCTTCCTGCTAAACCAAGAGATCACACTTGATCCCATACTGAAGGAACACCCTAAAGTGCTCTTCCTATCGATGGCACTTCCTGCCCAATCTGAATCAACATAACCTTCCAGGTTAATCTTCTGATTCGCCTCATACTTGAGCCCATAATCAACTGTACCCTTCAAGTACCGTAGAATATGATTTGCAGCAGTTAAGTGAACATGTCTTGGATCTATCAGGAACTGGCTCAATGTGTTCACAACAAAGCAAATATCTGGTCTCGTATTCGTCAGGTACATCAAGGACCCAATCATCTGACAATAGAGTTGTAGCATCAACCGCTTCTGATGAAGCATCACTCAATAGCTTCAGGTTCGATGCCATAGGTGTGGTCATGGGCTTGCAGTCCATCATCCTGAATCTCTTCAGGATCTCTACCGCATATTTCCCTTGTCCCAAAAAATTGCATCCGCATTCTGCCACACCTCCATGCCTAGAAAATAGTGCATCATACCCAAGTCCTTCATTTCCAACTCGGCAGCAAGCTTCCTCTTTGTATCAACAATCAACCCATCCATACCTATTACAAAAAAATCATCTACATATAGCAAGAGTATCAATGGGTTCCCTTCTTCAAGCTTGTAGTAAAGGTTGGAATTTGCTTTACTCTTGGTAAAGCCCAAACTGGATAGGAAGCTATCAATTATTCTGTACCATGTCATGGGTGCCTGTTTCAAACTGTACAGGGCTTTATTCAATTTACACACATGAGTCTCCCTGTCATGTGTCTAAAAACCGAGTGGCTACTCCATATACACTTCCTCTTCCACTGCACCATTCAAGGAAGCAGTATTGACATCCATCTAGTGTATCTTCCATTTCATCACTGCAGCGAAAGCAAGTACTGATCTGATGGAAGTGTATCAGGCTACAGGTGCAAAAGTTTCTTCATAATCTATTCCTTCTTTCTGGGAGAAGCCACGAGTCACAAATATTGCTTTATATTTCTCTATGCTACCATCTGCAGCATGCTTGATCTTGTAGATCCACTTAGAAGTCACGACAAACTTCCCTTTTGGTCTAGGAACAACATCCCAAACATCATTATTCATGATCAATTGGTAGTCCTCAATCATAGCATCCTTCCATTCTTTCTTCTCTGCTACTTATTCATAATTGGAAGGTTCTTTATCAATAATTTCACATAGCAGGGCCACATAACCGAAGCAGGACCTAGTTCTCTTTCTTTCTCTGTGTGTTTCTTCTGGAGGCCCATATCTTTCTACACCTTGGATAGCCTCTCATACCCATGTAGGTTTCCTCTTGTGAGGATTCTTCTCTTGGGGTGGATCTACAGGTTCCTGGGGTTCTTCTATTTCTCTATCTTCATCCCGATTTGCATCGTTCATAGTTGTATCTTGAATTCTGGGTACTTTTGTTTCTTTGGAATCTTCAACTGGTCTCTTTCTGGATTTGTTGTAAGCCGAATCTTCATCGAATGTTACGTTTATGCTTTTGTCGATCTTCTTGAATCCTGGGAAGTATATTCTATAAGCTTTCAAGCTTTCACTGTATCCCACAAATATACCCTTCTTTCTAGAAGGATCTAACTTTGTCCTCTTTTCTTTTGGAATGTGTATGTATACAACACAACTGAATATTCTGAGATGGCTGACTTCTAGTTTCTTACCGAAAAATACTTATTCATGTGTCTTGTTCTCGAGTACTCTCTATGGAGTACGGTTCTGTACATACACCGATGTTCTAGAAGATTTTTCACATAGATGCATGGGAAGGCCTTGATCATGAAGCATGGCCCTTGCAGCTTCCATGATCGTTCTATTCTTCCTTTCTGCAACCCCATTCTGTTGTGGATTATATGGAGTGGATAACTCCCTCTTAATCCCTGAATCTTTTCATAACTTTTTGAATTCATTTGATGTGAATTCTCTGCCATTATCTAATCGAAAGGTCTTGATCTTCTTTTCTGTGGTTCTCAATCAAGGCTTTGAATTACTTGAACTTGTTGAATACTTCATCTTTGTTCTTCATGAAGTATATCCATGTCTTCCTAAAAAAATAATCAATAAAAAAAACATAGTATACATACCCGCTTAATGAACTGGATGACATCGGACCGCATACATCGTAGTGAATGATTTCCAAGATTCCTTTTGCCTTGCTCTCGCTACTTGGAAATGTCTTCTTTGTGTTCTTTCCTTTCGCACATCCTTTATAGACACCGTCATGTTTTGTCTGTATTTCTGGAAGACCTTCAACATCTTTGCTTGCAAGTGGTAGTGCTCTGTAGTGGACATGTGGAATCCTTCTATGGAAAAGTTCATTTGGTTCTACTGAGTTATGAATCAAAGCTTGTTCTGGTTGGCCCTTCAATTTGTATAGACCTCCTTCTTGTTCCCTAATTACTACTGCATCATCAATGGTCTTTCCCTTTGGCCACATAAGAACTTGGCCATCTACAAATGCAACCCTCATGCCTTTTGCATCCAATGTAGATAAGGAGAGGAGGTTCTTCTTGAGTCCTGGTACAAACAATACATCCTTCATATTCATAGACTTTCCAAAGTCTAGCTTATAGGAGGATTCACCACTACCTTTTATTGGATACTGGTAGTCATCCCCAAGTTTCACCTTGTGAGGTGATTCATGTTCAGATAGTTTCACAAAGGATTCTTTGAATCCCGTCATATGTTTGGAAAAACCACTGTCTATAAGCCAATCATTGCTTCCATGTGTGATAGTTCCCGTGAGAGTAGCAAACACATTCTTCATCACTTTCTTGTCTGATTATCTTTGTGGAAGGTTCATCATCCTCTACAACATGAGCATGATGCCTTCTCTTGTTTCCCTTCTTCTTGTGAGATCTATTTTTGTTTCTAGGATATTCTTTGACAAAGTGTCCTCTTTCATCACATGTATAGCTTCTGAGTTTAGATAAATCTCTTCTAGTGTTATATTTCTGGTGGAAGTGCATACCTTTGGGGTGATGAGAGTTTCTTCTGCTTTTCTTGGAGTGTACTATGAGAGCTTGGTATTCACTTCCCATCTTTTCTTCTCGGGCTATTATTCGAGCTTCTTCTTGTGAGCATTCTTCCCACAACCTACTAAACTTGACTAGCTTCTTTCTTGCAAAACTCCCTTGAATGAAGAAGACCCATGATCTAGGTAGACCATTCAAGGTGGTCATCACAATTTCTGCATTCTCTACTTCTTCATCTACCGCTTCCAGTTGTTCCTTGATCTGAGAAACCCTTGCAAAGTAAGACTGTATGGTCTCCGCATTCTAGATCTTTACATTGTTCAATTGGTTTCTTAGAGTCATCTTCCGATTTATGTTATTTCCTTCAAACAGTTTGGTCAGGGAATCAAACATAGCTTTAGGTGTCTTTAGGGAGGACACCTGTGGTATGAGGTGATCTTTAATTGAATCAACAATAATCCTCTTAGCCATGACCAATTTATTTTTGTGTAAGGCCTTAGCCTCATCTCCCTCTGGAACTGGAAACTCTTCATTGATGTAAGAGTCCAACTCATTTTCTTCCAGGACCAGGGAGATCCTATACTTCCAGGCTTGGAAGTTATCAGCTCCCTCAAGCTTTTCATCAAGCTTGGTATGATGAGACATCTTAACAGAGAACCTCAAATGGAAATGCAAAAGATTTAGATCTTACCAGGTTAAGATGTCGGAACTGGATCTAGAGCTGAATCTTTGTAGAGTTGGTTCAAGAGCAGAATAGGGTTTGACTTTCCTAGAGTTCTATCCAACCAAAAACTTTTATCTTGATCTCTAAACTTCGATTTTGAGGAGGAGATAAATCCAGGCCTGGGCTCATTCAAAAATTCCACTTCTGTGAAAATCCCTAATTTTCAGCAGTAGTGTCGTGTCAAAAACTGGAAATTCTTAGAATTAGATTCTGTTTCGACAGAAATATGCACCCTAGAGAGGAGTGTCAGTCCAACCTTTTGCTGAAAATATGTGGAGAGAGACCCAAAAAATAGGAAGCCCTACTTTTCACAGCTGCACAGTGTCTTCTTCTCAAGTTAGCTTTGATACCATCTTAGATTTTTATCATTCAAGCTAGCATTATCTTAGGATCTTTAATTGAGAGAATAACAAGCACATCAATCAAACACAATAGACAATAGACACAAATATTTTCCTCGAGGAAACCATAAAGGAGAAAACCCCGCAAATTCCTCAGAGATAGAATCAACACCAAAAGTAAAACCCAAAAACAGTAAGATGATCTCTTGACAGCAGTAGTCTCTCTCTCTCTCTCTTGTCCCAACAACTTCTTCTCTCTCAGTTATGCGCTACAACTGAGTGTGAGTGAATGTGTGATAAATAGAGAGGCTCACTCTCTATTTATACTAATTCTTGACTTGACAATAACTCACTAGGGTTGACTTCTCTAGGAGAGTATAATAACCCTAGGGCCCCACAACTATGGGGACTTTAACCCTTGATCAATAAGGAGGGTTACCCTCTATGACTTTACATGACTTGTTTACATTATTGAATCTCCCGATAGGAACATCGGGGCATGACATGACTCAATTACATTACAGATACTTCCCGAAATAAACATCGGGGTACAATACATAAAATATACAAGTGAATACATTCCGAAGTTACAAATACATCAAAAATAAATACAACGAAATTGATGATTTTTCCATCAAAACCACATGCATAATTAGGATCAAAATAATTGAGTTTTGTTGTCTCTTGGAAGTGTCTTTGGGAAAGAGAGAGATGACTAATATGCCCATGCACTTGTTGGGCACATTTTTCAAAATCGTAGCCTATCTTGCAGAAATTGCACTACACGTCAATGATCAAAACCCTAGTATAGAAAATTGTCAAAATAGACAACGTTCGGTCCATGGATCCACTAGACAAGTGTGTCTCAAGTAGTACTCGGATGTCATGAATCCAATGGAACTGACGGTTTGTCCATCAGAGCTTCTATTTTTTTGTTATGGTGAATTTTATCTTGCTTCCAAGGCCATTTCGGGACATCAGTAAAATTTCAATCGAGGGCATAAAAGCGAAATTGAGCAACAAAATTGAGTTTTGTTACTTCCTACATGTGTGTTGGGGAAAGGGTGAGATGACTGTGATTCCCATACACTCGTTCGACACATTTTTTAAAATCTTGGCCTATTGTGGAGAAATTGCACTTCGTGTCACTCGGCAAAGCCCTAGTTTAGAAAACCTTGAAAATATACAACGTTTGGTCCATGAAGCCACCAAATAAGGGTGTCTCTGGTGGTAATCAGGTGTTGCGAATACAACAGAACTGAAGGTTTTTCCATTAGATCCATGGTTTTTGAGTTATAGCAAGTTTCATCCCACTTCCCAATGCCATTAACGGACACGAGACAAGTTTCAATGGGGGGAATACAAACCAAACTGAACAACGAAATTGAGTTCCATTGCCTCATGTAAGTGTGTTTGGGCAAGGGCAAGATGACAATGATGCCCATGCACTAGCTTAGTAAATTTTTAAAAATCTCTTCCTATCATGCAGAAATTGCACTGCACGTCAGTGAGCAAAACTTAAGTTTAAAAAACCATCAAGATAGACAACTTCTCGTCCTTGAAACCATCAACCAGGGTTGTCCCCTAGTGGTATTCGGATGTCACAAATCCAACGGAACAGATAGTTTGTCCATCGGAGCCATGCTTTTTGAGTTATAGTGATTTTCATCTTGCTTCCCAAGACCATTAAGGGACACCAAACAAATTTAAACTGGGGCATAAAAACCAAACCGAGCAACGAAATTCAATTTTTTTCATCTTGTAAGTGTGTTTTGGCAAGGGAGAGATGACTATGATTCCCATGGACTCGCTTAGCACATTTTTCTAAAACCTTAACCTATCATGCAGAAATTGCAGTACTACACGTCATTGAGAAACACCCTAGCTTAAAAAACCATCAAAATAGAAAACTTTCGGTCCATGAATCTATCAAGAATGGGTGTTCCCACGGTTATCAAATGTCATTAATCTATTTGAATTGAAGGTTTTTCCATCGGAGCCTCGATTTTCAAGTTATGGCGAGTTTCATATCACTTCTCAAGGCCATTCAGGGACACCAAGCAAATATCAACTAGGGGCATAAAAACCAAACCGAGAAATTGAATTGATTTTCGTTGCCTCCTGCAAGTGTGTTTGGGCAAGGGAGAGATGACTATGATTCCCATCCACTCGCTCAACACATTTTTCAAAATCTTACCCTATTGTGCAGAAATTGCATTGCACGTCATCGAGCAAAACCCTAGTTTAAAAAAACTGTCAAAATAAACAACATTCGGCCCATGAAGCCACCAGACAGTGGTGTCTCTAGCGGTATTCAGAAGTCATGAAACCAACAAAATTGACAGTTTGTCCATTGAAGCCTCAATTTTAGAGTTATGGTAAGTTCCTTATCACTTCCCAAAGTCATTTAAGGACACTAGGAAAATTTCAACAGGGAGCATAAAAGACAAACCGAGCAACGAAATTGAGTTTTGTTGCCTACTAGAAGTGTGTTTGAGAAAGAGGGAGATGACTGAGATGCCCATGCACTTGTTGGCCATATTTTTCAAAATCATAGCCTATCATGCATAAATTACTCTACACTCCAATGATCAAAACCCTAGTTATGATGAGTTTTATCTCGCTTCTCAAGGCGATTTAGGGACACTTGACAAATTTCAATCGAGGGCATAAAATCCAAATTCGGAAATGGAATTGAGTTTTGTTACCTCCTACATGTGTGTTTGGGGAAAGGAAATATGACTTTCATTCCCATTCACTCGCTCAACACATTTTTCAAAATCTTGGCCTATTGTGCAGAAATTGCACTTCATGTCACTAAGCAAAACCCTAGTTTAGAAAAACTTTAAAATATACAATTTTTGGTCCATGAAGCCAACAAACAGGGGTGTATCTAGCGGTAATTGGGTGTCATGAATCAAAGAAAACTGACTGTTTGTTTATTGGAGCCTTGGTTTTCAAGTTATGGCGAGTGTCATCTTGCTTACTAATGCCATTTGGGGACACCAGGCAAATTTCAACTCGAATTATAAAAACCAAACCAACAATGGAATTGAGTTTTGTTGCCTCCTGCAAGTGTGCTTGGGTAAGGGCGAGATGATTGCGATACCCACACAGTCGTTGGGCACATTTTTCAAAATATTAGCCTATTGTACATAAATTGCACTACACGTCACTTAACAAAACCATAGTTTAGAAAACCAACAAAATAGATAGTTTTCAATCCATGAAGCCACCAAACAAGACTGTCCCTAGTGGTTCTCAGATGTCATGAATCCAACGAAACTGATAGTTTTTCCATTGGAGCCATGGTTTTTGATTTATAGCAAGTTTCATCTCGCTTCCCAATGCCATTAAGGGACATGAGACAAATTTCAATCCGGGGAATAAAAACCAAACTGAACAACGAAATAGAGTTCCATTTCCTCTTGCAAATGTGTTTGGGAAAGTGTGAGATGATTGTGATTCCCATGAAATCACTCGGTAAATTTTAAAAATCTTAGCCTATCATGGAGAAATTGCACTGCATGTCGCTGAGAAAAAACTATGTTTGAAAAACCATCTAGATAGACAAATTTTGGTCCATGAATCCATCAAGGGGTGTTTCTAGTGGTACTCGGATGTCCCAAATCTAATGGAACTAGCAATTTTTCCATCGGAACCTCGATTTTCAAATTATGGCGAGTTTCATTTTGCTTCTCAAGGTCATTTAGGGACACTAGGAAACTATCAACTAGGGGCATAAAAACCAAACTAAGCAATAGAAATGATTTATGTTGCCTCCTACAAGTGTGTTTTGGCAAGGGAGAGATGACTGCATGTTGGTTCTTATTTTGTCACCATTTTTGGGCTAAATATCTTACATATTAATACATGTTTTGTTACCTTTTGGCATTTTTTGTACCATACAGTTTGCCATTCAACAGCAGCTATGGCCATATTTTAATTTATGCAAGTTATGTTTTATTTTGCATCATTTTACGATTTTCTTGTTTAGATCCGATAATATGTAGTGATATTCTAATTTATGAAACTTTCGTTGCATAATCTTGGTCTTCAGCGAACCATCGAGCAGCATAGCATTCATCCTAGATGTGCGCAGAGTGTATCCAGTGCATCGTCCAGCTCACTGTTCGAACCACCGAATCAACCGTGCATTGTTGATAGTGGATTTCTGAGCATTAAAGGCATGTAACGGTCGTGAACTATTGTGACCACACGCCAACATATTAGCATGAGCCTCCTTCTAGAAGAGTGCTCATATGATGTCTCTGTGTGACACCTCGATGTCGGCTCCGATTAAGACTGAGTTCATATGCCACATTGCACGCCAGAGAGGAACCAGATTTGCGAAGAAGATGGAAATGTCATATGTTGGTTATCAATGTAGGTGCTTGTCATAATGACTGCCTTATCGTAAGAGCAGTCGACCACTGAAAGGGTCGACTTGCTTGCCTTCTGTAAAAACACTATATATACAGATGATCTCATGCGAGAAATAGTTAATCGTTGAATGTTAATAGTTAATAGCTCGTGGTTAGTAGCTAAGAGAATCAATGGAATTAGTAAGGATAGCGAGATAGTTAGCCATTTTATCAGTTTTCCACAAAACTCTATAACGCTACCTTTGGTTTAATGAAAGTTCCATTACGCTGTGCATGATCGTGTTCCATTAGCAAAGCATTACTCTGTTTGCTGGGAGGGCCCTCCGACATCCAGAGTTTTACATTTTTGTGTATGCTTCGTTATTTCCTTTTCTCTGTAACTAGTATAGTCTTACTTATGAGTTGTTTATGCAGTTTTATTCCTGTAATTATTTATGTTAATTATTTTATGTAGCATAGATTTCATTTTTATTATGCTGATTATGTAGTTTTCCTTTACAAGTTAGCAACCGATTGCACCTAGAATATTTTCTAAATTCCTTCTAAAAGTTTTTACAGTTCATTGCTTGATTTTTAGACTAGATTCATTTGGTTAAGTCACAGTAAATATAGCTTTATTTAGTTTTGTTTTTGCTTAAGTATATTTTAGTTCGCTCAGTAATGTAATTTCCTTTTTGAATTATGAGTTAGTTTAGATTATGTTGCCATAAGATTCAATCAATAAGTAGCTTTACTTTTTTCTCTTTCACATTTCATTAGCATATGCATGAGTCAGCTGTTCTCAACCAATCATTTAAATTCAATGTTTTCTCGAAATTTGAGCATTTTCTTCAGATTCATACAATTTGTTCTGCCTTTCATATGGACCTTCGTTTCAACCCACTGTCCAGTCTTTCATTCAACCCTGCGTGTCTTTAATATGTTTTGAGCTTATCTCCTTAGTATTCTGATTCTATATTGATAGTAGTAGTTAGATAGTGATTGTATTTTCTTTTAAGACCCTTAGATGAGATTGTTAGACTACTTGTTAAACCTCATTCTTCTTTCGCCTTTCTTCTCACCCTATGCATAAAATTATGTCATGTGTTTTGATCTTTTGTATTGATTTGTAATTAAATTTGAATTGTTCCTTCACATGTGAAGTTTTAAACGTATTAATAGATTAAGTGTAAGTGTCATTGCTCATAGTAATACAATCTGTTCTCTTGATCATTTGGTTATTAAAGGAATCTATAGAATAGAATTTAGATCATCTTTATAAGTTTTCTGCTTGTTCATAAATCATGTCTACCTTCATGTAATATTATTTTATCTTTTGTAAGTAGGATTTACTTGTTTATAGATCATCATGTTTACTATAGCCTGTAATTGGACGGTTCTTAGTCTACATATTTTCGTAGAGATTACGTTAGATCTGATTCCCTTTAGTTTCTTCACCTCATTTGAAAGCCATTTTGACACTTCTCCTGTCCCAATTACAGTAAACCCTTATCCTCAAAATAATCAAGGATAATGGAATTAGTGGCCATCTATTAGTTGCACGTATAGTTAGTTGTTGTAAATTATTCCTTGTGTAACCAGTTCTTAAAAGTTGTTTATCAGTAAATAAACCTTCTTATAAAGAATAGTTCATTGTCATCACACTGTACATATATTTGTCTTTTAATAATTGTTTATAAGTAGAGTAGTATAACTTGATACCACTCTGCCTTAGCAATCTGTTTCTGTTATCTCAACTTAGTTGATTTCTTAGGAGTTCAACTCATTTTTCATTTTGAAAGACCTTCCAATCTTTTGTTTATTAAAGTATTACCACGATACCCTAAGAATCCCTCTACCTTCACATATATTTTGTAACAACTCTAAGCCTACCAACCTTGGTCGATAATTAAATATTAGGTAAATTATTCAAGACAATATTTTTCCCAACACTACAATTCCCATCCACTCAATCAACACATTTTTCAAAATCTTTCCATATTGTGCTGAAATTGCACTGCACGTCATCGAGCAAAACCCTAGTTTAGAAACTGTCAAAATAGACAACATTTGGTCCATGAAGCCACCAGAAAGGGGTGTTCCTAGTGGTACTCGGATGTCATGAAACCAATATAACAGACAATTTGTCCATCGAAGCCTCGATTTTCCAGTTATGGTAAGTTCCTTCTCACTTCCCAAAGTCATTTAGGGATGCTAGGTAAATTTCAATTGGGAGCATAAAAGCCAAACCGAGCAACATAATTGAATTTTGTTGCTTCCTGGAACTGTGTTTGGGAAAGAGAGAGATGATTGAGATGCCCATGAACTAGTTGGGCACATTTTTCAAAATTGTAGCCTATCATGCAGAAATTGCACTACACGCCAATGGTCAAAGCCCCAATATAGAAAATTGTTAAAATAGACAATTTTCGGTCCATGGAGTCACTGGACAGGGGTGTTCCAAGTGGTACTCGGATGTCATGAATCCAACGGAACTAACGGTTTGTCCATTGGAGCTTCGGTTTTTTATTTATGGCGAGTTTTATCTCACTTCTCAAGGCCATTCAAGGACACTAGGTAAATTTCAACCAAGAGCATAAAAACCAAATTGAGCAAAAAAATTGAGTTTTCTTACCTCTTGCATGTGTTTTTAGGCAAGGAAGAGCTTAATTTGATGTCCATGCACTCGCTCGACATATTTTTCAAAATCTTGGTCTATTGTGTAAAACTTGATCTTCATGTCATTAAGCAGAACCCTAGTTTAGAAAACCTTAAATATATACAAAGTTCGGTCCATTAAGCCAACAAACAAGGTTGTATCTAGTGGTAATCAGGTTTTGTGAATCCAACAGAACTGACTGTTTGTCCATCGAAGCCTCGGTTTTCATGTTATGGCGAGTTTCATCTTGCTTACCAATGGCATCGAGGGACACCAAGAAAATTTCAACCGTGGGAATAGAAACCATATCGAGCAACGAAATTGAGTTATGTTGCCTCCTGCAAGTGTGTTTGGGTAAGGGCAAGATGATTGAGATACCCACACACTCGTTGGGCACATTTTTCAAAACCTTATCCTATCGTATAGAAATTGCATTGCATGTCACTTAACAAAACCATAGCTTAGAAAACCAACAGAGTAGACAACTTTTGGTCCATAAAGCCACCATACAAGAGTGTTCCTAGTGGTTCTCGGATGTCATGAATCCAACGGAATTGACAGCTTGTCCATTGGAGCCACGATTTTTTAGTTATAGCAAGTTTCATCTCGCTTCCCAATGCCATTAAGGGGCACAAGACAAATTTCAATCGAGGGAATAAAAACCAAACCGAACAACGAAATTGAGTTCCATTTCCTCTTGCAAATGTGTTTGGGAAAGGGCGAGATGACTACGATGCCCATGCACTCGCTTGGTAAATTTTTAAAAATCTTAGCCTACCATGCAGAAATTGCACTGCACGTCACTGAGCAAAACCAATGTTTATAAACTGTCAAGATAGACAACTTTAGGTCCATGAATCCATTGAGAAGGGGTGTTCCTAGTGGTACTCAGATGTCGTGAATCTATTGGAACTGGCGAATTGTCCATCGGAGCCTCGGTTTTCAAGTTATGGCGAGTTTCATCTCGCTTCTTAAGTCCATTCAAGGACATTAAACAAATATCAACTAGGGGCATAAAAACCAAACCAAGAAATGAAATTGATTTATGTTGCCTCCTACGAGTGTGTTTGGGAAAGGGAGAGATGATTGCGATTCCCATCCCCATTTGCTTGACTCATTTTTCAAAATCCTTCCCTATTGTGTAGAAATTACACTACACTTCATCGAGCAAAACCCTGGTTTAGAAAACAGTCAAGATAGACAACATTTGGTCCATGAAGCCATTAGACAGGGTTGTTCGTAGCGGTACTCAGATGTCATGAAGCCAATGGAACTGATAGATTTTCCATCGAAGACTCGATTTTCAAGTTATGGTAAGTTCCTTCTCACTTCCCAAAGCCATTTAGGGACACTAGACAAATTTCAACCGGGAGCATAAATGCCAAACCGAGCAACGAAATTGAGTTTTGTTGCCTCCTAAAAGTGTGTTTGGGATAGAGAGAGATGACTGAGATTCCCACACACTTTTTGGCCACACTTTTCAAATTGTAGTCTATCGTGCAAAAATTACACTACACGACAATGATCAAAATCCTAGTATAGAAAAGTGTCAAAATAAAAAATGTTTGGTCCATGGAACCCACTGGACAGGGGTGTCCCAAGTGTTACTCGAATGTCATGAATCCAATGGAACTAACGATTTGTCCATCAAAGCTTCAGTTTTTTAGTTATGGTGAGTTGTATCTTGCTTCTCAAGGCCATTTAGGGACACGGGGAAAATTTAAACTGGGGGCATAAAAACCAAATTGAGTAACGAAATTGAGTTTTGTTACCTCCTGCATGTGTGTTTGGGCAAGGGCGAGATGAATTTGATGCCCATGCACTCGCTCGACACATTTTTCAAAATCTTGGCCTATTGTGTAGAAATCGCACTTCATTTCACTCAGCAAAACGCTAGTTTAGAAAACTTTTAAAATATACAACGTTCAGTCCATGAAGCCAAAAAATAGGGGTGTCTCTAGTGGTAATCGAGTGTCATGGATCGAATAGAATTGACTGTTTGTCCATCGGAGCCTTGGTTTTCAAGTTATGGCGAGTTTTGTCTTGCTTACCAATGCCATTTGGGGACACTAGGCAAATTTCAATTGGGAGCATAAAAACTAAATCGAGCAATGGAATTGAGTTCTGTTGCCTTCTGCAAGTGTGTTTACCCACACACTCATTGGGCACATTTTTCAAAATCCTAGCGTATCGTACAAAAATTGCACTACACATCACTTAACAAAACCATAGTTTAGAAAAATAACAAATTAGACAACTTTCGGTCCATGAATCCTTCGAATAGGAGTGTCCCTAGTGGTTCCCGGATGTCATGAATCTAACGTAACTGACATTTTTTCCATCGGAGCCACGGTTTTCGATTTATAGCAATTTTCATCTCGCTTCCCAAAGCCATTAAGGGACACGGGACAAATCTCAACCGAGGGAATAAAAATCAAACTGAACAACAAAATTGAGTTCCATTGCCTCCTGCAAATGTGTTTGGGCAAGGATGAGATGACTGCGATGCCCATGCACTCGCTCGGTAAATTTTTAAAAATCGTAGCCTATCATGCAGAAATCACATTGCACATCGCTAAGCAAAACCTATTTTTAAAAAGCCATAAATATTGACAACTTTCCATCTATGAAACCATCGAGCAGGGGTGTCCTTAGCAGTACATGGTTGTCACAAATCTAATGGAACTGACAGTTTTTCCATCAGAGCCTCATTTTTCAATTTATGGTGAGTTTTTCTCGCTTCTCAAGGCCATTTAGGGGCACTAGGAAAATTTCAACCAGAAGCGTAAAATTCAAACCAAACAACATAAATGTTTTTCGTTTCCTCCTGCAAGTGTGTTTGGGACAGGGAAAGATGACTACGATTCCCATGCACTTGCTCACCACATTATTCAAAATCTTACCCTATTGTGCAAAAATTGCACTGAATGTCACTAAGAAAACCCTAGTTTAGAAAACCATCAAAATAGACAACCTTCAGTCCATGAAGCCGCCGGACAAGGTTGTCCCTTACGACACTTAGATGTCATGAATTCAACAAAACTAAAAGTTTGTCCATCAGAGCCATGATTTTCCATTTATAGCGATTTTCATCTTGCTTCCCAAGGCCATTAAGGGACACCAAGCAAATTTCAACTGGGAGCATAAAAACCAAGCCGAGCAACAAAATTGAGTTTCGTTGCATCCTGGAAGTGTTTTTTGGAAAGGGAGAGATGACTGAGATGCCCATGCACTTGTTGGGCACATTTTTCAAAATCGTAGCATATTGTGCAGAAATTGCATTACATGTGAATGAACAAAACCCTAGTATAGAAAATTGTCAAAATAGATAATGTTCGGTCCATAAAGCCACCAGACAGGGGTGTCCCATGTGGTACTCAGATGTCACGAATCCAATGGAATTGAGGGTTTGTCAATCAGAGCTTCGGTTTTCGAGTTATGGCAAGTTTTATCTCGCTTCTCAAGGCCATTTAGGGACACTAGACAAATTTCTACTGGGGGCATAAACCAAACCAAGCAACAAAATTAAGTTATTTTACCTCTTGCATGTGTGTTTGGGCAAGGGTGAGATGACTGCGATTCCCATGCACTCACTTGACACATTTTTCAAAATCTTGGCTTATTATGTAGAAATTGCATTGCACGTCACTTAGCAAAACCCTAGTTTAGAAAACTGTCAAAATATACAACTTTGGGTCCATGAAGCAATCAAATAGGGGTTTGTCTAGTGGGGATTGGATGTTATGAATCCAACATAACTGACTGTTTGTCCATTGGAGCCTCGATTTTCAATTTATGGCGAGTTTCATCTCACTTACCAGTGTCATTCACGGACACCAGACAATTTCAACCGGAAGCATAAAAACCAAATTGAGCAGTGGAATTGAGTTCTGTTGCCTCCAACAAGTGTGTTTGGGTAAAGGGTGAGATGACTATGATGTCCACACACTCGTTGGACACATTTTTCAAAATCTTAGCCTATCTAATAGAAATTGCACTTCAAGTCGCTTATCAAAACCTTATTTTAGAAAACCAACAAAATAGACAACTTTTGGTCCATGAAGCCACCGAAAAAGGGTGTCCCTAGTGGTATTTGGATGTTACAAATCCAACAGAACTGACATTTTTCCCATCGGATCCATGATTTTTGAGTTATAGTGATTTTCATCTCGCTTCCCAAGGCCATTTAGAGACACCAAACAAATTTCAACTAAGGGCATAAAAACCAAACCAAACAACCAAATTCATTTTTGTTGCCTCCTGCAAGTGTGTTTGGGCAAGGGCAATATGACTATGATGCCCATGCACTCACTTGACACATTTTTTAAAATCTTAACCTATCATGTAGAAATTGCATTGCACATCATTGAGCAAAACCCTAGTTAAAAAAATGTCAAAATAAACAATTTTCAGTTCATAAATCCATCGAGAAGAGGTGTTCCTTGTGGTACTTGAATGTCACGAATCTAATTGAACTGATGGTTTGTCCATCAGAGCCTCGGTTTTCAAGTTATGGCGAGTTTCATCTCACTTCTCAAGGCCATTTAGGGCCACCAGGAAAATATCAACCAGGGGCATAAAAATCAAACCGAGCAATGGAATTGATTTATGTTGCTTCCTACAAGTGTGTTTGGGAAAGGGAGAAATGGCTATGATTCCCATCCCACTCACTTGACACATTTTTCAAATTCTTTCCCCATTGTGCAGAAATTGTGCTACACGACATCGAGCAAAACCCTAGTTTAGAAAACTGTCAAAATAGACAACATTCGGTCCATGAAGCCACCAGACAGAGGTATCCCTAGCGGTACTTGGATGTCATGAAACCAATGGAGCTCACTGTTTTTTCATCGAAGCCTCGGTTTTCAGGTTATGGTAAGTTCCTTTTCACTTCCCAAAGTCATTTAGGGACATTAGACAAATTCCAACCAGTAGCATCAAATCCAAACCGGGCATCAGAATTGAGTTTTGTTTCATCTTGGAAGTGTGTTTGGGAAAGAGAGAGATGAATGATATGCCCATGCACTCGTTGGGCACATTTTTCAAAATCGTAGCCTATCTTGCAGAAATTGCACTACACGCCAATGATCAAAACCCTAGTATAGAAAATTGTCAAAATAGACAATGTTCGGTCCATGGAGCCATTAGACAGGGATGTTCCAAGCAGTGCTCGAATATCATGAATCTCATGGAACTGACTGTTTGTCCATCAGATCTTCGATTTTAGAGTTATGGCGAGTTATATCTCACTTCTCAAGGCCATTCACGGACACCATGCAAATTTTATCGGGGGGCATAGAAACCAAATTGAGCAAAAAAATTGAGTTTTGTTACCTCTTGCATGTGTGTTTGGGCAAGGGTGTGATGACTGTGATTCCCATGCACTCGCTCAACACATTTTTCAAAATCTTGGCCTATTGTGTAGAAATTGCACTTCATGTCACTGTGCAAAATCCTAGTTTAGAAAATTTTTAAAATTTACAACGTTCAGTCCATGAAGCCACCAAACAGGGGTGTCTCGGTGTTGCAAATCCAACAGAACTGACTATTTGTCCATCAGAGCCTTGTTTCATCTTACCAATGTCATTTGGGGACACCAAGCAAATTTCAACCGGGAGCATAAAAACCAAACCGAGAAACGAATTTCGCTGCCTCTTGCAAGTGTGTTTGGGTAAGGGTGAGATGGCTGCAATGCTCACACACTTAGGTACATTTTTCAAAATCTTATCCTATCGTACAAAAATTGCATTAGACGTCACTTAGCAAAACCTTAGTTTAGGAAAATAACAAAATATATAACTTTTGGTCCATGAAGCCCCCTGACAGGGGTGTCCTAGTGGTACTTGAATGTCACAAATCCAACAAAATTAACAGTTGTCCATCAAAGCCATGGTTTTCAAGTTATAGTGAGTTTCTTCTCGCTTATCAAGGCTTGGTGTCCTAGTGGTACTTGAATGTCACAAATCCAACAAAATTAACAGTTGTCCATCAAAGCCATGGTTTTCAAGTTATAGTGAGTTTCTTCTCGCTTATCAAGGCCTTTAAAGGACACCGGACAAATTTCAACCGAGGGCGTAAAATCCAAATCGAGCAACAAAATTTAGTTTTGTTGCCTCATGCAATTGTGTTTGGGCAAGGGAGACATGACTGCGAATCCCATGCACTCACTCAACACATTTTCAAACTATTAGCCTATCATGCAGAAATTGCATTGCACGTCACTAAGAAAAACCCTAGTTTAAAAAATCGTCATAATAAACAACTTTCAGTCCATGAAACCATCGAGCAGGGATGTCCCTAGCAGTACTCGGATGTCACAAATCCAAATTAACTAACGTTTTGTCCATTCGAGCCTTGGTTCTGGAAATTCTTTCACCGCCTCCAACGCTGCGCATCGCAGGCTTTCCGAATCATGAGATACGTGGACATCTGTAAAATAAAATTCACCTGAGCTCAGCTCTACCCAATTAGTATAACGATTATAAGAGTAAATAAAAGCAGATGATGACAAGTTACCTTCTGGTTGCGATTTCTTGTTTATAAAGCAAAAGACTTGTTTGTCTGAGCAGGCCCCTTCTCCCAATATTTGTACCATCATTTTCTCTATTTCATCATAACCCTGAGGGCACTTTGCCATCCCTCTGAAGCTAATACGTCCTGAGGACTTCGGGACCCCTAAACCCATCCACTCTGCAACTACCGAATGCAGGCCATCACAACCTATTACGATCTGATCACCAGAACAACATCAAAATTCAAATCAGTTTAAACAACGCAGAGCGATTTTCAAGAAAAACACATAATTAACCCTAGCTACCTTGGCTGTGATGGACGCTCCATCTGCCAGCTCTAGAGTGGTGAAAGGAGAGCCAGTTCTTTTATGTATGGAAACGAGCTTAGAGTTGAATCTGATATTCCCAGCAGGCAACGCTTTAGCCAGTGTTTCCAGAATCGCGTATCTTTCTACGCATCGAGATTCCCCGCAGTTCATTCTTGATCCCCTGAACTTGATCGGTGGAAATTTAATTAAAACGGAGCATAACTTGCAAAGCATAATTTTTTGATTCCGTTTTTCAAATGAGTATATAATTATGACAAATCGATTACCCTGTGTGTTCTTTTATGAGCCGAACATCTTTCTGGACGCCAAAAGTCTTTAACAAACCCCGTATCCTGCATCACCATGACCATGACCATGACCAGTAGCAAAGTGAAACTCCCTTATTTTCTGCATAACTGATGAATACAAATTTGGCAATACTAATACTAATATATTGTTCACTCACCCCTCAAGCTGAGCATAATTTGGGCGAAGGGTGTCTGCTACACCAAGAGCGTCAAGCGCTTTCCAAGCGTTGGCCCACACAATGAACGCTGCGCCTGTAGCTCGAAGAGAATCAGAGCGCTCCAGTACTAGACTCTTAAGGGCGACCCTGCATGCATCCATCCATCCCCACATTTTAATCGTTTTGTATATTGCATAAGCCGGGCAGTACTATTTTCTGAGGTATTAAGCTGAAAAATGAGATGAGATGAGAGACCTGTGGAGGGCAAGGGCAGTGGCTAGCCCTGAAATGCCGCCTCCTACAACCACAATATCAATGCAGGTTTGATGTTCAGAACAGAGGAAGCTGTTGGAGGCGGCCATCGCCCTTCAGGTTTCTCTCCCCCCACCCAACCTTCTGTCACTTCGTTTATGCGATCCGAAATATTGAGCCGGAGAGGGCATATTTTGATGGGTAGACGGCAATAGTCCGAAAAATTAAGGGCGCTAGGTCGGTTGGTGACCGTGAAGTTTTGAGGTGAGTATCATTTTGGTTAAAATTAATCAATTTGTGGTAGAGCAATAATTGTTGTTGTAGATTTATTGTTGGACTTGAATTTTAAGATGCTAAAGTTTAATTGTTGGAGGTTGATTAATGGTTTTCTATCACTTCATGCGAAATAGGATCATTTGATCAAAGAAAACAGATATTTATTAGATTTAGTTTGGGTGTTTGGGAGGAATTATCGTTACCCTCTCTACCCTGTCTTTAGGTTCAATTCTGGTAAATGACATGATGCTGTTGTGAGCCCCTATGTAATGTTTAATAAGTTATTTTGATGCCTCTTTATAATAAATGTGTTGATAATGTAAGATGAATTAATATTTTTAATATTAAAATAAAAAAATGATATTTCCAACTTAATATTTTTAATATTAAAATAAAAAATGATATTTTCAGAATGTTTTCAAGCTCTTTTATAATAATTATGTTGATAATGTCAATTAACTAGATTCCATTGAAAACTTCTTTACTAGTTAAACGTACAATAATATCATGAGTTTAATAAAGAGGAAGATAAAAATAATCAATTAATTAGATTCCATTGCAAACTTCTTTACTAGTTAAACGTACAATGATATCATGAATTTAATAACGAGAAATTTTCTTAGCTCGACACTTTCGGATCCTAAAGGTCCATGGTTAGGTTTATCGTGAGCGTTTTGAAAAGAACTTTCGAACCTTCAAGCTGGTCACATGTGTTTCAAACAGTTTTAAAGATGGACTTACTTTAAAATTGCGAACAATCTCTACCATAGATTCCTTTTCAATCAGTTTCAAACTGTGGAAAAATAATTTATATAGATTCTTTCATTGGCTTGGCTGGGATAAAAAGAAGTCTGTCTAAGTAGGATTAATTATCTTGTTGTCTAGTTGGGATAGCTTTTCATTGTTATACGATGTAGACACCAACATTGATTTACTTATCTATTTCTATTTCTAATTGGAAGAGGAAGGTCTGTTTAATAAGAAGATTAAATAGAAATAAGAAATAGGAGTAGTTATCTTCTGCTGTGCAAGTGCAATTAGTGACTCCTTATTTGTATAAACAATTATTACTTTTTGTTCAATGATTCTTCTCAAGTTTTGAGAATTTGACTAGAAGCTATTCCTTATTTGTATCAACAATTATGACTTTTTTGTGCAGTGATTCTTCTCAAGCTTTGGAAATTTGACTAGGAGAAAGGCTTCTAGTCCACAATTGCAACAACTCCCTGGAAACTAAGACAAATTTCCGTAAAAGATATCATGTACAAACTTAGGAAAAACGTGTTAAAACACGTTTCAAGATTTAGTTTAGATTGCAGTCATTTGGATAGGGTAAGTTCAACGTTTACCTTTATTCTATTTTCTTTTTGGTACACTGGTGGCTCATATCTTATTTATCCAAGCTCTAGAAAACAATATTATTATTTGTTGTAGGTGAACACTCTTTTAAAGACTATGAAGATGACCAATTTGTGGAACAGATAGAGCGTTGGTTCTTGGGTAAGCCTCCATCCTCAGATTCCTGCTCCTTGGAAAATGAAATGCAAGGTTGGGTCCAAATGGATGTTTAACAGCGAGTGTTGCTAGATTTTGTAATGTTAACTTTTTTAAAAGACTTCGGGATTTCTTATATGTAAGCAGAAGATGATAAGAATATTATCGTTGAGGGTTTTGTATCCCATACTTTTGTAATTTTGATATGGCCCGAGGTTTCCATTAGCATAAATACATAAATATGGGATTGGGAGACATGTCCATTGTGGTTCCGTGTGAACATTTTTCCTTATGCACATTTCATATAATATACAAGATTATTCCTAATAGCATTCTATTTGATTTCTCTTGTATTGCAGTTCATGTTATTAACGAACTGAATCCAATCATGTTTTGGTGCTGAACTGTAACAGTATGCATTGTATGCATATTTTTTAGTTGGAACTGGGATAACATATTAATACATATGTAAATTGAAAATGAATCTAAAATTGCAAGAGGCTGTGGTGAACATCAATGTAATTCATCACCTACGAACATAAAATTTATTATCTGAGAATCCATGTGAGAGTTCACTTAGGATAGATAGAGCCTTGAAAGAAACAATCAAAGTGAGGGAAACTTTACAAATAATGCACTTACAGGTGAAGCAGAAGTTGCCTTGTTGTGTGCGTACAATCTATCTCAAGGTAATTTACAAATAATTCACTTACAGGTGAAGTTGAAGCTGCCTTGTTGTCTGCATACAATTCTTTCTCATATATGTGCACAAAGCATTGAACATCACCAGGAAGAATTTGTAGCAAAATCAACATGGTTGAGAAGGTTGTGCAAACCATGGCGAAGAAGGCGATGCAAACCATGGCGGCGATGAGAAGGAAATGTTACATAATTGAATAACCATGGAGGTGATGAGAAGGCAGTGTTAGATGATTGTTAGTTAATTGAATGCCCTTTGTTCAGATCAAGAATGTCGCCTGTCACCCTTGCAATAAGAGGGTCAAGTTGAAGGTGCTCTAAAACTTTGGGTAACACTGTCACATGAAATGCCAAAACTTTGGTTATAATGCCAAATTCAACCCGAAACTAATACTGGGTCAAAGCAAATAATAGGTGGTCAACACATTGTTGTCTTGGTGCCCTTCTCTTGGAGAGAAGCTATCTCCCTTCTTGTGCTTTGTAAGGCTGGTAGCTCTTCCTTGTGTTCCCTGTTTTGGGTTTTGGTGGCTGTTTCTCTTTGGGTTCTGGATGGTTTTTTCTAGGGCCATTTGGTGCACTTCTGGCTTATTCTACTACCCTTCTCTTGGCTGGAACCAAAGACTGGAGTCCATCCTCTATGTAGAGGACTAGTACCAACCAGTTTTAAAAAAGTGGGAATTCTATGTCATCTTCAGTCGGTTATTGGCTCATCCTGTGATGCTTCCTGGTCTTGTTGACTCTTTTCAGGCTTATAGGGCTTGTGGGTTACTTGGCAGGTTCTGGGTTTTTCTCCTTACGTTGTTCTCGTTTGCCACCTTTGTGTTTCCGACATACTGGGGTTGATATCTTATTTTTTTGTTCGGTTATTACTTTTTACTTCTTGCTCACGCGGTTTTCTGTCTGTTCTTGGACTTCCGGACCTTCGCCGTGAAACCACCTCTCGGGGGGCTCATACCACCTAGGGTTTGGTTGAAACCATTCACGGGTTATCTACTTCTGTTGACTTTGGGTTGGGTCTATTTTAACCACACCCATTTGGAGTTTCTGGTCTGCACAGGGTCTTCACTTAGTGAAACCATGCCATAGCAAGTTTGTTCGTGGCATATGAAACAATACCCCTATTTTCAAAAAATATTGGAAAATACCTCCCAAAATTGATTTTTTTTAACCCCCTCCCAATATGCCTTCCCAATTTAAAAAAACCCCTATTTTCACCAAATATTGCACATGTATCCATTTTATCATTTACATTTTTTATACCCCTTTATATTTCTACCTAGTATATTGACATGATACCCCACATGCATTCTACAATGCACCTTGCTTCTTTCGATGTATATTGTGGATGCACATTACTTCACCACAACGATCAACACCACAGAGATCACATTCATTTCCTAAATTAACACTAGTTTGTCATTTTTTTCCAGGTGCCTGCACAAGATCAAAGCTTAAGGCAAAAACATACAATGTGAAAAAGTTCAAATCAAAGTGCTAGCTAGGGATAATGAGTGGATGACCTTCGACAGGATTGACATTGATAGTGTGTTAACTGCACATATACAACAAATACATTTTTTTTCCAGGTGCCTGAAAAAGATCAGAGCTTAAGATGAAAACATACAACGTTGTGTTTAAAATTTTGTAACATTGCATATAGAGTGCACCCTTATCAGGATAGTATTCAATGGTCACATATTCATCATGTCTCAGATAAATACTCCAAAGTTTAAAATCATTAACAATTGACGAGGATGGAAGTTCAAAAACCCATTGGCAACAATTAAAGACTTGCGTTGGCATCATCTTCTAAAATGTCTTTTTCAGAAGGTATTTCAGTAAATTCACATTCCAAATCTCCTAAAACTCTTCACAAGTTCCGTTATAGTTGGGTTCTGGACCAAGTCTTGGATAACTTTGAAATATTGATGCCATAAAGCTTTTTAGGTTACCTCGATAAACAAGCTACTGTCTATTTATGACATCAACTGCTAGTCACATATAATTCGACATAAAATGTAGGTAAAGTGATATATGTCCAAATACTAAACTGGATGAGGGATTGGATGCTCAACGTAGAATCCAACCAAAATCAATATCCTTGAGCTTAAAAAAAACACATTTATTGTCAGTTGCATCTATAGCTCAAGCAGTTGTGGGAGTATTACCCGCCCCACCCAAGATCAATTTCCTCAAGTGACATGTTGATCTCTTAATGAGTATATTATTGTATTGTCCTTGAGCCCTTAAGAATCTAGTTCACCCTGGGTACCATCATCCGAATGAGAAGTACCTAGTGGGTTTCCCTGGGGATATGTATTGCACAGAACAAAAAAAAAATGCATTTACTGTATGTAATGTGGTCACTCTATGAGGAATTTCTTACTATGGGAATTCATGGAGATACGTTTGCGAGGCCATATAAGAGGATGGATTGAAACTGGGCCTTAAAAATCCTGTACTTCTTAGTTAGCAAAGTTAAATATGGCTCATGTTACTGTAATAAACAATATCTGGTAAAATCTTAGCCACTAGACCAAGCCTGCTTTGTAAAACCTCTTCTCAAAGTTTGGTAAATCAAAATAGGATTGGTAAAAATGTCATGAGATACATTTGCATGCCAAGGAATCCTGTTAAGAATGATTAAACTAAATGCAACTCAACTCTAGTCTTTTATCTTCCTTTAAGTAGCTAGCAAGCTACTTTAATCTTCTATTAATTATAACTTCTTGAGCAGAGCAACGACCAAACCATTTCACATTGTGGGTTACTGGAGATAAAGTGTAACTAAATGGCAAGATATGTTAAATTGGGATTTAAAAAAAAAACTGCATGTACTTTGTCTTGTATTAATTAATAATCCCTGTGTTAGGTCACCTTTAATAACAAATATATGACTGTGTTATGCAAAACTGACCCAGGGTTATGAAAACACATATGGGTAGGTTCTGGATGTAGTTCATGAACTCAGTTTTCTATACCCATGCATATGGTGTTTAATTGTGAAACCTATGTTGCAAAAGAAACCCTTTTTTTCTTGATACAAAAAGAAGGCATAATTATGCTTTCATATTGGAAATCACTCTTGAACACGATAAATGGAGTGTTGAGATGGGAGAAGATCCTGTTCTGCAGCAATTGAATTGAGATTCAAGAACACAATTTGATTTCCTGAGTCCTTACCGATTATATAAGAACACAACAGTGATCAACATTCCCATTAAATAACATAATGAACATGAAATGTATTTTATCAAGTGTACATTTGAATAAAAAGTACATATGATGCAATTTGATTTCCTTTCCATCATGACAAATAATATGCAAAACACCAGGGAAAAGGACACATCCAACTATATATGAGCATCATGAACAAATAACCCACCTTCAGGAATGGCAGTTGCAAGGTATGTTTTCATACAGACTAGTAGTTGAAACCAGGTTGAATACTATTAAAATCCAATATCTTGTATCTTTACCTTATTCTAAACATTGTACTGCCCAAACAATGTAACTCCATTTTCCAAGTAATGTGAGTCCACCCTTCTATGGTGTCCAGGTATAAAGAAATGTTCACTTTTAGATGAAAAAATATATTTCGATCTTTCTCCTCATGGCTTAGTTGCAGAGGATTTTCTCGTGCATGAGAAGTAAGGAATTTTGTTGTAGGCAGAAAAACTTTGGATTTTCTCCCTGAAGTTCATATGACAATAAGAAAATCATTCTGATGCTCTCCAATACACATGCTTAGCTTTCATGCATGTTCAATATTCAATGCTTCTCACATATACAACTTGGTAAGGGATTGGTGTAGAAGTTTTCCTCCAATTTTGGGAAATCCCTAGATTCTCTTAGATAAGGAGCTCCTTGTTGATCAGAGTGTAAATTTTTCACTTTGGATACAAATTTATTCCATGAAATATGACCTTGATCCAACTTATCTGTCAGTTTCACTAGATTTTTCCTGTCATACAACCCAATTATTAAAACTTTATGAAGCATAACAAATTTATAAGCATGGTAACGAATTTGAGCTTTGAAAATATTAAGAGGTACCTATCTGGACTGATAGTTTTCTTGAAACCCGCAAACCGCCTATGCCCTTTCACTACCTCTGCCATGTTCCAATCATAAGTATAAACAAAAACATCGCTTTATAGAGCTACAATATAATCCAATGTAGCAAGCCTGTTCTGATAGTTTTCAAAAGTCTCTATCTCCTCTTCTATAGCTAGAGTTGAATGGGTAAAGATATTTGGAAATTCATCATACAAAAATTTCATGCTGTCATTCCCAAAAGTTTCCCCTGCTGCAATGTAAATGTTTTTTTGTGGATGGAAAGCCTAAGGCTTTCAAAAGAAGTGCAGTCTCGTGGGGAGTCATAGGAAAAACTCCTTGTGTCCTTTTCTCCTCACCAATAATATGTTTCTCCTTCCATTGATTGAATTCATATCTCATTTGCTGAAGTTCTTCTGTTTCCTCTTATGTCAATTTATGTGTACAACTAGTGAATGAAAGCATTCCCTTCTCATATCTACACCATTGTCAGAATAAAGGAAGAAAACTAGAAAATCAATATATGGAATATGATGTGCACACATATTCATATCTACACCCACTACACGACAAAAGGTTAAAAACATGTGCAGCGGACTCTATAAGAATATCACTGATTCATTTTTCATTGTGTACACTGCATCATGAAGTTATTTACCCTACCTTAAATGAAGTGCAATGTAATAATTTCCATCCTTCAGCATCCTGGACACCAAAGTATTTCCAAGTTCTTCAATGGATGTTGTATATCTCAAGGCTTGATAATTTGCACGACACCTCAGCTTTTGAATAGAACTAGGAATACCATTATTGGCAAGTTGAGAATTTGTGTGAGTGGAGTATAGGATCTTGTGCTGCTTCAACAAGGGAAGCACTTCTGTCTTGTAATAAGAAGTCTGTGTTAATAGATTTCATAATAAGAAAACATAATGATTAAATACAGACACTTTACAAGTAACAAAGAGCACTTTTGTGAATTATTACCTGCTAGGGATACCTGGAATAAGGTGTGATCTCTTATAGGACAAAATAGTTACCTATAGGGCTATTTAAACTGATTTGTGGGTATTATACAAGTGTGTAAGTATTCTGAAAGAATTGACAGCAATCAATATATTCCCTGTGTATGTCTGTCAACAAGATGTTGTTCCATTAGACCATAATACCTATAAATAGTTTTGAGGTACCATTGGAGGAAAACAAGAAAGTACTTTTGAAAGTATGTAGAAGACTAACTGTCACTTAGTAAAAACTAAGTACACTAATTTCTTAACTTGCTTGAAATTAACTAAGAATACTATCTCAAAGCATCATAGTAAGAAGGGCCCCTTACATTAATTTCATTAAGATCAAATCTAGCAAACAAATTTTGTAGAACCCCTGGCTGATGCAAATAGGCAAGTTTTGTCATCTCGTCTAACCCCGTAGCAGGTGCTTCTACATTTTTGGGTATATGGTTGACAAATGAGCCACCACTTGAATAGACCACACACGTCAATTGTTACTACTACTCATCCTTCCATCATTTTCATATTACTTGTAAGTTGTAAAATAGATATGCACTAAAAATAAAGTGGGATAGATTGAAATTTCTACCATATTGAAGATAAAAAAACTATATAAGAAACATAAACAAGACACTTGACAGACCATTCTTTTTAAGAGCATAATCTAGCTCACCACAGCTTCTTATGACAATTTGCTTCACTAATACATGAGCACAATGATATATTATTTTCAAAAATCTTATTGGCTTAGAAATGTTTTTTTCATTCTGAAACATCAACACTATTTGTAAAAAAAAAAGAACGCATCTGAACAGACACTACTGAGTGAGTCATCTGTGTAAGAGGTGTCAGGGTGTTCTTACCATCTTCCCATTTGTAGCTTGAATTTTGGCTTCCTGCCCATTGATTTCAAAAACTTCTCCATCAATCCAGGCTACTTCAGGGTATTCTACCTACACCAGATATCCCACAACAATGTTCACCAGAGTTGTCTGCATTGGTAATTTACTTGAAATAAGTCAACAGGAAATAACCTAAATCTTTGAAAGTCATTAATTTTGCACATATAGATTAAGAATCCAGGATTCTGGACTAAGTACTTATATTTGTAGCTATGATACATACACAGCAAGGGAATGTAAGTAATGACAAAATTAAATATAAACTTGCTAAAACAATGACCTGTTGACCGAGAAAACTTGCAAACCTTATGGATGCAAATTTAATTTAATAACACATGCCCTTGTGTTTACTTACAGAAAACAATATCCGGAGCTGGACTCCATTAAAAGTGCATTTAAGTATTGAAATATCAAACTTCAAATTCTAGCTCTTGATCGACGTGCAATACAAATTTCATTAACGTTGCTGAGTGTGGTTAATAGAATGCAAACTGCTAATAGCCAAATATTGGAGATTGCATTACTCTAATAGGTTGCAATTGAAGCAGTAAACCAAGATGAGGTATCCTGTACAATTTGTGAGAAGTGATCCTTATTAGATATTTAGGCACATGTCTCGTCAAGTACATCTTTTGAAAACATGAGATGGAGCAATTAAGACCTTCAAATAAAGACTTACAATGCAACTTCCATATTGGAAAGTACATAACAACAACTTGAAAGCAATTCCATAGTTCTAAATCGAAAGAGTACTCTAATGCTAATCACCGAGGGATTCCTTCTAGTGATATGGAGCATTGGAACATTTATGCAAACCTATGTTGAATAATACCCAACCAATGTCATCAAACACACTAGAAATCCCAAAATATTTATAAATAATCTCAAACGTCGAATAAGTAGGACCAAACCTTGATGGGACATTCAAATGCATTATGAGAATTTTTCCAAGAAAGATGATATTAAGAGGGAAGTACATAGGCAGGAAAACTAGTAAAAGACACATGGGATAGGTGAAAATAAGAAAAAACCTACTACATCCCTGATATTGTCTGATAAGAAAAATAGGAAGATGCTCAATTCAGTTCAGGTTGGGATTAAAAAGCACAGTTCATTATCAACATCTAAATCCGACAACCAAAACAGGAGGTAGTAAGAAACCTGTGGTGTCTTCAAATCACCTTCAGATTGATATCAATCCTTTATAAGGTTTTCTTCAAAACCTTCTAAATGGGTAGAGGAGAAGCAGATGGATCCATGGTTTGAAGATTCAATGTCCTCTAAGCATATGGATAAATGGAAGATTGGAGATAAGGATGTGAGGAGTGCACATGCTAAAATGTCACTACTATAGAGAGGGGGTTATTAAGACAATATTTGTGTAAATTGTCTCAACTTAAGACCAAAAAAAATTGTGTATTGTCTTAAGTATTGTATTTAAGCGGGTGTCTTAAACTATTGTCTTAAATTTAAGACATTAAATTGTCTTAAATTTAAGACAATAGTTTAAGGCAATTATTTAAGACAATAGTTTAAGACATCTGTTTAAAGACAATACACATTTTTTTGTCTTAAGTTGAGACAATTTACACCAATATTGTCATAATACCCCTTCTATGTAATAGTGATAGAATGCTTTATGATAGGGAAGGGTGGAATAAAACCACCAATCTTCTGCATTATATAATGCAGATGCTCTACCTTTGAGCCAACACCCTGTATTTGTATTTTTTGGATATTTTTTTCAGCAACGAGCACAAGAAGCATTAACAAATAGCTTGTTGAAACAATCCAAGGTATGGACAAGTGAAAGAAAGTTTGATTTACTTTAAAAAAAACTAGTGGAATCAATTGTATGTGCATTGGCTCACACTTAAGCATGAAACACAAAGAAGCCGGGAGGAGAAGAGGCAAATGTGGTAAGATGAGGCAAGATGGATGACCCATGGCATTCAAAATTCATCATGGTGTTTAACTCATCACATAATAATTTTGATAATTTTATGATCAGATATGTATTCATAATTCCTACCTTATTTATTATTATTCTCAATTGTGTAGGTTCCAAATGATTTTCAAATGCAATTGTATACCAACATTGACCATCTAATAATTGATAGCTCTCATCAATTTCAAGTACACGTTTCTAAAATTCAATACAAAAATCTGAATGCACATCTTGCAAAATGTCATTTGTTCAGTTTCCAAGCATTTTACAAGCATACTTCTTCCAAGACATGAAATGCAGTCACTTGGAATGTGAGACGATATCATACATTTAAATAATGCATGTTAGACCATATCTCTGCATTCAATTTTGAAGTGTTGTATTTTCATCCCAAGGGAAAATCAACAGGAAATTATAAATAATTTAAACGTTTATCCATTTGAAGCTATAAAATAATTGATTGGGATCCATTGATAATGAATTTGGGTGTGCAGAAATAGATGAATATTTGTTTTAGGGCAGACTTGCAACTATAAAAGTGTAACCCTATAACTTTTGAGGAAAAGCTAGGGAATTGCACTTATATGTACACCCATCTAAAAGAAGGATTTTTATTAAAAGTATTCACTTGTGCAGGTGGTCATTGCATAGAAAAAATGGGAATTCAATGTGTATCCCATATTTGAGTACTTGTCGGAAAAGATCCAGGAGACTACCATGCCTTATTCAAATAGTTTTTTGTTCCTACTAACTTAACTATCAGTCTGTCTAACTTAATGAAAAAACACAATCAACGTGTTGATACTGGTTCCATCCTTGCTGGATTCAACAGTATAGGCAATAAGACTGATAACATTAAGAAAATGAAATTGACATGTTGAAACAACAGACCATTCTTTTCTAGATGTTGGAGGACTACAACTCTGTCACAGTATGTTCATTGAGATGTTTTACGATTACAATGTTGAGTGTTAGAGGTGAGAGAAATTCTATGGAGTAAGTGAGCCAACCAAAAATGGATTTTAGAGAGGCTAAGTCCCCATGGAGTCGCCTAATATACTACTCTATCCCTTTCTCAGTGGAAAATTTCTACAACCTTTTTTTTATGAGCAGGGTTTCATTCTTATCATTACTATTGAACTCTTGAATCTGCTTATTATAAGCCTCACAGAGTTGTCCAAAAAATATTCCCCTAGAGTTCAAATTTTAAATCTAGATTTTCGAGGAGAAGTAGCACCCATTGAATCTTATCCTGCATCAACTTTATGCCACATTCTTTGTCGATAGCTTCTCAACAGCTCCCATCCTGGGTCATATATTTCTGGTCCAACGGGTTCTACCTTTAACCATGCTTATGGGGTTGGGATCTTTATGCCATCTCCTTTCTCATACCTACCAACAGTTCATATATGGAAGGAATAGTTCCATAGAATGTATGGTCAAGGGTATATGACCTTCTCTTTCTTTGATGCAACCCGAAAGAAACAATGAAATGTGAGATGTCTGCATAAGGTGGCTGATAGGATTAGTTTTCTAGGCTTTTCCAAATCAATGTTGTATATTTTCCATAAAGCTTCCCATTAAGTTTGGCAATACCTTCCTTCATTATATTGATAAAGAAAGGGAGAGAGGAGAGGAAAAAAACTTAGGGAACATTAGGTTAGCTAGGAGATGATTAGGTGGTGTTGTGTATCTTTCTACTTTTGTGGTCCTTTGTTGGACATTAATAAAATCAAATTTTGCAGTTTTATGTTTTCCTAAGTAGTTAAGGTAATAATTGAAACTGGGACTGTTACCATGTGCTGAGAATTTCAACACATGTCCCCTTCAATACTAAGGAAAATGGAGTCATCCAATATATGAAATCAAACAGCAAAAAAGTTCTTTCTAATAAGATTGGTCTTAGATCACAATGAAGCTTCTACAAAAAGCTAAGCACCAAAAGACAAGTTAATCTTTATTTCCAAAGTTTTTGCAGAAAATAAAAACAAAACAATTATCAGTTGGGAGTGTCACCAACATTTGGCATGAGTGCACAATGATTTTTATGGTTCTGTGCAGATCCCTTCCATAGGTTGCTATAGATAGTTTATGGATTTTATATATAACTTCTCTAGAAAGACTTAGGTCTACTTTGTAAAGAATATGTTTTATGTTCTTTTATACTTTAACCACTTCATGATCATGGTTGAGAAACTAAGTGTAACGAAGTTGAAAATGCTAAGAACTGCTAATAGTGGGGTGTTTGAGTGCAATGCTTTCTTCAAAATTTATACAGAGAATGCTGTCATGAGATAATACTATCTCTTACAATCCACAACAAAATGGAGATAATGCTATCTCTTACAATCCACAACAAAATGGAGTCATTGAAAAGAAAACTCAGATAATGGTAGAGACAACAAATTGAATGCTCAAGCATGTCAATCTACCAAACAATTTGTGGCAGAAAATGGCATGTGATTTTCCTTTGTGTAATTCGTTGCAATGCCTTTGTACATATACCAAATGGAAAACATATCAAAGTTATGGAAATAGTAAAAGGTGAGTAAAAGGAAGTACTCTAATAGCTATAATGATGAACCAAAGGCATATAGAAGCTTCAACCAAAAAATAAGTGATGTACTCATTAGTAGATGCAGTCCTTCATGACGGACAAAGACATAATCAGAGAACCTTGAAATCACTTGTCCTGTAGCTAAAAAGCATAAGCTTGAGAACATTGAAATCGCATGGCCTGCAGCTAATAAATATTAAAAACAAATGTGAATCTACTTAACAACATGATATTTCCCATGCATAGTGAAGATGAAGCAAAAACAAGCAATACACCAAGAAAATGTACAAAACCATTTCAAGATGGAAAATAAAGACCATGGAAAATGCCAAATTACAAGAAATGCACACTGAAGTAAGAAGAAAAGTGAAGACACAACAAGTTAACTTGCATGAGGAGTAATTTGAACACGGAAGAACCTCAAAATTATGAGTTTCATCACATCAAAGTGTGGGATGATATCATGAAACTTGAAAGGAAAACTAAAATTAAACAAAAAGAATGATACATGAAAACATATTGAGTTGTGAAAATAAAAGAAACAACTAGCCGTAAATGGGATATAAATTTGATGTTAGTATATAAGTATAAATGTAGATAAAAGTTACAAAACTAATTTGAGCAAACATAGGACATAGCCTATGATGAGATATTTGCACCAATGGACAACATGATCACCACATTACTTGTACTTTCATTGGCAACTCATTTTACATGGCAAGTTTTCTAGATTGGTGTAAAAAATACATTTCTAAATGGTAAAACAGGGGAGAATTTAATAAATAAATAGAAATCCCGCCAAGTAGAGACATAACAAGTGTATTGAGTTAAAAAATATCTTAAAACATCTCCTTATGTAGTACTGAATACAAAATTCAAAATTTAAAACAATTAAGGCTCAAGCATCATGCACTCTCAATTCTCATCAAGGACATCAAATTATAAATTGAAGAAAAAGGGAAAAGATTCATTTTATCCAAGCAAGGTTCCAAAGTTTCCAATACAAGGATATGCCATCTAGAGCTTTGTAACAAAGAATCACATATATATCTTGCAAAATAGAACAAATTCAAAGCTTCTAATTTTGCAAGGCATCTTGGAGATACAAAGAAAAATAGAGCATCTCATAGTTCCAAGTTGCTCTACATATCTCCAAGGAATATACCAAAGAGACACTCCCCAACCTGTTGCCGCCTAATTCACACTTTAAGGAACAGGAAAGTCACAACCTGCTATGTGTGTCCTTGGGGGCAAGCGAGAGCTGGGGACCACTGCCACCACAGTCCACAACTCCTCCGTTTAGGCAAGATCCCAATAGAGCCAAGGGGGGAAGTCCCTACAGAAGATTAAGTTCCTGATTTTTTAATTAATTACAAATTAAAGGGATCTTATTAAGGTGTGAGGCCAAGGTTTTGAGAGATGACAGTCAAACCAATGCAAGATGCAATATTTCAATGACAATCAATCCTTTTAATAAAACCAGTGCCTAAGTAATGGAGTCAGAGAATGCAACTTTTAATGGATGCAGTCTAAATTATCCCATAGATTAAGTTGTCTAACAATAAGATGAGAACAAACTATGAACAATACACACAGTTATGAAAAATTTATGAACAAATATGAGAAATAATATAATCACAGTTGAGTAATATGAACAGTATTAAACAGTTGAGCAGTAATTTTATGAATAAACTTGATGATGACAAAGCTCAGATAAATAGCATAAAAGAGTAAACCAGTTGATTAATATCCACAAGTTAGAAAATTATTATGTTTGCTTTGCAGGCGCAACAACAACTGAAAGGAAACAAGTGCAATATTGGAGTGAAATGTTGTTGAAATGAAAATGTTATAGAACCGGTTTTGCAATGTCTCTTGGTTCGTTTTAGGTAGATTTTATTAAGGTTTTTCCTCTTGAAGTTTAGTTTTCGAACCAGTGGTGTGACTACCCCAATCTAGTATTTCTCAGGTCAAAGAGGGAATGCTGGTGCGCTCAACAAAGTGGGAGAAAATCCCACCCGTAGCTCCCAGGTCAAACCCCAATGCCTCGGTGCTCAACAAGGAGGACATAGAATGCCTAGAGACCCCCCACGGTCTTCTACCCCAAGTAGCTTCCGAGGTCACTGTTTTTAATCAACCGGACAAATAGCAAGATGGATGCCTATTAAACTAAAACTCCTTTACCCCCTGTCGTATCTCGTGAGTACCCCGAAGGGTGATAACCGAGTAGAGGAACAGGGGCTAAATTCGTTGTTGGTTAATTTTAGGGGTAAATTTTAAGTCTTGGTGATTAGCATGCAAGGTTAATTTTATACTATCAACAAGATCAACCAAGCGGTATCCCTTATGGGAGATGCTGGTACTTGATTTTGGACTGAAAAGCAAAATGTGAAGGTTTGTAGCAGAAAAAGAATGTTGTTCTAATTAAGCTAAGCCAACGTTCTCCTGCTTTTCATACCCAACTTGAAGTCCCTAAAGGGAGATGACAAGTGGGACAGAGGATACACCGGATCAGTGGGTTGTATGGTTACTTCTTTGACAGAAAATAAAATTTAAATTTAACTACTTTTAACAGAGACTTAAAAGGAAAGTGCAATTAGCTAAAACAATACCTAACCACACAACAATCTACGTAATAGAGATGGTGGTCTGTAACAGAGATGGTGGGAAAAAAAAAAAAAACGATTAACCTAACCTCACTTCAATCCCTTAAGGGAAAGGTGGGTAAACAGAAATAAAACTTGCATAAAATAAATCTAAGCAACTAGTGTTATACTTCATACTCTACTTCCTAATCCATTTACATATATATTACAAATGCTTTATAAACTTTTGTAGAATACCCCAAGAGAACTTCTCGTTGGGGTTCACAAATATCAGAAAAGAAGAGAGAAAGGTGAGGGTTTGAACCCCTTTTGGAACCGACTGAAGGTTGAGATATTTCTGGGCCAGTTTGGGCAACACCTCCCCTTAACCTATGTAAAACCTGTCACAAACCAGCAAGCTTTGCTTGCTGGAAATCACAGAAAACTCAAAGAAATTATCAGAAAAAAATTAGTCCCAAAAAATCACTAATTTATGGCAAAAATCTGATTGAAAAATAACTGAAATATGATGTTTAGAGGGCTGGAATGCTACTAAAATATTAGATCTGAGATGTTTAATTAAAATACTAAATATTTAGGCCCTAAAAATGGGTTTTTACTACTATACAATGGTAGAAACCCTAGATATAGAACCCCAAAAAAATAAATCTGAAAACAAGAAACCCTTAGAGGAGCGCTTCTTAGCTTTAGATCCTTGCAAAACAAATATATTAGAGCTACAACAAGTAAGTAAAGAGATGAGCACAAAAAATAAATCCTACAAAATACTTTGTAGAATCTTACCAATCTACTCACAAATGAAGATAGAATTACTTCTACCTACAAGTCTCTCCACAAAATACTTCGTGGAGAGCTTCCAAGCTAAACAAATGCAACAATAATTGATAAATCCACGAGGTTACCTCACTAATCCAAGCATGAAATGAGAGATCCACACCAACAATTTGCCTCCAAAGCTTTCTTCTATTATATCCCAACTAGGGAAAGATTCAATACAACAATAGCAAGATGCTTGGGCCAAATGCTTGAGAGAATATGAGAGGAGAAGAGGGAAAGATTTCAGCAGCATAACAATAGCATGAGGGAGAGCTCCCAATGAGGGAGTGAGATCCTCATTATATAGTTGAGGAGCAACCCCAAACCCTTGAATATCAATGGCCAAGATTAGATCTAGATCTATATTAGATCTCCACCACTAGATCTAGGGTTTTTGACTTTGCACCCCTCTCAACCAATCAAATGGCTTAGGCACCTCCTCAATCCATGGCTTGGGTGCTTGATCCATGCCTCAACCATTCTACACCCTTAGATCTAGGGTTTTGACCAAGCATTCCCCTTTATATTTTTTAGTTGTGGGCCCCCAAGCTAGGCGCCTCCCTATGTGGGCCCTTTCTCACCAGCGCTCAACACGTGGGGGTCTTTTTCATGTATGCGCTACCTTTGGAGGTGTTTCTGGGGTGGCCGCCATCTTTAGAGGAGTTATACACACTAGAACTCCACCTAAATGGGGGTTTTTACCCTTGCGCCACCTTTAGAGGTGCTTTTAGCTTGAGCGCTCCACTTAGAAGGGTTCTCCACTTGAAATGAGCCATGAAATGGCTAGTCGCCCCCCCTTTTGAACCCTCTATCACATTGGCGCCCCACTTAGCAAGGGTTTTACCCTTGGACATGACTCTAGCGCTTCCTCTTAATGTAAACTTTTAACCTTTAGACTTAGGCTAAAACTTCAAAAATTCACTTTCATTTAATTTTTTAAAATTAAATTTAAAAATTTCCCAATTTTTACTTAGGAAAATTTTTAAAATAAATTTCAAAAATTAATATCTTGGCCATGGGGGGCTGGAAAAATTTGAAATAAATTTTCCTAGGCTTAGAAACCCCCAAACAAAATTACCATGGCATTATTTGATTTTTTCCTTCAAAATCAAATAATATGAATTTTTGACTTAGGGAAATTAATTAATTTCCTAGGAAAAATAGACCTTGCTTAGCAAAAAATGGTCTATCTCCTCAACCCCTTACCAGAATGATATGGGACTCGAAGCAATGGCTTAGGGGGTTTCATAGAAATTTACCTTGTATTCATAGCCCCTATTACAAAGTTCCAGTGCTTGAGAAATTACATTATTACATCAAAACTTAGTTAATTAACCACCAAGGGGTGAAATTAATTAACTAGAAAAATAAATAAAAATACAAAAACATAACGAAACTCCACAAGACTCTATACAAATGTCTATCATGGTCATGAATAACATTTTGAACCCTTAGCCACCCCATGGACTTGCTCATTAGAACGCCCGTCACCACTTTGGAGGATTTTGAGTGAAAAACCTAACCAATTAAAATCGTTTAAAGAACAAGATTAATAGGAAAGGGAAAAAACACTAGATGAGGGGACTTCCCTAACAATCAGTTCCATGGTGTGGCGTCCATATCATATGACCCACACTAGCACATATAATTACATGAATTTTCCCACGCAGGGGAGCGGACATTTCGTTTTACAACGGGGCAATTGCCCTGCAGAAGTGAAAAATCCTCAGATTTTTCCAAGGTACAATTTGTACAACTATGTACATCTTTATGTACATGAAGTTGCCACCTAGTCGAAATAGGTGGGAAACACAACCCAAAGAGAGAGAGGTACAGTTAGTTACTTAGCCACATTGAACAAGGTACAAGTCTCCAAAGGATTTCTCTACTCAAAAGTCATTACAAAGAAGAACAAGTTCAACAAGCAAATATGAAAGAAACATTATTGATTCCATTTTACTCATTCTTTCATTTCATTCCACGATTACAATTTTTCTATAAACCCGCTCATTTCATTATTGAACATCAAAACAATTGATAGATATCCCATCAATTCCTTCACATATACCATATACATCACTGCATTCCTACATACACTTTACCATATTATATTATTCCATTATTTACCTCATCTCATACTTCTACCCTTCATCCATACAATATTCTTGGCCCATAGAAATAATTCAACACACCACAACAAGAGTGTCCACCTACATGTTTCCATAGGAGCCTTTAGGAGACTCCACTATAGGTTTCTAATGGAGACTGCATTTACATGAAAATAGAGTTATTTTCTATAAGAAGCTATAGGAAGGACCCGCTTCAAAAGTGTTCACACTCAGGAACAACAAGATGATATAGGAAGACCACTCATCAATATCTATGAACAATACTAATAATTTGAAACAAGAGGTTTCTCTTACAATATGAACATGCACATAGTACTCCATGATCATGTACCAACACCCTTAATCGAAGGAAACATATTTTTTTAACATAGCATATCTCATGTTAAAATGGTCAGATAACATTAAGTTCCAATTTTCAATCCAATTCCTGTCAATCAATGTGAGAATCAAACCTTAAGTTAGGGGTAAATTCTTATTATGATAGAAGCGAAATGTAGCAAGAATATACTGATGTTATAACCAATGAGATTGTAGCTAATGAAAGCCACAGATGAGTGTGCAGAATTAAGTAGTCACATCAACGAAGTGCTAATGATGCCATGAAATGCTCATCAAGCACGGTCCAGATAAAGTTTGAATTATCATTTGAGTTGGGGGCATGCAAAGTAATGAGTATGAATTAATAGAAAGAAAGAGATAATAAAGGAGGTTGATCCAAAATGAAACATTGAAAAAGAATTAACAAAATATTCTGAAGATTATTGCCCATTCAAAGCAAGTTTTCTCTCAGTGTATTCAGTTGGGAAGGCCACATTTTTTAGTGGAGAGACTATATTATGAAAAATAGAACTTGAGAAAGAACATGTTGTGTAAGGATATATGCATACAATAGGTGGTGCATGAACCCACATAAATCATTGGATATTCTCTAGGTTGTAGTTGTTACCACAAAGAGAAGAACCAAAGAGTGGGAAAAGGAAGACAAGGGAACTTAAATCTTCCAATAAGATAATTGTAGGTAACACTACTAGAGAAATCATGTTGTCTTCATAAAGAATACATCTACAATGGAGGCAAGATTCAATAAGAGGGATCCTATCAAAACCTCTAGACTTGATAATAACCCAAAGGTTGTTGAGATATTTTTAGGAATCATTCTATCTTGAGTATTTTCAACAGACTCATAGGATATGATGACAATGTGGCCATTGAATTTTCTCAACATTTCCAAAATATAAGGGGGTAAGAGTATTCTACTATGGTGACAGTTTTGAGATTCAACTCAATGAACTTATCATAATCATCAATATATATCATCTAAGCCCTCAATTGATCAAATATGAGAGCCTGACAAAGAAGCTAAAATTCCTGAAGAGACTAAGCAATAGAGGTTGATTAGGGAAATATGAGGAGAAACCCTAAATTATTAATGTCATAAGTGGAAGAAATCGGAAGTTTCAAGAAGAAGTGATACATAAGGCAAAACAAGGAGAGCTTGCAGTGATTTAGAAAAAGAAACAAGGATCAAGGGAAAGCCAACACCTCAGACTGACAAAATAGGTAGGAACTTAGCCCAAATTTGTCATTTTCAAAGAGAAAAGGATGATTGAACAATCCCATCACCCTGAACAAAGTATGAAGCAATGATTTTATTTTTTTCGTGAGTAAGAATAAATCAAAATCAAAGACAAAGTCATCCTAAAAACTGTGTCCAGTTTATTGATCAATGCTCACTACTTCGTTTAAATCAAAGTTTAAAATTTTTACATGGTGTAAAGGACATATTCCTCTATATTCCCTTAAAAATTCTTTAAATAATATTGAGTTTAAGTGTGTAAGAAAATTTAATTACACTGCCACTACAGGAGCCATCCAGACAACTCAGATTTTATTTTTTTTGTGAGTAAGAATAAATCAAAATTAGAGACAAAGTCATCCTAAAAACTATGTCCAGGTTATTGATCAATGCTCACTATTTGATTTAAATCAAAGTTTAAAATTTTTACATGGTGTAAAGGACATATTCCTCTATATTCCCTCAAAAATTCATTAAATAATATTGAGTTTAAGTGGGTAAAAAAATTTAATTACAGACCACTGTAGGAGCCATCCAGACAACTCAAAACAACTGAGATATGAGTCATGATAGAATCAGATAATGATTTGATGAACCTAAAAAAAATAATATATAAAAAAACAATAGGAGTAGAGCATGAAGCGTGTTGTGTCTCCGTTTGTTCCTAGAAATGACAAACTTGTGGAGGTTGATGGCAACCTTATAATGAATGAAATTATCACTAGGGACAAAACCTCAAGAGAATCATTTGACTCACAGTCTATAGGAAACAATTATGGGCATATAGACACTATTTCCCTGAAAAAGGAACCTAAAAACAACAGTTTGGCAGTCATAGAATAAATATGTCCATGCTCTTGATGCTGCCACTACTGCTACACCTAATTTAGGTAGAAATGTAGGCACTTAGAATAATTTTCTTGGAGATGCTGCAAAAACTCTGAAATACAGAGTATTCACAATGGACTCCAAGAATAGCTACAGAGGATATCTAATGAACGAACGTGTTTCATGATAACTTCAAAGTAACGTAAAGGTATTCAAATGGTGGGGGTGAATTTTTAACAAAGTTATGTTTGAATGGGATTGGATTAGAACCAAATCTTAGGCTTCTAAGAGATATTTTTGAACTCATCCATGAAAGCGTGAAGATTTTAGGGCATGAGCTTTGGTTAACTGCTAATAGTGTAAGTGCTTCTGCTAAATTCCTTGTAGTTAATATTGTTACTAGTGATGCTCCATCCTGCATGTTAAACCATAGATTCAAGACCACAAAATTGACTTCAAAAGAAATGATACTTGGAATTCATAAGTCTACCTTTATGAAGTAGTAATATATGGTGATATACATAGTTTAGAAAAAGTCACAGATGCAACTTTGCTAATAAAATCTGACCCATAGCTAAGAAAAAGTCACAGATGCAACTACAGTGTTGTGTTGAGCACTGTAGTTTATGTTTTTGGGTGATTTGGCTTAATCCAGCCATTTTTTAGCTCCTGGCCCACCATTTTGTGTTAAAGCAACATAAATATTGTTCTAGGAATAGTCAAAGGAAGATTAATGTCAAAATGGAATAAGGAAACAACAACAGATACAAAGACACAACAACAGAGAGAAGAGTACAAACAACCAAGCTCTTTTAAATTGACAGTTCCAAAAAGAAAAACAAGCCCCAAGTACGCGACTTCTGAAGAGGTCGCTATTAAGTCTTCCACATAAAGCAAAAGGAGGAGATAAGCCCATGTGGTGCAAAGAGAAAATGTCTTTTTCTTGTTCACTTGTCTTCCGATAAGTCTTTTAATGGGATTTAAGCTGCCTTGCAGGGCTATTTATATTTGTTTAGAACACTATATAATCTGTCTGCATATTATAAAATTCAGTTGGTGCAAAGATACACAGGGTCTAGCTCACAGGAGTTTGTACTGGGAGTATTTGCATCGGATTTTATCCACTGCCCATGTCTTCTGCAATCTTTTACGCTCAGTCCCATAAACCTTGTCAATAGAGAACAAAAGAACAATTAAAGAACAACAGAACATTTCAAAAGTAGACCCAAAATGGAGATTGCTCAATATATCAACCCCACGGAAGCCCAAAACAATATAACACATCCATGTGTTCATAAGAGACTCCAAGATCCTTTTGATGGCCAGATTGATAAAAAGCATAGTAGCAAGATTTGAATATAACTACAACTTTTAATACGACTCAGTATAGAATTGATTTGTAATGAAAAAATCCAGTACGTATACATCTATATACATTTTTCCAAATTTTAGAAGAATTCCAGCCTCATGAACATGCATTAAATAAATAATAATAATTCATTCCTTGAAAATTTTGAGAATTAACTTTGTATTTATATATATATATATTTATATTTTTTCAATAATAATTTTGACTTTTTGGGGGATTTGTCAATAAAGTGGTATCAAAGACCTAAGGTATTTTATCAAAAACATTAAAAAGAAAATTGATCATACTGAAATTCTACAAATTTCGTACTGCTGCCTCCATATAAAAAAGTCCTACAATACAGCTGAATATTGAATCCTTGATACTTTAAAAAAAAATTAAAGTAATAGTAATTGGTAACAGGCTATCTTTACAGTGGCATAACCCACGTTGGGATTTCGTTCCACTAATCATTTCAGTGGTCGAAAAAATAAATAAGTACCACTGAGCAGAGTTTAGAACAAATTCATACTCGTACTGCAATTTAGAGTTAATAATATAAAAACCCCCTATACAGGCATTGCTTTGTAAGCAGTTACATACTAGTAATCATAAATCAGAATTTGCCCCAAAAACAACAACAACAGAGCAAAAAAATAAATTCCCGAGGGAGAATATTGAATATATTTGAACCCGATAAAAAATATTCTGATTTGAAATTGAGTGAACAATTTAGTGCTTACCACATCACTTGTTTTCTAGAATTCATATACCAATTAAAAATAAATTATTTACAGCTTTCCATTCCCACAAAGATAATTCGAAGGGGCAAAAAAAATGACCTGACAACAGATGATTTCCCATTGTACTCCGACGATATTTGTCTCTCCGAATGGCATTTCCAAGGTAGTGAATTGTTGAGGAGGCGAGGAGTGGTGTAGCAGAGTAGTATGAAGGCCACCGCAAGCCATGTAACCCAAATATATCCACATCCACCTCCCACTCCACCAACTTCACTTGACCACCCTTCTCGGCCCCCGCCTTCCAAGTGCAGTATTATTGGATCCATCTACATCCAGTCTAGGCCTCCAAGTTTAATGCACCAGAGAAACCGCCCTCTTCCAACACTGCTATGCACCAGATAAATTGCCCTGCTATGCACTAGAGAAACCGCCCTTCTCCAACATTGCAAACCCACCACAAACCTGTGACCAAATCTAGAACCAGAACAATGGAACACCAGAGAAACCTCCCTCCTCCAACACTACTATGCACTAGAAAAACCCTCCTCCGACACTGCAAACCCACAAAAAACCCACGAGCAAATCCAGAAAAACTGTGGAAAAAATGATATGCAGAGCATCACGTAGGCATATGGTAGAGGTGCGAGCAAACTTTTGCAATAAAATATGCCCCATGATATTGGGCATTTATATAATAAATAAATAAAACCCTTTTACCCTTAATATAGAACCGATATATTGGTTTAGAATTTCTTGATTTTTAACCCCCCAATATGAACGAACATGCTATCATATTGGTCCCTAAGTGACACCCCCGTGCTGGTCTGTTATTCCTTCCTCAACCTCGGTCTTGTTAACCTAGGGTTTCTTGTACCATTCTTGGGTTTTTCGGCTCTCATTGACATTTGGGTTTTGGCTTGTTGTGAGTCCATCCATTCTTTTCGGTCCTCCATGTCGGAAATTCATGATGTGTCTACTCTTCCCTTGTTGGATGCATCTCCTGCTTGCTCTCATCGTCGCTGGAAGGCTAAAGCCCTTAAGACTTTAGAAGGGAAGCTACAGTTTGTTGTTGGACGCGATGTGTACATGTATAGGGTTAAGGCTCTGTGTTCTCATGCTCTCATTGGTAGGCTTGAATACGGCAATATGGATAAGAAGGCCTGGTACTCCTGAACCTCTAAACACAGGAAGCTGTTCCTTTCTTACGTTCCAATGATCAGCTTGTTGGCACGGGGTTGGATTGTCTTTGTTTTTTTGGAGGACTCCCATGCTTCGTTTGTTCTTAACTCGCTATGGCGCATTGGTGTGGGGTCTCTTGTCTTGGATCGATGGCATGTCCATTTTGACCCTCTTCGGGAACGGGTGAAGAAACGTCACCTGTGGGTTTTGTTCCCGGGCCTTCCATTTCCTCTCTAGAATCATTCTCTGCTGGAAGGTATTGGTAATATCATTGGACACTTTGTGGCCATGGAGGATGACTTCATGAATACCTATGACAAGGATTTCCAAGATCCTTGTGGAAATGGATATCTCGAAGGGGTTGCGGGATGATGTCAAGATTCTTTGTCTTGAGCTCCTGTTCTCCCAGAGACTTGATTACTTAAGAATTCCTTTCAGATGCAGTCGGTGCCAGGATATAGGACATCTTCGTCGAGATTGTCTTGTCCTTCATCAGGGTTCAGTTTCTCTGAGGTCTCAAAGGAAACCTATGGCATGCGAGTCACCTCCTCTTGCTACGAAGGACCCTTCGACGAGTATCCCTGCTCCTCTTGCTGCTCCTTCTGAGCCTGGTATTTATCACAATGCTTGTTCTCTATTTGATGATGCCTCTGATCGTTTACTATCTCTATTGGACTCGGTGGATGGTTGTCTTGCTTCCCCATTATCTGTCGAGATTCCTGATCATACTGTACATAGCTCTTCTCTTGTTTCTCATGCAGCTGTTGTCAATTCTGTGGATTTTCCCACGTCCTTCATGTGCCCTCCTTCAGGTTACCCTTCTTTGGAAGCAGAGGGATCTCTTCTGTCTGCACCCTCCACTCGCTTGCCTTCTGACTCCCACCCCCTGAATGTCAAGGTCTCTCCTCTGTCCATTTTTCTGGACTCGGATTTTCCTCCTCTGATTCACTCTTATCACATTGTCCTATCGACTCCTCGTCTCAGTCCTATTTCCTTGCCATCATTTGCGGACCCCTCACTACAAAAGTCCCTAGATATTTTCTCTGCTAAGACCCCTCTCTCCCCTTCGGTCTTACCTTTGGATTCTATTCGTTTCGAAAATGTTACAATCAGAAAGAAAAAAAACCCTTATGAGCTTTTGGCACCTATTCCTGCTCCGTATACCCCTTTATCTACTAGTCTAAAAAACGCTACTTGTCAACATTCTTCTTCTCCTCTCAGGGTTCTTAGAGCTATGACCCCACATTAGAGTGGTTCTTGATGTGCATTCTCTCCCTTAACATTCGTGGCTTGGGCGGTTTAGCCAAACAAAAAAGTCTTCAACATCTGTTCTCTTTGCTCTTGCCTGATGTTATTCTCTTGCAAGAAACTATGAATAGTACTTTTCCTTCCTTACTTGCTTTTTCCAAGCTCTGTCCTGGTTGGGAATTCTGCGCTACCAACTCCTCTAGTCTTTCGGGGGGCATTCTTTCTGGTTGGAACCCGAAACTAGTCAAGTGTAAAGCCTTTCATACCGTGGCTGGGATCTTACTCAAGGCACGTCTCTGAGGGTCGACCATCCCACTTTCCATCCTAAGCTGTTGTGGACGCTACCTTCATAGAGAAGCTTTTTAGAATTCGGTGGCTAGAGGTGGTCTACTTTCCTTGCCTAACTTGATTCTTGCGGGTAATCTGAATCTCACATTGAACATGTCTTAGATTTGGGGTTCTAAGGCTGAAATTGATCCTCTGGGGCCCTATTTTACAAAACTCTTTCTGGATCATCAGTTGGTGGATGTGCCCCCTCCGTGTGCTAGGCCTACTTGGCGGAATGGTAGGTTAGGGGATGAGGGCATATAAAAAAGGCTTGACAGATTTTTGCTTTTAGATAATCTTGTCATCCTTCTTGCCAGACATCGGGTCTGGGCTTAACGATCTGGGGTTTCTAACCATTTTCCTGTTCTTTTTGAATGGTTGGATCATCCGGTCTCTTGTGCTTTCCCTTTCAAATTCAATCACTCTTGGTTGGATGATGAGGATTTTGTTAAGATGATTAGAACTGAATGGCCTCTTTTTTCCTCTCATGTTATGGTGGATGCTATGCAAGATCTATCTGTCTAATTGAGTCTTCTTAAAGGTAAAGTCAAAGTTTGGACTAAACATAAAACCATTGAGATGAAGGATAAATCTGCTCTTTTGGAGGATGAAATTAACTCTCTTCTTGACTCCTCGACTTCTGGTATTTTGGGTGCCAGTGATCAGTCTAGACTTGCAGCCCTTAGACTTGAGCTTCAAAAGTGGGTGGATCACGAATTACAATTTGCTATATTACAAAGCAGAGTGTCATGAGCTCTACAGGGTGATGCAAATACTAAATTCTTCCACACTGTGGCATCAGCTAGAAAAAACCATAATGCTATCTAGGGTATTGAAGATGAGGTTGGCAACATGGTTATTGATGATCTGGGATTAAAGACTCTGGGGATTTGGTTTTTCAAGAATATTTTTGCTGATGATCATTTGACCAATTTTGTGGCCCAACTTAAGGTTATTGGATTATTTCCCTCTTTCATCAGCCTTGAGGAGAGTGATTCCTTCACATGTCAAGTCTCTCTGGCAGAAGTGGAGACTACACTCAAATCATTCAAAAAGGACAAGTCTTCGGGTCCTGATGGTTGGCCTGTAGAATTTTATCTGGCATTCTTTGACATATTGGGGCCTGATCTTGTTAAGGTGGTTGAATCCTCCAGAAAGGATGGTCGGGTGGCACCCTCCTTGAACTCCACCTTTATTGCACTTATTCCCAAGAAGGAAAAGCCCGTCTCTTTTGCTGAATTTTGACCCATATCCCTCTGCAATCTGGTTTATAAATTGATATCTAAGGTTGCTGCATTGAGACTTAAGCGCTACCTAGATAAGTTCATCTCACCTCAGCAATTTGGTTTTTTGAAGAATCGTCAAATCACAGAACCTCTGGCTATTACGCAGGAAGTACTTCACATCGTTAAAACCAGAAAAAAGGTGTGCCCTTATATTAAAACTGGACCTTACTAAGGCATTTGATAGGGTTAATTGGACTTACATCAGACTTATTCTTCTGCAAATTGGGGTCCCTTTGGTTGGTGTGAACTGGATTTTGGGTTGTATGTCATCTGCGAATTTTTCCCTACTTGTTTATGGCTCTCCTTCTAGTTTTTTTACTGCTACTCGGGGCATTAGGCAGGGATGCCCTTTATCTCCTCTACTATTCATATTGGTCATCGAAGGGCTTAGTTTGTTGATTGAGGATGCTAAATTAAATGGTAAGATAAGGGGCATCAAGATTTCGTCTCAGCTATCTCTCACACATCTGCTTTTTGTGGATGATGTGATCATGTTTGGTATTGGAACATTTGAGGAATGGATGGCTTTTAAAGTTATATTGGACATTTTTTGTGAGGCCTCTGGAATGCAAATCAATATGGGAAAATCATGCTTCCTGCACATTGATTTGGATGCTGATCTTCTGCACAGGATCACTGGGTTCCTCCCTTACAAATCTGAGCACATTAATAAGGGTTTTAAGTATCTTGGCTATTATATTAAGCCACTTGGGTATTTGGTTAAGGACTGGCATTGGCTCCTTGCTAAATTTGAAAATAGAATACAACATTGGACCTTTTGTCTATTATCCATTGGTGGCAGACTTGTTCTGATTAAATCGGTGCTCTCTAGTCTGTCGGTCTATTGGATGGAACTGGTTCCGATCCCTTGGTCCATTCTTGATAAACTCAAACACATGATTTTATCATTTCTGTGGGGATCAACTGCAAAGAACAAGAAATTCCATCTCATTGATTGGCATACTCTAGCAAGCCCGACTTCTTTGGGTGGATGGGGTATTAAGCAGTTGTTTTGGTTCAGTCTCTCCTTGTGACTTAAGAGCTTCTGGCAGGCTATTAATGGTAACGACATCTGGGTTCAACTTCTGTCTGTGAAGTATTTGAAAATACTTCCCTTGCACTCCTGGCTATGTAGGAAATATTTTTCAACTTGAGGCGTATCCGTGATCTGGAAGGGCTTCCTTCTTACACTCTCTTGGATGGGAAGTGGGCTTATTTGGAAGGCTGGAAATGGGATGACTATTCGATTGGGATTGGATCCTATTGTTGGTCTGGGGTCTTCATTTTTGCTCCCACTTGATCTGTGTGAATATTTGGAGGATTTTGGTATTTGTACTCTGGATCAAGCTAGGAATCTCACCCCTTGTGCTCAAAGTTATTGGTTCACGGCAGAAGAACTGGAACTACAGGGAGAATGGAAAATGAAATGGGACAGTTACATAGAAGGGCTGGAGTATGGAGGGATTCGTCTATCAGACTCTTGTGATACATTATTATTGGATTATAAACAATATGTGTGTCCATTATCTGCTACCATGGGTTATGAATGTATTGCTTCTTCGTTCTGCTCTGCGGGTCAGCCTATTGTTCTTGACTTGCTCTGGGATCTTAATATACCTTTGAAAATTGGTTGCTTCATCTGGTTGATTGTCAGGAGTCATATTTTGACGTGGGATCAATTGCAACATTGGGGCATGCAGGGCCCGAGCAGATGTGTTCTATGCTATAGGGGAGAAGATAATGCCTAGCATCTCTTCCTAGATTGTTCGTTCTCTAAAAGAGTCTTCTCCTTCTTTGAAGATCGTTATAGGCTTCCTCCTTCCCAATTTGACTCTGTCTCTACCTATCTGGAACATTGGTTCAACAGGATTCTGGTTTACGCTCATTTCATATATCTACCGATTTTCTTCTATTGGTGTATCTGGAAACTCAGAAACTGATGCATTTTTCATAATAAATTGCCCACTGTCCATGCTCTTCTTAAACAGATTGATAACCTCATTCATATGTATCCGGTTCCACAAAAAAAATAAAAAGAATCAGAATTATTGGACCTGGTCCCTTGATCAGATACCCATGTGGCTTTTTTGATGGGGTTGCTGCAGGAAATATTGGTGGTGCAGGATTTGTGATTCATCTGAATGCCACATATTTCATAAACTTTTCCATGGGCTGTGGAAGTAGCACAAATACTAGATATGAGTTACTGTCATTATGGGCTATTCTGAGAGTCACCAAGCTGATGGGTATACCCATGCACTCTATATTTGGTGACTTGCTTGTCATTATCTCTTGGCTCAATAGACTCGCATCTCTAAATGTCCCATCTCTGAGTCATTGGTGTGATGACATTCTTTCTATGCTGCAATCTGTTCCATTTGTGACCTTCAAACATATATTTCGTGAGCATAACCAGTAGGCTGACGGTCTCTCCAAGCAGGCTTTGGAGTTGGATATGGGTTTCGACAGCTTTTTTGATTCTCTGGATGGCATGATCATTGATCATGGGAAATTTAAGCTTTTCTAGTTTGTGCAGGGCTATGTGCTCTAGTTTTCCTTTGGCACTTATGTGTATTGATTGAAATAGTTCATAGCTAGCATAGAAGAGACTTACATCCTGCATGTTTTTTCTCAAGATTTGTCTATTTTGAGGTCATCCTTGAACTATTTATCAGCATATTCTGACCTGTATATACAGGAATGATGAGAAAGTCTGCAATAGACAGACTTCATGCTTCTTGTCCCTTAGATTGGCTGTCTGGATGTTACTTAGATCGTAACTGTTATATTTTGATGGGGTTACTATATTGAGCATTTATATGCAATGATCGAGAAGCCCTCTGTTGGCTGTATGTATAAGATGTCTTTTGATTCAAGATTGAATAACAAAGGTTGGTGTTTTTTCCTCCAAAAAAATAAGGTGGTCAACGCATTCTGTAGTTGAAGCAACACAACCCCTTCCATTCTTCGTGGTTCATCGGTCAGTCTGGATCCAGAGTAGACGTGGAGAGAATTTGTTAAGCATTTCATAGAGCCATGAAGATAAAAGTGGTGCATTAGAGATAGTGAAGGGAAGTGCAGCAGAGAGGGTAGTGCATTGGGAAAGAGACTATAGCATTAAATGCATTTAGTAAATATTGTTGCAGTCATTTAAACCAAAGCAAAAAAACTTAGGAAAAGTCGACGAAGCAAAAACTTAGGAAAAGTGGAAGAAAAACATAGTAAAACTTTCCTGTAGAATTCAATGACCCTACAGTAACAAGTCGATGAAACAAAAACTTAGGAAAAGTGGAAGAAAAACATAATAAAACTTGCCTGTGGAATTCAATGACCTGACAATAACGCTTCAAGTTGACAACCAATAGAATTATGTATAAATTTTTTTTTTATAAAAAAAATAGAAAAATTCATTGACAATGTTAAACCATAGATAAAGGTTAAAAATTTATGGTCAAGAGAAAAAATAATATGCACTCAACCTATATCGAGTACAATTGTACATTGTCTTTGGTAGGTACAATAAAGCTTATCCAAATCGACTAGGATTCTCTCATTTCAATTTTTTAACAAAGTGAATTTATAATTTATCAAAATTGAGATATTTAATTATTATTTCCAATAAATTAATATAGATTAATCTTAAATATGGAAATAATTTAAATTTTAAAAATATACCAAATTTGAGATTAAAAACAATCTAGAAATTATGAAAGTTATTAATTTTTTCATACACACATTATCAATTATATAAAGTTAAATTTACATAAAATTGAATAAAATTTAAATTTCTTATTATTTGTATTTTTTATAGTAAAGAAATTTATGTAAAAAAAATCTTACCTATAAAATTATTTAATAATATTAATATTGTGTTTATTTCTAATCTTAACTATTTCAATTATAATTTGATATAATAAGTAATTATTTTATGTTTGTATTGAGTTCAGATACTAACAATACTTTTTAATAACATAGTATGTTTCTTGTCTCCCAAACAACACCGTCTCCTACATTAAATTGGTATTTCTCGACATAGTAATAATAATAATAATGTTGTTGATCATATTTTATAAAATAATAATAATAATAATGTTGATCATATTTTATACTAAAAGATTAGTAATATTTACATTTTTTATTATAAGATTATTACGAAATGCATAAAGTTGAAGCAAATTTTCCAATTACACTTAGATTCTCTTATATTATTTCATATTAAAAGCTAAATTCATCCATGTTTTTCTTGCCAATAATAGATTATACAATAAACAATAAAGTTGTGACCTATTAAGTAACTTATTAACATAATGTTATGTTTGTGACTATTATTAAGTTATTGTATTAATTATTCACATTAAATCTATTATAGGAAAGGTAGAGGTATACATGTCCATCTTAACTATATATATATATATATATATATATATGAGATAATAAGAAGAATCTACTCTTGTTAAAGCTATGTAACTAAGATCCTCTTTCACATCCACACAATTTATTATATGTTCCATTTAATTAACTATATTTTCAACATTAAGCATGTTCATCCTAACTAACATATATGTATATGTGAGGAAACAACAAACATCTATTTTGGTCAAACTGTTTAACTAAGGTCCTTCCTCACATACACACAATATACTATATGTTCCATTAAATTGACTAAGTTTTCAATATCATACATGTCCATCCTCACTAACATATCTATGCATATGTAAGATAACATCAAGCATCTTATCACGCTCAAACTATGTAACTAAGATCTTCTCCCACATACACATACACATACACATACACATATATATTATATATTCAATTGAATTTACTAAATTTTCAATATATTAGTAATTAGTACGAAATCAAGATACCCAATTTAGTTGGATTAATTGGATTGGATAAACTCAACTTACAATGAATTATTCATTGATGACTAAAATTTAGATATTTTATCTTTTCTAAAGGGGAGCAACCTCTGAGTGAGCTAAAAGAGATGAGAAGCTTCTCTTGTTAAAAATATAAGATCATTTAAAAATGTAGTCGCCTAATAACTACAAAAGTTATTTAAAAATGTAGTAGTCTAATAACTACAAAAGTTATTGTAGAAAATTGGAATATTTTAAAGATCATTTAAAAGTGTAGTAGCCTAATAACTACAAAAGTTATTGTAGAGAGTTGGTATCATTTTAAAGTTACTTATAAATTTATTTAATTATATAATATTGTATTGTTATTTAAATAATCATTTTATTTTGTGATATAATTAATTATATGTTTATATTCATCATTTTAGTATCAACAAAAGAAATTATCTTATAAATCAAAATATAAATACACTTGTATTTTTGGATACAAGAGGAGGACAAATACATATTGTTTATAACATATAAAGCTACTAGATGTGGCGTGTATGATAGATTCATGATTTTTTTGAACACATTATATTTAAAATAATGTGTTTATATATATTCTGGAAGATGTTTATTTCAAGATTTGCATTATTAGACTCTTATGTAAGATAGATGGAGTGAGAGGTTAGTTGAGTTAGAGAATGCATTAAAATGTAATTGCTAAATAAAATATGAAATAGTATAATGCAATTTAAGTATAAAATATCAATATAGAAGTACATTAAAGTTTTTTTTTTATAGTTTCCAAATATTACAAATAATTAAGAATATCTTGGGTTTAAATAACACATAATGTTTGATATCCATCGTTGTGTTCAACCATAAGAACCCTAGAAGGAAATTGTGATCAAGCTTTTCACACAATACAAAAAACTAGGTTGGCAAATTTGCACCTTATTATGAAGGTAACATCTATATATGTGAAGGAAATGGGAAGAAGACCTTGGTGGCTCTCACAAAATATGTGATGCACGAATTGAACCTAGGGTTTGACACTAATTTCATGCCCTCAAAGACAATTGTACTGTACATCCAGGCCCAGCAAGCAGGAACACCATCTTTTATGGCCTTGGGAGGAGGGGGGGCACAACCGCCATACCCCCATCATTGTTGTTCATTTGAAAGCACATATAACAAAATTAGTTTGGATGGAATATTTCTAATCAACACAGATTCCACAATGCACATGGAAGATGGAAAGAGAGAAAATATTGGTATGCACAACACCCTTATGATGCCAAAACCACCACAAAACTCTGCTCAATGCACCATGGGGAAATGCATTCTGAAAGAAACAACGGTTACCAAGTACAAAATAACCTCTACCTAGATTCATAAAAATATAGTACATTCTAGATCATGCAATAATTTGTAAATTTATGGGTTAATAGTTGCTTGGAAAATTCCTGGTCAGAGGGATCAAACACAAATGGAACCCCAAAGGGCACTATGACCTAAAAATCAGCTCAAAATGTTTATTTTCAATCATATTAAACCATCGCTAGAACTATACTATAGTCTTCGAAGGAGGCTCATACTTTTTTAATTTGGCAGGTGTTTATTTGAAGCCCTAGATGGAGAATTTCATCTCAGATAAAGAGGAGTTCAAAGAAGATATGGTATGGATAATACTATATTCACTCCTAGATGAGTGTTGGGAAATAGAGGTTCTAGAAGGGATAGGAAATACCCTAGGCCATTTTGTCAAGATCTCAGAAGCTACTTAAAATGGAAGATATACCTCTTATGCCGAAATTTGTGTCTATATGAATATATCTCAACCATTTCTAAAAGCCATTTGTTTAGAATATAAAGACTTATAATGAATTCAAACCCCAAAATATAAGAACATCCCTTTATGATGCATAAAATTTCTTGAACATGGTCATCTCTTTTGTGAATTCCATCTAAAATTTGCCCCTCCAAATTGTAAGCATATAGAGGAACAAGATGATGAAGGGGTTTCCAAAGTTTCTAACAGAAAAAGGAATGGAAAAAATTACCTCCCCACCCCCCTCACAAATCTTCCATCCCTACCTACAACCAACTTGAATGTTTGGATAACAATCCAGCAACAGGAAAAACATCCAAATCCTCTGATAAGGAGAATCATCGAGAGAAGAAAGACAATGGTGAGAAAAATGGAACTCATGAAACATACATGCTAGACCCTCTAAAGGAAATGGAGGATATGGAATTGGGGGATGTATACCTATAAGAAGTAGAATAATCATGGAAGAAAAATAATACCTATCTCATAACCACAACTAGATCTATTGAAGAAAATGGTCATTAAGGCTATAACGACTTCATCCAAAACCACCAAACTCCAAACAAGGACACAAACCTAGGGTTCAAGGCCAACAATAAAAAATGATTGAAATGAACACACCAGGAGAACAAAAAAGGGGGTAGACAACCAAAATACAACATTTGGATGAAGTATGGAACATGTTGATGGATTCTACACAATACACTGAATTGACAAAATTATTCTCCTCCTTCCTCGAACATTTTAAATGAATATTGTGTCTTGTAATGTAAGGGTACTCAACAGTCCCTTAAAATAGAGACTCTTAAATACAATATTGCTATGGAAGCACCAACCATCATAATGTTGTGTGAATCTAACTGATCCTTCCATTCTATGGAAGCAATATTAAGGAAAATTTAGAAATGTTCTAGAGTGGCAGTAACAGAGACCCTTAGATCCTCGAGGGTTCTGACATTGATCTGGAATCCTTAAGATATAGCGATTAATAATCTCTTATAAGTTCACTTAAAACAACAAAATAGGGGGTAGCATAATATATCCTTAATATTGGATTGCTTCCTCATATCTGAAGGCTTATATACGAGAGGAGAAGACTAGTTGGATATGATTCTCACCACCAATGACTCAGATCACTGGCCCATCTATATCCACTAGAATCGGGAAGGAATAGCCACAAACAAGCCTTTTAAATATCAAATTTTTTGGTTAGACCATTTATACTTGAAAGCTAATATAAAAAAAATGGTGGCAAGAAGTGGAGATTCTTTTAGGATATTCCATGTACAGATTCTAACAGAAGCTAAAAAATCTCAAACAAAATTTCAAAACCTAAAACAAGACGGTCTTCGACAATATCTTTGAGGAAACACATATAATTGAAAACCAGATGGTTATTTTGCGATAATAAATCATCTCGGTAGATAATACAGTGAACTTAAATAGCAGGAATGGCTCCTCAATCGACAACTTGCAGAGAGGATAAAGCAAGATAAACACTTTAAGAAAATATATTGGGTGAAGTGGATTAAAGAAGGCAAAACAACTCCAAATTATTCCACAACTTTGTGCTTCAACATCATCAAAATAACAAAATAGTCACTCTCAAAGACAGTCAAGGTAATAACATTCGGAAGTATGAGGAGATAACCAAGGAACTAATATCCTTCTTTCAAAACCTACTCACAGAATTTGTTGGGTAAAATATGCACTATCTAATTTAACACTTAATTGTCCACACAGGAAGGCAGCTTATGAGATGAAAACACTATATGTGCAGGATCGAAGGCTTTGAAATAACCTAAGCTAAGTAAAGATGCAAATGCTCTAACATGCAACTATATGATTTTAATCTACATGCATGAATTTCATAATTCAAATACAAGAATTTAATCTATATGCAAACAAGAAATTAACTAAGAACTTGAAAAGTAACTATAAATTCAAATCTAAGCTAAATGTTATATTAATCTATTCTATAAAGGAATGAAATTAATTAATTACTCCGATTCAAACTAGTCTAATGCTATGCTAATCTATTCTATGGAAGAGAATTGCAGATATTAATCTAAAAAGTAGTCACTTGGTCCGAAAGCGATTTAACTAATGAGACCAAAACTAACTATTTGCAACAAATTATCTGATCTATATTATAAATTGGAGACTGTTCCATGTATGTAGAAGTAAATTCCTATCTAAGAATGCAAGTGCAACTGAGTTATGGAAAGCAATGAACTATTTAATTGCAAATTCGTAGAAAGCAAAGGGAGTAATTGCGGATTCGTAGAAAACAAAGCAAATATTATTCTAAAGACCAAGTGTAAATAGATGCGTTGCAAAACAGTAAACTAATCAAAGAAAACTAAACTTGGAGCTTTATAATCAAATCTAAAACTAAGTACAAAACAATAAATGAGAATATATTCAATCTGTAACCAAACCTACAAGAGAAAAACAAAATACTTCTACTCTACCTCTTCAACAAACCATACCATAAACTAAGGAATATTAACCAATCATAAAAAGATCATGCAACTAATTTACAACTTGAAAAGTAAACTTACAATAAACTAGGTTATGTGAACTTTTATCATCAAACTTTAAAATACTGAAAACTAATGCATCTAATACGAAGGGAAAAATGAAAACAATCTAATCCAAAGATATAATTACAAAACATTACAACAATATTGGAGAAAGAATTCAGAAACCATAGTAAACCAAAACACAATACATAGCTCAAGACATAAAATGGAAGGAGAGGAAAATAAGAATAAAACTTTAATAAATACTTTAAATAGTCTAATATAAGGTTTTAATAATGAACATAACCATTTCCTAACTACCCTAATATAGACATAATCAGAAAGCTAAAAGACAAGCTTAAAACAGATTAAACATGTTAAGGGCTGAATGAGAGACTGGATAGCAGGTTGGAACGAAGGTCTGTATGACAGGCAAAACATGTTGTCTGAATGACAGTTCGCACACAGAAAACACTAAAATGTTAAGAAATAATTAATTCTAAATGATTTTGAAGATCAGCTGACCCATGCATATGATAACAAAATGTAAAAGATAGAAAGTAAACCTACCTAAGGATCAAATTCCATCTATAAAATAACTTTAAACCAATTCATGAAAAAAGATATTATTACCTATTGTATTTTAAACAAGACTGAATATAATGAATTCATAACAATTGGAAAGAACATAATTGAATTTACTGGAATCAAACCTAAAGCAATCTATTATATCAACATAAACCAAACAATGAATTAAAATACTTTGAAAATAAAATTGCAAACTAATATATGCGCAATCGGTTGCTTAGCATATGAAAGGAAATTACATCAAAGTAGAATTTAAACTATAGGAAATAAATAACAAGAACTATTACAGTAATTAGATTGTATAAACAAACTACGAATAAAACTATGTTAATTGTAAAAAAGAATAACGAAAAATACACAAAAGTAGAAGACTCTGGGTGATGAGGGGCCCTCCCAACAATCAGAGTGATGATTTTCCAAAAGCTACTACAACACGATCATATACAGCATAAACAGAGCTTCCATTAATTTGAGCAAAGTATTACAGAGTTTCTGGAATCGGAATGATCACATCTATCAACTAATTAAATCCTCCTTGCATAGAAGCGTTTGTATATATAGGGTTTTCAAAGGGCAAGCAGGTTGAGTTAAAGGCTCAACCGTTCAAAGCAAATCCCTAATTTCTAGAGAACCGGCCACAAACCAAATCTGCGAAAATAGTGTTTGATCAACGGCATTTTTCTCTTAATCTGTTTAGAAATTTTGCAAACGGCCCAAAGTTAAAATTAAATCAGATAATTTTTGAAGTGGGTTTCGAACGATTTGGCAAGATTCTGCACGGATTGCTCATAAACCATCGCCAAAATTCACTTCCTGCCTTAATGACGAAAATGCCAATTCTTTGATATTGTTGGACTGACTGTAAAAATAGTAAACTGCATTGATGGTTGGCTGATGTGCTGGATGCTGAGTTTAAATAATCGTTGGATTCTATTTGCTGGGAGCTAGGTTCTATCTCCTTTCCTGGTGAGCTCCTCTTCTTCACGGCGTGCAAATTCCTCTTCATTGTGCGTAAATTCCTCTTTGTATTCACGTGAAATAATTCCATATTCGTGTACTTGCATAAAACATAAAGTCCCTTAATTCGCAAAACATGAAATGGTAATAAATTAAACATAAAGTCTTAAGGAAAGTGGTTATATAAAGAAACGATATATGAGAATGAGCCCATTTTAAAATGAATTAAGGGAGATTGGGCATGTGACATATGGTTTTAATAAGTTATTACAATCCATGTCATAATCCACTTTATGATTTAGTTAATTTATTATGAGTAGATTTGGGTATATTTGCTTTGATATTTAATTCCCATTTAATATTTTCTTTTTAATTTCCATTTTTTTAATATTTTTTATTTTATTTATTTAATTTCCATTTTTTTTTAATATTTTTATTATTTTCCTTATTTAATTTTAAACCAATGCTCAAAGCTCACCATCAGTCATGGTTTTTGCATGTGCAGGTATTATAGGATCAACAAAAGATGGAAGACAGGGGTAAGCCAAATTAGTAAATCAATAAGAAACATGCTATTAAACCCAGTGTGAAATTTAGGACCGAATGAAGGGGTTGAATGGAGTGCCAAAATGCACACTAAATGCAATAACACATCAAAAATGATGAATTATGCTTATTTTATATTTATAAGTTATAATTGATGAAAACATAGTAAAAGATAGACAAATTGAAGATAGATGTATTAGATTTCAGTAAATATGTCGGGAAATTAATGTAAATAACATCATTATAAAAGACAATTCCAGATCCCAACAGTCCCCCAGACCAAAGGTGTGGCACATCCACATGCCATGAATAAATTGGAAGTGGTCTTTCATTTATTCAAAAACTCTGTTTGATCATTAATAGTTTATAGGCAATCTTCAGCAAAACTAAGCCAACTTTATCACGACATAAAATCTAGAACTTAAAAAAAAAAAGTTATGTTATGAGATGACCAAAACAACTTCATATTATTTAAGATTTCTTAATACCTACAATTATGCCAACGATTCATACTTATGAAGACCATATAAAATGAGACTCCCTCCCCGAGAAAAAAGGTATGGCACGTCCTCATGCCATGAATGAATTAAGACTGGGATAAAATAGAAAACATGAGGTCATAGATAGTCTGTAAATCCTATTGGAAACCAATTATCCCTACTTGTAACGTCCCCGGCCCTCCGACCGTCGAAGAGGACGCTACTACACACCAAAACATTTGGGCATCTAGCCCCATGAACGTGTACATTCATTATCATTGTTGAAATGCTGAAATAAAATGCTTTAACTAAAACATGCATACATGATTATTTATCATACACAGTGGAAGTAACATACATTCATACAAGCATTCAACATGTTCATCACGATCATTAACAGTAAATAGGATTGCAGAAGTAAAATAGAGAAGATTACTTATCTTTATAAATAAATCGTTCCGCAACCAGCTATGTTGCTACAACGTTCCACCCAACCATAGGCTAGCATGCTCCTGGATCTTTCAGCAATGCTGCCACCCTCGAGCCGGGCATGAATCCCCAAGGAATAAGGAACTAACAGGCTTACACATAGCAAGGAATAACAACACAACAAATGTACACAGTTCAGCCAAGCCAACACAGTTGGGTTTATCAGGTGAACAGGAGCTGGGGAAAGGCTAATGCTAAGTTGGTGAGCTCACTGAAGAGCTGCAGACACCAACACCAGAACCAGCCTGGATTATAGAACACCCACACACACCCAACACAAGGAAGTCAGCCCCTTCTCTGCAACGCAGTCCCTCAGACCCTGATCTTCCCTCCAGTGCTCTTCAGGGGTTGCGGAGAAGAAATCCATGTCAATAGCTCTGTTCGTGTGGTTCTCATTCCACCAGGTTTGTCAAGCATCTCAAGCCATCATTCACCAACCCAAAAATAGTCCAGGGACCAATCCGATGAACCCACAGCTATCCAACCTTCAATACTATTGCTAGGAAACCTACACAGATCGAAAAATGATCAAAAGCCACGGCTAACATACACAGTTCAATGCGGATTCACAGGAAGAATCACCCCCGATTCCATCAATTCGTGGAAAAGCAATCCCAATAATTTCCACTGCGATCCGAATGGTGAACGAAAACAGTACACAGTCCAATGCGTGGAGGCAAAAGTTGGTTCTCTGTGTGGATGGAAGAAAATGAATTACAGACCGGCAATCAGCGCGAGAGAGAGGGAAAACCCCCACACAACGGTTGGTAAAATGTTTTATTCCCCCGTCCTGCATGAGGAAGACAAATGGCCAAGATCCAAGGGAGTGGGAAGAAACGGTTCCCACATCTTGGAGAGGAGAGAAAGCGTGGCATGGTAGTGGTCTACTTGCCAGCCAATCGTTGCCTCTGCTAACAAACAGAAAATTAACCAAGGGAGGTGGCGACACATAGACTTTTTCCTCGTGACTCAATGTTCCACATCCCCCCCCTTTTTCCTTATCCTTTGGAATCATGCCCTTTTTCAATTTAGTTGCTGCAAACATAGTTGGTAGAGTTGTTTAATTAAAAAGAGTGTTTACATGATGCCGTAATTAAATATATGCCGCATGTCCCGATATACCATCGGTGACCATTCCTAATAAAAAACACAACATGACCAAATCCATGGTGGGGCCTTGGCCTTGAGCTCCACACCAAGATTATTTACAACATATGTATCCTATTTATTTTAATTCAAGCGGGGATTAAAACCGGGGTATTACACTACTACTTCTCAAAGGTTTATCGTCATTCAAGTAAGTATGGACAAAATTTGCATTTCAAGTTCATTAGACTCTTAAGTTTATGGGTCCCACTTCTAGGATAGTGACATCCTAGGAATAATATGAATTTAGACAACAAGGCCTTAAGTGCAACTTACAAACATTCTCAAATGACAGATTGATGGGGTTCATTTTCTTTAGATCAACCATGCATACCTTCCTCCAGTAGAACCACAACAACCTTTACAAAGTCATTTTCATATTTTTTTTCTCTCTTTTTTTTAGACCTTTTCTCTCTGTTTTTAGCAAGCTGTCCTTCCCAGGAAGATTCCCCTCTTTCAGTCGAGCCTGTTCAGTACCCCGTCGGGCTTACCTGGTCATACCATAGGTTGGTGCCCGTTACGAACGATATTTTTCAGTACCTTGACGGGTTAACCTCTTAAACTCATTTTCTATCAGAGGCTCTTGTCCCAATGTTTCCATTCCCTATAGATATTCGGCAAATGATTTTTCCTATGAAGGAGTGGTGGGGGAGTAGCTCTGAAAACCATGCTACAGGGTGGGATGGTATATGGATTGGAGGAGAACCAGTCTTCTCTTTTTTATTATTGTGGAACTAAAATAAAGGCTGCAAGAGGAATCTACTGAATCAAAGATACACACGATTGATGGATTTAGTGTAAAGTGGATGAAGCCATAAGATAATGAATGAAAGGTTTCTCTAGTCCCAAATCTTGCCTCTTTCATATAGAGTTATAGTAGTGTTCCCCACAAACTAGGAATTTCATTCACCCTTATGCTACCCTGTAGTAAAGATGCTTAAATAACATGCCTTGATAATGAAGCTGGGATGTGCGAATGACCTCTAGGTTTTATATAGACCTTAATTTATGACAAATTCCCATGATGTTTAAAGTTGGTCTTGACTAAGTGGTATAATTAGAAATATGCATGTATACAAATAAATAATAATGTAATATTGTTTTGGTTTAGTCATTAACATGATCATATTCTTAGTCCTTTTATTTGAAAAGAAAGAAAGAAAAACAAACGAAGTTGCAGTATTCCCTAAACTAAGAATGCGACATTTTATTTATATACATGTTTCCCTACCCTAAGAAGAAAGAAAACATTGTTATTCAGGTATATGAGCTCTTCCAATGTAACCAAGTGCGAATCAACATAGAAAATATACATTTATCCACATATGTGATGGTTATTGCAGTGATTAACTGAATGTGGAATACCAACCAACTTACTTGTTTCTGCATCAGAAGGTGTAGAAGGAAGGAACATTATTGTGACCGCGTTACCTCTTCAAACCAGTGCTCGATGGAATCTTGATAGTCACCTTCCTTTCTCAAACCATGAATTTCCTCTTCTTCTAAATGTTCAATTGCTTGAGTACATGAAGGGTCCGTCGATAGATATGTGGAGAACTCTTCAATTTCAGGTCTCTCTCCATCAAATATAGTCTCCAAGTTTTCAGTTTTCTTGAAAGATTGGCAAGGAGAGTCGGTTTGTATCTCATGAGACTATGGCTCTTCTATTATTTCTGGAGAGGTAGATAAATTCTTGACTTCTAACAAGATGTGTTCTTCTTGAGAAGACGAAATTGAGATCCCAACTACTACTAGGATTTGAGAGAGTTTTTTTAAACTGATGGTCACCTCTGAATCCATGTCTTGGTTGGTAGGTCTTGCTTCACACAAGGATTAGTGGTTGGGGCTCTTACTGCACCCAAAATTTTGTTTATATATATATATATATATATATATATGTATGTATGTATGTATGTATGTATGTATGTATGTATGTATGTATGTTTTTCTTTAGAATCTAATTATGAAACATATCACACATTTGAAAAGAAAATACCTTATGACAAATGTAAACACACCTTAAAAAAATGAACCGAACGTAACAGATCTGAATGCAACACCTAAGCTTGTTGAAGAGATAACACACGTGCATAAGAGTAAATGGAAGGAAAGTAAACTACCTAAATTTTCAAGACACACGTACATGAAATTAAATTATGGAAAATTAAATTATCTACGTTTGCTGAAGGAAAATTTCATTTAACTATGGGAAAGTAAACTTACTTATGTTTGCAAAAATTACACTTAAGAGAAATAAATCAAACTTTGTGTGAAGTAAACACACTTGTGTGAAAAAGGAACAACAAGGCTTTGGGACAACCCACTAAAGTGGATGCGTCAGGCTGTCACACTATGGAAATTCCGTAGTGAAGTCGTATTTGTGTCTTATCATTTACCATCCCCCTTGTTGTGTAATGTAAAGGAAACCTATCTACCCTTATCTACCTAGACTCCAATCCCTTTAGCACCTCCCCGACAACGACGCTAAAATGTTTGGCAAAATATGCACTATCTAATTCAACACTTAATTGTCAACCCGGGAAGGTAGCTTATGAGATGCAAACACTATATGTGCAGGATTGAAGGCTTTGAACTAACCTAAGCTAACTAAATATGCAAATGCGCTAATATGCAACTATATGATTTTAATCTACATGCATGAATTTCATAATTCAAATGCAAGAATTTAATCTATCTATGAAAACAAAAAATAACTAAGAACTTGAAAAGTAACTATAAATTCAAATCAAATCTATTGTTATATTAATATATTCTATAAAGGTAGGAAACTAATTAATTATTGTGTTTCAAACTAGTCTAATGCTATGCTAATCTATTCTATGGAAGGGAATTGTAGATACTAATCTAAAAAGCAGTTGCTTGTTCTGAAAGCGATTTAACTAATGAGAGCAAAACTAACTACTTACAACAAATTATCTAGTCTATATTATAAATTGGAGACTATTCCATGTATGCATAAGTAAATGCGTATTTAAGAATGCAAGTGCAACTGAGTTATGGAAAGAAATGAACTATTTAATTGCAAATTCGTAGAAAGCAAAGGGAGTAACTGCAAATTTGTAGAAATAAAAACAAATATTATTCTAAAGACCAAGCGTAAATAGATGCGTTGCAAAACAGTAAACTAATCAAAGCAAACTAAACTTGGAGCTTTATAATCAAATCTAAAACTAAGTACAAAACAATAACTGGGAATATATTCAATCTGTAACCAAACCTACAACAGAAAAACAAAATACTTCTACTCTACCTTTTCAGCAAACTATACCATAAACTAAGGAATCTTAACCAATCATAAAAAGATCATGCAACTAATTTACAACTTGAAAAGTAAACTTACACTAAACTAGGTTAGGTGAACTTTTATCATCAAACTTTAAAATAATGAAAACTAATGCATCTAATACGAAGGGAAAAATGAAAACAATCTAAACCAAAGATATAATTACAAAACATTACAACAATACTGGAGAAAGAAATAAGAAACCACATTAAACCAAAACACAATACATAGCTCAAGACATAAAATGGAAGGAGAGGAAAATAAGAATAAACACTTTAATAAACACTTTAAACAGTCTAATTTAAGGTTTTAATAATGAACATAACTATTGTATAACTACCCTTATCTAGACATAACAAGCTTAAAATAGATTAAACATGTTAATGGATGAATGAGAGACTGGAACGGTAGGCTAGAACGAAGGTCTGTATGACAGGGAGAACAGGCTGTCCGATCGGACAGTCTGCACACAGAAAACACTAAAATGTTAAAAAATAATTAATTCTAAATGATTTTGAAGATCACCTGACCCATGCATATGATAACAAAATGTAAAAGACAGAAATTAAACCTAGCTAATGATCAAATTCCATCTATAAAATAACTTACCAATTCATGAAAAAGATATTATTACCTATTTTATTTTAAACAAGATTGAATATAATGAATTCATAGCAATTGAAAAGAACAAAATTGAATTTACTGGAATCAAACCTAAAGCAATCTATTCTATCAACATAAACCAAACAGTGAATTAAAAGACTTTGAAAAGGAAATTGCCAACTAATCTATGCGCAACCGATTACTTAACATAGGAAAGGAAATTACATCAAAGTAGAATTTAAACTACAGGAAAAAAATAACAAGAACTATTACAGTAATTAGATTGTATAAACAAACTACGAATAAAACTATGTTAATTGTAAAAAGGATTAATAAAAAATACACAGAAATAGAAGACTCTGGTTGATGAGGGGCCCTCCCAACAATCAGAGTGATGATTTTCCAAAAGCTACTACAACACAATCATATACAACATAAATAGATCTTCAATTAATTTGAGCAAAGTATAACAGAGTTTCTGGAATTGGAATGATCACATGTATCAACTAATTAACTCCTCCTTGCATAAAAGCGTTTGTATATATAGAGTTTTCAAAGGGCGAGCAGGTTAAGTTAAATGCTCAACCATTCAAAACAAATCCCTATTTTCCAGAGAACCGGCCACAAACCAAATCTGTGAAAATAATGTTTGATCAGCGTCGTTTTTCTCTCAATATATTTAGAAATTTTGCAAATGGCCCTTGATAAGGGGTAAATCAGATAATTTCTGAAGTGGGTTTCGAATGGTTTGGCGAGATTCTCCACGGATTGCTCATAAGCCATCACTGAAATTCGCTTTCTGGCTTAATGATGAAAATGCCAATTCTTTGATATTGTTGGACTAACTGTAAAAATAGTAAACTACATTGATGGTTGGCTGATGTGCTGGATGTTGAGTTTAATAATGGCTGGGTTCTATTTGCTGGGAGTTAGGTTCTATCTCCTTTCCTAGTGCGCTCCTCTTCTTCACGACGTGCAAATTCCTCGTCACTATGTGTAAATTCCTCTCCGTATTCGCGTGAAATAATTCCATATTTGTGTTTCGGTATAAAACATAAAGTCTGTTAATTAGAAAAACATGAAATGGTAATATATTAAACATAAATTCTTAAGGAAAGTGGTTATATAAAGAAACGATATATGAGAATGAGCCCATTTTAAAATGAATTAAGGGAGATTGGGCACATAACATATGGTTTTAATAAGTTATTACAATCCATGTCATAATCCACTTTATGATTTGGTTACTATTATTATGAGTGGATTTGGGTATATTTGCTTTGATATTTAATTCCCATTTAATATTTTCTATTTAATTTCCATTTTTTTAATATTTTTTATTTTCTTTATTTAGTTTCCATTTTTTTAATATTTTTATTCTCTTCCTTATTTAATTTTAAACCAATGCTCAAAGCTCATCATCAGTCATGGTTTTTGCATGTGCAGGTATTATAGGATCATCAAAAGATGGAAGACAAGGGTAAGCCAAATTAGTAAATCAATAAGAAACATGCTATTAAACCCAGTGTGAAACTTATGACCGAAAGAAGGGGCTGAATGGAGTGCCAAAATGTGCACTAAATGCAATAACACATAAAAAATGATGAATTAAGCTTCTTTTACATTTATAAGTTATAACTGATGAAAACATAGTAAAGGATAGACAAATTGAAGATAGATGTATTAGATTTCGGTAAATAGGTCAGGAAATTAATGTAAATAACATCATTATAAAATACAATTCCAGAGCCCAACAGAATCTTCAAGATATCATTCCACAACAAAAATGATATAACTCAACACATCTCATATCTGATCACTGAGGAGCACAATGCTAGGATGATGTGACCCATCGCTATGGAAATGGTAGAGCAAGAAACAAAAAATATGAAGGAATGTAAAAATCCTACACCGAATGGTTTTACCATTGACATCTTCCGCTCCTGTTGGGACATTATAAAAGAACAGGTCTAGGCCATTTTCCAAAACTCTTGTCGAACCTATGGGATCCTCTTTTCTTTCAATTCCACGTTTCTGACTCTCATCCACAAAGGAACCAACCCCCGTCACTAGAAAAGTTTATACCTATAGATATTAGCAATGCCATATATTAATTCATTACTAAATTCAGAGCCAACCATCTTAAACCTATCCAGCTCCTTCTCCTCATCTCTCCTAAATCGTCAGGCTATGTATAAGGCCATCAAATTCTCGATGGAATCATTTTGGATCATGAAGTAATCTATTCCATCAAAATTACAAATAAGCCAGGTCGAATGCTCATCAATATATACATGTCTAAACCCTTTGATAGATTAAGGTAGAACTACATACTCAAGACCCTTGAAGCTTTTGGTTTCAACCAAAACTGGATATACTATATTATTTCCCTTATATCCTCTTCTTCCTTTCCTATTCTAGTGAATGGACCCCCCCTTCTCTCTTCATATTATCTAGGGGTATTCAACAGGGTGACCAACCTATCCCTCGCTCTCTTCATTTTGATGGAAACAGGATTGGGAAGGGCTATTCAAGTTGAACTTAGAGATAATCATCTCAAGGGCCTCCACCTCCATCAAAACTCCCCCACTTGTACACACCAAAAATTTGTTGATGATACTCTTCTAATGGAACACCTCTCCTTTAGTGAAGATAAAATTTTCAAGAATATCCTTGTCCATTTCATGGAAGCCTTAGGAGACTCAATTAATCAGAAAAAAATCTTATCTCTTCTTCTTCAACACCCCCTTGTTAATACAATGATGCATAACCCATCTCTTTCATTTTTAGAAATGATCCCTTTTGTTGGTGACAATATACAAACTAGACAAATTTAGTATTAGTAGAGAACATGGTGTACAAAAAAGAACATGAAATTTAGTCCTCCTGTGAGCATGATTGTGGTTATTAACAAAGATAGTTGTTTTGTGAGATGGACATGTTTAAAAGAGTATGTAAATTTTTGGCTTGATTTTGATTGGTCACTAATTGTTGAAAAATATATATTTGTGGGACACGGTCCTCAAAATAATATCCTTAGAGGAAATATCAACTCAAAATGGGCCTCCTAAGGAAAATAATAAAATAATATTTATTAATTTTGGAGGAAGAAAATAAAAAACTACTTTTTTTCTTCGTATTTTCGACATATCTCCTTGTGATTTTACTCAAATTTCGATCGGGAGAGCTCATTGGATGCAAAATTTAATTCCACATCCAATGAGTACCCACTCTGCATAATTTTGATGGACCCAACTACCCCAAAAAGAAGAAATACTTGAAAAAAAATCATGATGAGGATGTCACCATCACATTTTTTTAGGTATTTATTGTTTTTAGTGTATCAGGGTCCGTCAAGATTATGCAGAGTGGGTACTCGTTGGATGAAAAATTTAATTCTACATCCAACAAGCTCTCTCGATCGAAATTTGAGTAAAAACATAGGGAGATATGTCGAAAATACGAACAAAAAGTAGTTTTTTTATGATATCTATCCCCAAAATTATATAATAAAAAAATGTTTAAGAGGTGCTCCCTTTTTGAATTTTAAGGAATTTTGATTGGCTAATACATGATGACATGGAATTTGTATTATTTTTGGAAGGCCTATTTTAAATTGAAATTTCCTCTAATCATGATCGAATGATGTGATCAAGATCAACGATGGTGATAAATTCAGCCTCTCCAAATTGGACACAAGATAATAGATGTTCATGAGCATTAAGTTCTCTCTGTGCATCAATGTGTCCATGTATTAGCTATTTAGGGCCCCAAAATAAGTATTCTAATACCATCTAAGTAAGTAGATTAAACTACTTATGATCTAGAAATAGAATTAAGAGTGAAGGAATTCATATTTGTGGAAAAGTTGGGATAATCCATTGGTCACAAAGAGTTCATATGAAATTTATGGCTCGATATCAGGGAATGTATACCAATGACACACAAGACTTGAGGGTTTCCAAATTGCACAATATTTATTTCATGGCCATGAACTTGATCCGAAAACTATTGGTACACGTCTCATTCAAACATCAAATTAGGGTCTCAAAACTCATTTTAGTAAACCACACGAGCACAACTCATGAATTGTTAGTTGTCATGGCATCACAAGCATTCGTTGGGACCCATAATATTCATACTCATTTCCTCAGCGATCAAATCAATGGCTACAATAAGTTTAGGACCTGAAATATGGAAGCCTTTTAATTTCATATATGGGCCCTGATGCCGAAACCACCACAACCACCTAGTTAGTATCATGGAAATTAGCTTGAAGACGAGTTGACCATTTCGTTTCTTTCTGTTATAATTTTTTTATGACAAGCTATAATGTAACCGTAATCTGCTATCAAACATAATTCTGTTAGAATTGTGAAATCTATAAATAGAGCCTCAGGCCATCGATTAGGGTCGGTAATTTTTTTGAGCAAAGTATAACTTCTTATAGACTGTTTGATCATATATTTAATGTATGATGCAACACTAGTTTTGTGATACCGGCATTGCATATTCTTAGTTTTGGCATTTACATATTGTCTCATTTTCTTTTGTACCTATGTCTCTTCCATCTTCCATGTAATATTTCATATGTTATAATACAAAGCACCTGATGCAACTTTTCATCCTTGTTTTGATACAAAATTTGTGGTGAATGCTTTTATTTCTTTTGACATCTTTATGCAATATTCAAGAAATGTTAACTGGAAAAAAAGTTGTTTTCCTTAACTATTGCCTGTCCTATTGACATTACATTTTGTGTTTAATACACTGAATTCATTTTTCTCAACACACATTCTTTATTTCTAAGAAAGAAACCTCATGTAACAAGTACTTCTCCTCATATTTTCATTCATTCATAATTTCCTACATCAATATCTGTATAGTCAAAATCATGCCCATAAATGCACTTCTGATTACATGTAATAACCACGTTGGTGTATGATTTAACAAATATATTATAAGAATTTGAATATTACTTCACTTGCTTCTAAGAGAAAGACTAACCATTTTCAATTAAAGTTACCAATTCCATGTCATAGTTCCAAAGTTAGCCTTGGAACATCCTAGGGACTAACATATTTTCTGGCACCATTTCCAAGGAACGAAGGGATGAAATCATCTTTCCCTGGGGACAACAACAAGCATACGCTCTGATTTCTTATGGTGAATAAGAATTAGATTGTTAGCTGGCATAATTCACCTGGAAAATTAACCAAGGAAAATATGGAATTTGGGTACAAACATACCCATCCAAATCCAACTCACACCGAGTTCACATCCTTGCAATATCCTTTCTCTTGGAGACATTGACGTGGAAAGTACCAATCATCATCACTAGGTAATCAACACAAAACATTTTATCCCTCTTTTTTGGTCCTTAATTTGTTGAATCTGAATTCATATTTGAAACTCCTAGACATGATTCTTCTTAATGAAGTCTCATTAATCCCTTAGTTGAGCTCCTTAACCCTCATTTCATTACTACTAAAAGTGGTGAGTGATCCTCACAGTTGAATCCTCATAATCCCAAGTCTTTCATCACTCCACAAGACAAGAACTTAATCCTTCAGAACCTAATGACTAGAGGAGGAGGCCATAGTCTTCCCCCACCACCTCCTCCCATAATTCATTGCTAGGTAGAATCCCATTATGGACCATTGAGACTCTTTGTGCCTCTCAATGATATCCATTATCTTAAATATTTTCCTAAATATGATGGTAGAAAAGGAACTTCAACAGAAGAACATATCAGTTGTTTCCATGATTTCAATGATAATATATTTGTTGACAATTATGACGTTTATATGAGGCTATTTTCTCAATAGTTGGATAAAGATGTCAAAAAATTGGAAAATACTTTCATGAGGAAGTGGGGAGTTAGGTGGGACAATCTTTACTATATGACTACATTTTCTGCAATAAAGAATAAAATCTTAGAAAATGTGGTTGAATTTACAACAAGATTCAATAATATGTACTACATAATCCTAGGCGATATTATTCCTAAAAAACCAGCTGCTAGGGATACCTATGCAGGAGTTTTCCAATATGATTTCGCTATCATGTTAAGAGAAAGAAGACCATCTTGTCTCTTGATAATGTAGGATGATGCAATCGCTGTTGAAGGAAACATGAGAGCTGGTGGGGATGTTAAAATGGAAATTGATACTGATCATAAAGGAAAAGGAAAAGACAAAGAGTAATCAATAACATCCTGGGAAATCAAAGAATGGAAAGAATCCAAGATTGATGACATGATCTAGATTATCAAGACTTTATCGAATACGATAACCAGAGTGGAGATGGAGGGAATTATCCCTAATAGAGCACCACCAACAAGAAATATGATGCCATTTCGATGACCAAATAGTACATAATTTATGTATAGAGAGAAAAGGAATGAGGAGCAACCCCTCCAACCTCATCTCCATGAAAAAAATAATAATTTACTTGAACAGACAAAAGTTTATGCATATGAAGAACGATATGAGAAGATAAATTTGTTACAGGATGAATCAAGTATCATGCATCTCACAAGGGATGATTATGAGAACTCAATGACCTATAATGAAGAGGATTGTTATCAGGAAGGGGATGATGGATTTATTTAGTCATCAACCCATTATCGATTGTTTAGTGACAACTTCCAATATGAACTTCAAATAAAGTGTGACATTAGGTCCATGCCTTCTCCAGTTGATCGTTAAGCCTGCTGCAAGGAATGTTGTTGATAAAGCTTCGCATACCTCTCCTACTCCAATAGATAACCATCCCTCTCAAGACCAAAAACATGAAAAAGTCAAAGATCCTACTCCTCAAACCATTGACAAATTTCCTCTTAAAAAGGCCGAGCATGACCCCAAAGATCATAATAATACTTTTTACAATTTGGGACAAGAATTGAACAAGCTCAAGATTCATGTCCCATTATATGAGCTAATTAAAAACCTTGTATATAAGAATCAAATTGTGAAATTGCTTCATCACCCTCAAGTATATGATCAACAAGATACTATTATCCTAGTTGATGAATCCCCTCCAATCCGATGTGGTCCTCATGCGGATGATAAATAAGATCCCTCCACTCCTTTCTAAGTTACACTCAATGTACATGATAAATTGCTGCCTAGCTATATGATCGATTCGAGTACTTCCCACGACCTCATGCCAAATTTCATCATGGAGAAGCTCGAAGTTGAGGTAACTAGGCCTTAACATGATCTCTATAGTTTTAACTCCAGAAAGGTCAGATGCTTGGGAATGATCAAATATTTGGCTGTCACTTTGGCTCAATTAGCTACTAAGAGTATAGTGTTGGATGTAGTAGTGGTTTATATACCAACCAAGAATGGGATTCTTCTATCCAAAATCTGGGCCTAGAAACTGGGAGGTACCATGCAGATGGATATGAAATATGTTACTATGCCCACTTTTGCAGGTTAAACTAGAAGATTGTATCGAGAAGCCAAGTTTTCCTATGTCATAAGTGACTATAATAGCCCAAAATACTATCCATTGTATTCCATAAAATAATACATGGGTTGTTGCATCCTTACATTCAATGAATAATTTGAGGAAGATTACCTTAAATTCCCCATTGAAAAATCTACTGAAATTCAATATGAACAAGTGTGGAAGTTGTATTTTGATAGTGACTCAGCTAGAAATGAATCTGAGGCTGGTGCTATTTTATTTCATCCCTTCAAAGAGAAAGTTACTTTATCTTAAAATTTCAAGTTTGAAACTACCAATATTGTTTCCGAATATGAATCTATCGTATTGGGGTTACAATCTACCAAGCAATTAAAGGTTACTATGTTAGCTATTTTTGAAGAATCGAAGCTATTCATTAATCAAGTTAGAGGAATTTATTACACTAAGCACCCTAGTTTACGAGCATACAAAAATGATGTTTGGGACATTGCAAATTTTTTTGTGATGCTTTTAACATAAATTTCATACCCAGAGACTTAAACCAACACGTCAATTCTTTAGCTTCGACATAAAGGACATTTCATCCTCCTAAACAATGACAACTGAAATAAGAGGTTGAACTAGGCCATTACCCTTTTGTTCCTAATAATATTAAACATTGGAAAGTTTTTGAAGATGCTGCATAGATTAAATGTTTCCTTGAACTAGTTGAATAAATCTCAGTCACAAGTATCGATCTCGGATACGAGGAAGAGGTCGTTCCTCTATTGCAAGAAGACCAAATAGGTCTTCTGGAAATGGTTCCACAAATTGGAGGTTGGATGCAAAACATGCTTGATAGCTATACCATTATTATGGAACAATTTTTTAGAAGTCAATATTGGTAGTCTTGAAGACCCCAAGAATAGAAATCTCTCATAATCTTTCCTAGATAAACAAAATCTTGGGCATGTGTCCTTGTTTAAAGAATATATTGATGCTTTCTCCTGGAAGTATGAGGATCTGAATACTTATGATACTTTTGTAATGCAACATAGAATACTGCTTAAGACAGATGCTAAAACAACAAAGAAAATTTTAAGGAAAGTAAATCCCATGTTGCTCCCTGTCATTGAAAAAAAGGTTAGAAAATTGTTTGATGCTAAAATCACAATTCCTCTTTGTTACTCTAATTCGGTATCCAATCTTGTTCCAGTAAGAAAAAAGAGTGGTGAAATATGCTTATGTCTATAATTCATAAATATTGATAAGTTTTCTTTGAATACACCTACCCCCTGCCCAAAATTGCTCCACATCCTTGAAAAAGTAGTGGGATCAACCAGAGTCTCTATAATGGATGGGTTTTTAGGTTACAACCATAAAGAAACGCATTTTGATGATAGGGAAAGAACTTCATTTACCACTCCATGGGGTACATTCATGTACAATAAAATGGAATTTGGTATCATTAATGCTGGAGCTACTTTCCAAAAGCCCATGGATATTGAATTTGTAGGTGAAAAAGACAAGTTCATTGTAATTTATCTAGATGATATGACTGTATTCTCAAAACCAAAAAATGAACATTTAAAACACCTTGAGAAAACCTTCATAAAATGTTGGAAGTTTGGTTTGTCTTTAAATCCTAAGAAATATTTATTTCTATGATAGAAGGCAAGTTATTTGGTCATATTGTGTCCAAAGATGGAGTTCAAATAGATCTAGAGAGGGTAGTTTCTATCAACCTAATTGACTTTCCCTAAAACAAGAAGGAAGTTAAATTTTTTATTGGAAAAAATTATTTTTCTCTCGAGATTTATTCCAAAATTTGTTGAAATGTTGAAACAGATAATTGATATGATCATTAAAAATGCTGAGATAAAACATAACGATTAAGCTATGACTATGACTTCTTAACCATCACTTCACAATTACATTTACAATTCGTCTTCTATTTATAGGCTTGCGCCTTTACATTCATGGTCCACTTCTAACTAACTCCTAACTGATTCTACCAACTAATGACTGATATCCACAAAATATGGTCCAAAAATACAAAAAGTGACACAAAATATTCAAAATAATCTATCTTCCACCTTGCGCGCCATCTTTCTCTTTCACGGTGTCTTTTGAGCTTGCACAACATCCGCGATGCTATGCAACTAGCTTGTACCAAAACCCTTGCCAACAGAAATACAAATTGAGAGCATATATGAAAATAAAGGAAGTTAATTTTCAGGTCGGATATTTAGTAATGGCCTATCTTAGGAAAGAGAAGTTTCCTAAGGGAACCTACAATAAATTGAAGCTCAAGAATATTGGACCTTGTAAACTTTTGAGGAAGTTTTCTGCAAATGCATATGAAATAGAATGTCCTGCTAATATTCAAATCTCTCTAATTTTTAATGTTTCAGATATATATCCTTTTAAAGATTCATGTGTTTCGACAGAAGAAGGTGGTCCATTTATAGATTGGAAAGGACAGTTACCTCAGAAAGAACAACCACAGATTGAAATGATTTTAGGGGAAGATGGTCCATTTATAGATTAGCAAGGACAATTACCTTAGAAAGAACAATCACAAATTGAAGCTCTCCTTGAAAAAAGGGTTTCAAAGAAGACCAAGGACAAAGAATATTTTCAGTATTTGGTTAAGTGGAAAGATCAACCATCTGAACATGTAGCGTGGATGTCAAAAACAGACATTTCCAAGTATAATGTGAACCCTGAAGACATACTGAAGAACAGTTTTCTTCCCCTGGAGTATGATGTAGGAGCCTCTAGTCAAAATTCTTTGTTTGTTGAATAAGAATTCCATGCAATTTTCTGCTTCCATGTAAATTTTCTAGAAGATAGGGTTAGTTAGTCTTAATACTCTACATAATTATCACTATATGATGTCTTCTTTTCAATTACCAGACATATGCTTATTTCTTTATGTGGATGAATCTTCAGTAATGTATAAATGATTATGAAGGTAGAGATGTGCATAATTGCATAGAAGATTTATCGCTCATGAATCAATTTTTATTTCACACTTGGAATTGAAGTCAGCAAATTTCAACAGATCGATAGTTGTGGATGAATTATGCAAGAGAAAAGTGAAGATCCAAAAATTTAAGGTGAGGTCTGCATATGATCTCAGATCGACGGTCAGGAAGGATCCCATAAGAAATCGATGGCTCAGAAGAATTGCGAAAAATGAAGTTGTGGGAATAAAATTGGGGAAACCCATTTTGGAAAATTGGGAAGGCGTATCCGCAATCCACAATCCACAATCCGCGATCCGAGTGCGGAAAGGATCATTGTGGTCACATAATTGCGGAAGTCCATTTTGAAAAAATGGAAAAGTGTATCTACAATCTGCAATCTGAAATTGTAGAAAGGGTCTTGCAAAAAGATCGAGCTTGCAGATAACTCAATTGTGGGAATTTAGTTGTGTAACCAATCCTACTGAAGACTCAATTGCAGAAATTGAGTTGCGAAAACTCAAGCTCGCAAAAAGTTGATTGTGAGAGTAGAATTGTGGAATCGTGCTTGCAGAAGGATATTTTTATCAGTATTTCAGTCAAAAGAAGAGAACTTTAGGTCTGTTATATTTCACCTTCCATCACTTATCATATAGTCTATGAAGTAATATGGTTCCAACATGATTTCCAGAAGACTTAGCATGTGCAGAACTATAGGGGATTTATGATTCAGATATGGAAATAACCCTACAATATCATAAAAGAAGTTGGAGCCCTTCAAAATCTATAGAGTTGGGAGGAATGGGTTGGCCCTAAGAGGTTATTCCCATGGTTTTTATCTCTGGAAAGTTTGAGAGAATCAAGAAGGATGGATATTGATATATCTATCCCAATTCACACTTTGCTTCTCTTGAGTTCTTGCATCTCATCTTTCTTATTAACAAAACTTGGTTTAATTATGGCTTGTTAGAGGAGAGCTGATATTGTCTGAATGTGAAGACATTGAAGATGAAAGTATCACAATATATCTTTCTAAAACATGTGAGGATGTAGAGGAGGAACCTACAATAAGGGTGAAAGTTGTAGAGAAAAATAAAGAGTATATGCTTTCCAAGGATGACATGAGTAATTCTACTAAATTTGATGAGGAAACACTCGATGAATGAAAGGTGTGGATAAAAATCCATGCTGGGGAGATAAGAGAAAGAAAAGAGGAGAATCAAGTCATGCTAATCCGACAAAAATTGCATTGGAAAGTAAATAATTTTGAAGATGAGATGGTATTTGAAGACCAACATGAGGCTAATAAAAATATTGAGATATGTACCTCAGAAATTGAAAATGAATTAGAAATTAATTTAGGGTTATTAAAGGTGGAGAATATGTATAATAAATTTCTTTTATAGAAATGAGAATAGAGGAGAAGAATGTAGCCATGGAAGCTACTGTTACGGAGAGAAAATTCATATGGCTTGGGGTGTACCACAACAGACAGCTAGACACAAGAAATCAATCTTTTCCCAATATGCAAGAGAAACCAAACATATAACACTAAGGGACCTCGAATCATACCTTATTCTGGATGGTTGAAGTAGATCCCTGTTGATATTTTTCCAATCCCACTTGCGCTAGCAAGTTGCTGTCAACAACAACAAACAAGACAAGCATGCTATAGAATATGGCGCTAGATATACTCTAGCATATATAATCAACAATGTATAAGAAATTAAACATATCCATGGATTCAATATTTACATTGAAATGCACATTATTGGACTGGAAAATATATTTATATTAATCAAATCAGATATTACACAAGTGGCAACCTCTGTCGGCACGTATACGAACCGAAGAAACTGAGTCCTCCACCTGGGCCTCCACCACCTCAATCCTCCATCTCTCGATAGCAAGCTCACAAGCAAAGGAAAGCTTGGGAATAACATAAAGTGCTCCAAAGGGATGAAGGGATTCAGATTCAAGTATATGCAAACTATGGAAACAATGGACTATAGTTTCGTTGCTCTTCAATTCCTCCTCCTCAATATATCCAAGGAGTTCCTTATATAAAACTCCAAAGGGGTAATGGAGGGTCAAATCGGAGCGATCTAAAGGCATGTGGAAGGCCAAGAGTCAAGTGGTTTAGACACACATGAAGGAAAAATCCAAAATTATTTGGATTTATGCACACATCTCGATGTATGCAAGTTTGAGGTCAAAAGTCGCGTGTACACGTGAGTATGGGATTAAAAGTCACGTACAACAATAAACAGGGGTTTTTAGGGATGAACTTGGAAACATCAAAGTATAATATCAATCCATGGGGTCTAAGGAGTTTGTAGAGGGACATGGAAGGCCATAAATATGTGATCAACCATGTGTGGTAAAATCAGCTATAACAACTACCATTGAAATCCATAAGGATGGAGTTGAAAGATGACTTTGAAGAGAACCATATGTTATTTTATGACTAGATTAGTTGTATGGGTGAAGGAGTAGAAAACAACATTGGTGTTGCCAATGAAATTGATGATGTTATTGGAGATGGTGATGAATATGGGGAGAATCAGGCCATAAAACTTATAGTAGATATATAAATTTTTAGATGAATAAATTATCATTAAATATGGTTTAAATGTTGAGGATGATATATTAGAGGCTATTGATGATGATGGTGATGTGGATGTAATGCGAAAGGAAACAACTAATTTTCCAAAACAAGAGGATGAACTTACATCTAAAATACAAATAGAGTAGATGGTGAGTGTCTTGTATTGTCTCTTGAGCTATAATTTTGATGAGGAGAGGATAGCCATGTTGAATTGCATACTGTTGAAGAATTCTAGAATGAAGAATGAACATGAGTGGAAATTGATGAATATTGGGACATGGGTGCAACAAAATAAGGATTCAAGAGAGTAAATGGAGAGAAAACAACCATAAAAATTGCTAGTAGTAGTGGTAGAAGCTATTGAAGTAAAATGGAAGAAAAGAACAAATAAATAGGTTTTTGTTTTTTTATAATTATGTATTTGTGTGTTTCATGTGTGTAGATTATGAAGGAACAAATATATGGTTTGAGTAAAAAAGAATGAATGGTGCCTTGAAAAAGTGATGGAGCTACAACATAGCAGAATAAAAATATTTAAAGGAAAGGAGAAAGGGAAGGAGTCCATACATACATGCATACATACCCAACCCTAAATAGGAGAACCCATGGTGGTCAAGAAGGGGCTTAGTGAATCATGACATGTGAAAGATGAATTTTAACTTTTCAAATAAAGGAAATAATAGGAAAAATTAGTACCTAGAAAAGTGTTTTTTCTCCCTATATTATAAATGTATATTTACATCTCGTATGTCTGTGATTTTCCATCCCACCACCATGATTTATCTCACCCACATGCACCCCCTGACATCATATGGAACATGTTATTTCCCAAAATCACATCATATGAAGATAATATCAATTGCAACAAAAAACCACTGGAGAGAGTAAATGAATTAACGGATTCATACCAAGGAAAATCCTCTTTGTTTAGGTCTCCTAGTTCTAAGTGAAGGACTATACTAAACATGGAGGTGACCCCAAATCCAATAAGACAAGAATAAAGAGAAGAGTGAATTATGAGATGAATGAGGACTCTTTCCTTCCTCTATATATATGAGAGGTAAGGGAGGCCAACAATGTGATGTGGGCCCCATCCCTTACAAGCAAAATATAATGAAAAATTGTAGGCCAATACAAGTGAAGAAGTCTACTCTAAGGTGATGTCATATACAATAAAGGCTCCAAGATTATCTAGCTATACAAGGTATTCCCACATCACTCTATCACAACTACAAACCTCCATGGATCCCTTTGATCCTCCTAAGCAATGTACTCCATCAGGTCAGCTTCCCCCTTCAAGGAAATTGCCATAGACTAAGCATCCCCAAGCCAACTTCAAGCCTACAAATAGGAATTCTAGCTATCCAATGTTATCTACTCAATATGAATAATGCTCCTCCCAAGTAGGGTTTTCTCCAAGCAAGTGAACTCTCTATTTTGCCACAATGAAGGGAATTCACCATACTATCAAAATAACTCCAATGACTAAGTGAATTTTACAAATCCATCACATAATTGATGTCAAGCAATTTCTAAGAAACATATCCCTAATGTACAAATCTATCCCAAACTATCTCGCATGCACTTTATCCATATTGAACCATCTAGGGGATGAACATACATCATGTACCTCAAATGTTATGAAGAACTCTAAGTCATGGTGTAAACATTTTTGGAGTAACCTGAAAATATAACACCACACAACTCCTCTCAACCTTCGTATGGCAGAATTGATGCCACCGACTATTGAGGAGATATCATTCTTAATACAACTCAATTATCTTTCTCTCTTCTATTAACAATATTTACATCCCTGGTTATTTTTAATGGTCACACATATTAGGAGAATCTCGATTGATCTTAGTCTTGAATTTCACCTAGGGTTACACAATAAGGTCCTTTTAAGCTTCAAATCTCCTCCATGGACTTTATCATGTAGTTGTTAGCTCTATTTGTATGGTTGGTGGTTTGGTAGGGATGTCTTCATCTTCCTCCTCTACTTCAATTATTTGTTTTGGAGACATTGGGATATCGACCATTTAATGAAGATGGGTTTCCATTTATCATGTTGAATATGATTATGGATTTGGATATTTCTCATATTCAATGGTTTCATTTATTTGGGTTTATATTTAAGCCACTAGGAGTTGCTTCCACACCTATAGTGTGTCATAAATTTATTTATTTTTCGATTCATTGACCTATATTTGTCATCATTTGTGGACATTAATAAAGTTATTTTTACCTTATCTAATTATGAATATGTTTGAATTATTGAACCATTGATCTACAGACAATGAGTGCAATTGAAAGGTAGAATTTTTCAGTTGAATGGAACCAAAATTGTACATTGAACAGGACAAATTTCACAGGAAACGGATAAGAAATGGCCAATAAATTACAACAATAATATTCATCAATAGTGTTACATAATGGAGAATTTGAATCATGTGGATAAGATTTGAATATACCAACTCAATCCTGACTGATTGGATAACTAGAAATGTCTAAATCACTATCGGAGACCACTAGTCTAACTCAACATGTCTAATTCAGTCCGACAATTAGTTAAACTAGTTAAACCAGTTAAACTGACAAGGTAGGTGAACAAAGGTGCCACTTCCCCATGCATCCATGCATAACTGGCGCTAGACTGGCTGAATGTGATCTAATTGAAGATAAAATTAGCATAAATACCTACCAACTACAACCAACTGATGGAGGTTGGTGGCGGCACTCGAAGTGGATCCTAAAGTGTAGGGATTGGCACCGGTGGCACCCAGATGGCACACTGATGGCAAAAATGGGGAACATTGGTGGCACCAAAATCATGGTGGAACCAAACTTTAGAAAATGACTCCTAAGTTAGGAAAATGATCTAATAGACTATATCTTGACAAGGGAGGATTGTAAATCATAACACCCCCTCTTAATCCTAACTGGGACAACTGTGGGCACTGACAACAAGGCCAAAATTCACCCATTACAATCTAAAATAATTAAAAATTTGCTTAATAAATCGAGGAAATAGGGGAAAACCCCATGGGAATCCCCCCCCTCAAAATAAGCAGGAACAAGAAATACAACCTATTCTTAGGAGAAAAATCTTCCCCTTTGGGAAATAACTTGCAAAAAATATTCTGTAATTTGCAGCAGTATGCAACAGTATGGTTCTTCTGTGCAACATCATCTTGAAGCTGTGCATGTGAACCTCTCTCTAAACTAATGATTATGGTAATTTGCAACGCTATGCAACAGTATGGTTCTTCTGTGCAGCAACATCCTAAAGCTATACATGTGAACCTCTATAAACTAATGATTATGTCTTGGGGGATTTTCCTCTTTGGAAGAAGAAGAAAATGCTCAACTGAAACAGAAACATAGACAACTGCAAGATGAAAACTGGGCCCATGTAGAGCAATTGAAATCAACTGATGAGAGAGAAAAAGTGCTTGAGAATTTGAACCATGTGAGGAAAATACAAGAAACTGATATATTTCAGCATTGAACATCAAACCATGTGAGGTAAAATCATATCCAAGTGTTAAGAGAAAGTGTCCAGGCGAATGCAAAATGTCTCCATCTTTACTAGTTCTGTGAGGAGATGAGCATATGATCAAATAGAAAGGTAGAGAATCCCTAGGACTATGGAGAGAGAATGCTTGAGCTCCATAATCTGATACAAATTCAAAAATAACCAATTATCCACAAAATTTAATATCATAACAATCACGAGAGAAAACCGACATCAAATCCCCATCAACAATTTTGAAGAGACTTGTGGTACTTGATTTTTCATACCAAAATTGATGAGAACAACTACAAGAATGATTGAAGGCTCTTGAAACTTAAAACTTGAACCAAATAAGGTCATATGATATCCAAATAAGGTCATATCAGATCCAAGAGTATGGAACAAAGGTTCCAAGTGCCCTACCGAAATGGTAGATGCTCTGTTTTCTCCTTCTTCAACAAAATTATGAGTATTGCTGCATGCAATCATGTAGGAATTTGATAGAAGCTCTAGATCAAAGAGAGTGAATGGATCACTCCTAAAATATGATAGTTATTCCAAAACATCCAAAGTATTACTTTTATTCACACCAGCAACAATATTAGAGATAGAGAAATCAAATTTCTCTTTATTTTCTGAAACAATCACTGAAAAACTTTGCACATAATTTAAAATAAAAGAACCACTAGAGAATGTTTGCATAGAATGGAAGGAAAGATTTTCCTCAATAACTGAGATATGAATGTATTCTCATCAATCATATATATGAGAATATGAGTTATCAGAGATCTCATAAACTTCCGTAGCAGCAGGGGAAGGAGTCTCTCCAATGAGACTTTCTTCAATTCGAATTGACTGTGTTGAAGATTCTGCTTCTTCTTCATCTTGGACAACTTGCTTTGCTGCTGAAGAGGGAACATAGAGTACATTCTTGAACTCATCATGTTGTATTTTAATAAAACCTCTCCCACTAGCTGTGATTTGGAAGTCATCTCCCATATGAGTGCTAGGTCCTCCTGAAAGAGTGAGAGTGGTGAAGTAGTCCATGGAGGAAACCATTTGGTTGGATGCTCTAGAATCTATCAAGTAATATTTTGACTAAGTAAGGCCTGCCTTCAAGGCATGCAATATCTCATGATCTTCTGTTGGTGGTCTAGCATCAGACTTCTTTACTCCTTGTGTAAGGGAAATGTTGTTCTATTCAAGGATGGCTGACAATTGGTTGATTTGCTTCTTCATGTACTGGATTTCAGGATGAAATCCCCTCATAAAATAAGGACACTTAGTCTTTTCAAACTTTTTCTTCTTTTTGGAACTTAAGTCTCCTTACCCTTACCCTTGTGTTTCCCTTTATCTTGTGCATTGGTTGATTCCGACATTAGAATAGCTTTATTGTTGCAAGTTTGGAGGACTCCAATTTGAACAAACGTGTCCTACTCCTGTATTAAAGACTCGAAAAATCCATCTAGTGAGGTATATTCCAATTAGGGATGGAAGATCTTCCAGAATGGAAGGTAGAGATGAAGACATAGTACTCAAAGCACAGATAGAAGAAGTTGCTCATCCTTCCTCTCTATTTTGCATTGCTTACACTATAGTGATAGATACTTGAATTTTCTGAAAAAATGTTGGGCTACAATGCAATTAGCTCATTATCCAATATGTGCCCTCGAAGCTCATCTTGATTTACAAACATGAATCAAGATTCTCCCAAGCTTCTTTAGGAGTCTTCAATCCCTCAAGATGAAAGAGGAGATCCCATGAGATGGGAGTGCAAAGGAAGCCAAATGCTTCATCCAACCGATTCAAGAACTTCTTTTTCTCAGTTGGTTGATGAGGTTCTGTCTCTCTACCCATAGTCATCCTAAACAGGCCAAGATTGTGTAAGGAGACCTTCATATCTTCCCTCCAATCAACATAGTTGAAGGGTGTAAGGATATAGGGTACAAGAGCTATAGAATCCATCAATTTTCCTTTTGAACAGTCAATTATCTGCTACGTAGTACCTGCAAGTAACACTGCAAAAACATAATCAATTCACAACTATGTCACAATCAAGCCTTCCATATTGACATGTACACATTCTCAGGGTCCGTCGCACCTGCAGAGACTTATCTGGATGAATCTAAAGTTAGCAATGCACACTTTGCAGGATTTATGTGGAAACCCAGTTGCTTCTGGTGTATGGTGGAGATTGGAAAGACTTTCTTTAAGACTAAACAAGGCTCTGGTACCATATTTGAATTATTGAACCACCGATATACAAGAAATGAGTGCAATTGAAAGGTATAATTTTGGAGGTTAATGGAATGAAAATTGTACACTGAACAAGACAAATTGCACAGGAAATAGATAAGAAGTGTTAGATTGTTATCATTCAAGCTAGCATTATGATCTTAGGATCTTTAACTGAGAGAATAACATGCACAAAAATAAACACAAGAGACAAGAGACACAAAGAATTTTCCTCTGGGAAAACATAAAGGAGAAAACCCTGCAACTTCCTCAAAGATAGAATCAACACCAAAACTAAAACCCGAAAACATAAAGATGATATCCCGACAGCAGTAGTCTCTCTCTTGTCCCAGCACCTTCTCTCTCACTCATGTGCCCCAATGAGTGAGGGTGTGTGTGATAAATAGAGAGGCTCACTCTCTATTTATATTCTTTCGTTCAGTTAATTTACACCAACAAGTCTGCCTCACTTAACAATTACTTACTAGAGCTGAAATCTCTAGGACAGTCTAATAACCCTAGTGCCCCATAACTTGTGGGGACTTTTCCCCTCCAACCAACAAGGAGGGTTATCCTTAACACAAAAGTGGGGACTATTGCCCTGACTTACAATAACTCACCTAGGTCTGAATTCTCTAGGATAGTCTAATAACCCTAGGGACCCACAACTGCGGGGACTTTAACCCTTGATCAATAGGAGGGTTACCCACAATGACTTGACATGACTTGTTTACATTATAGAAACTCCCGATCGAAACATCGAGGCATGACATGACTCAATTACATTACAAGCACTTCCCAGAATAAACATCGGGGTAAAATACATAAGATATACAAGTGAATACATTCTGAAGTTATAATTACATCAACACTCCCTCTTAACTAGGAAGGTATTCTCTCGACACAATTTATTAGCACAAGTCTTCTTCTCTGTATCATCTAGATCACCATCGAGTCGTCGTCATCTTCAAGTCATTTTCATTTAGATCTATATCATCACTCAATCTAGATCATCATCACTGTTGGATCATCATCATGGGTGCTATCTCATGATTCGTCTCATCATAGGAAGTTCTACAGAGCCAACCCTTTTTCATACTGGTTGTAGGCCTAGCCTCCATGTAGGTCTTTTCCAGCACTTATATCCGACCCTAAGTCAGAATGGCCCACCCAACACTTACATCTAATCATGTAGGAACCAATCCTATAATCATATCAGAAAGGCATTCCGAACACTCACATCTGACCATGTGGGAACACATCCCACAACCCTGTCAAAAAGGCCCAGTACTCACATTTGACAACCAATATCAGAAAGGCCCAGCACTTACATTCGACCATGCAAGGAACCAATCCTACCTACATGTCGAAAGGGCTCTACACTTACATCTGATCATGTAGGAAGCAATCCTACAATCACCTCAGAATGGCTTTGCACTTACATCTGATCATGTAGGAACCAATCCTACAATCGCCTCAGAATGGCTCTGCACTTACATCTGATCATGTAGGAACCAATCCTACAATCACATCAGAATGGATCTGCACTTACATATGATCATGTAGGAACCAATCCTACAGTCACATCATAATGGCCCTCAGTCCCAGATTGAGTATTCGTGGTAACTGACCAGGTGCCTCCATTCCAAGAATGGCATTCAATGCTTATATCTGATCATGTAGGAACCAATCCTATAGTCACATCAGAATGGATCAACACTCATATCTAACATGCGAGGAACCAATCCTCTCATCATGAAATAATGGCTCAGCCCTTACATCTGACCATGGAAGGAACCAATCCTCTCACCATGCCAGAATGGCTCATGGACTCATCACTTCCCTTTAGAGGGAACCTCGATCTAGAGAACACCAAGATTCTCCCTGAAGTACTCAAAATTCACTCTGGCCATTGGCTTAGTCAACACATCAACTATCTATTTGTCATTCGCAACATACTAGAGCTTCACTGCTCCTCTTTGCACCATATCCCTGATATAGTGATATTTGAACTCGATATGCTTCGACTTGTCATGGAACACTGGGTTCTTCGACAACTTCACACAACTCTGGTTGTCACAATATATACAAGTAGCATCCAACTGGAGATCAAATAAATCATACAGTAGCTTCCTCAACCATATTTCCTCACAACTAGCTAAACAAGTTGCGACGTACTCTACTTCAGTCGTACTCAGTGCCACACAGGAATGCTTCCTACTAAACCAAGAGATCACACCTAATCCCATATTGAAGCAACACTCTAAAGTGTTCTTCTTATTGATGCCACTGCCCAATTTGAATCAACATAACCTTCCAGGTTAATATTCTGATTCGCCTCATACTTGAGCCCATAATCAACTGTACCCTTTAAGTACCTCATAATATGCTTTGCAACATTCAAGTGAACATGTCTCGGATTCATTAGGAACTGGATCAAGGTGTTCATAGAAAAGTGTTGGCTACCTCTGGGCAGACCTGGGTTTACTTTTTATGTACCAACAACACCCCTAGCTCACTGGCCCTTTCGGAAACAGACTGCAGAACAACCTGAAGTCTCACCCGAAGTGATCTTATGGGTTGGCTAAAGACTCAAGTGTCCTCAACTAGGTTCTGAGGCATCCTGGTGGTTCTTTACCTCGTCTTAACCCGCGGGATCTCTCCACAAGGCGATATTCTCTCTTAGTCACCGACTCTGATAGGAAAAAGACTCTATCACATCGTAGCCTTGCAGACGATGTGCAACCTTTCCATCTACTTGCCTTCTCTCCTGCGATATCTCACACTGCAACTCCTCCGACGGTGCGATATCACCTTTCTATACTTGCGATATCTCCTATAGTAGGGCTTAATACGAATCTTGAGGTCTAAGGGCCTTCTCCCTTAGGTACACTAGCCAAGTTAAATAGCCTCACTTAGACTTCTATGGTCTAATTTGCTTAACATCGACTATGCGCAATCTTGCTGAACTTGTATACATAAATCACTTAACACTGTAACTGTTACTATCATGAATCAAGCACTGATAAACTCATACACAAGATACTTAATTCATTCAACTTGTATGTAAACCTCTATTCTACTTGTAACTAAAAGATAGCATACATACATTAACTATAAGCAAAGTTCATGTAATGAATGACAGATAGCAATAAGTAGACACAATCACATGAATCAATCACACAACACACTGATTTTACATGGTTCACTTCCAGGGTAGAAGCTACGTCCACGGGAACTGGTTTATATATTATAAATTGGGAGAGTAAACACAGTTCCGCTGCAACCTCATAGGCAGCTGAGATCTTCTGGGTAACTCTGCGCACACCGCCGGGAGCCCTTCTCTCTTAGATCTCTTCTCTTCTTATATTGCTTCTCTTACAATATACTCTTCCTCTCTCTCTCTCTCAATCCCTGTGGATTGTTACATACATACTCTAGGAGTCAGCTATTGGTTACAGTAAGATACTACAGACTGACTAACAAAACCAGAGCTCGGCTCTTCTATAATACAAAATGTCTATGAGCTAGCAGATCATCGACTAACTAGCTAAATGTCTGAATAGCTAACAGACTGTCCGACTAGCTAACCTTTCATTATACAAAATACATGCTTATATAGGTGACCCAAAGGTCTCGCCATTACAACACTGTGGGCCTGTCCCAACAGTAACCCAAACCCTAACTATGATAGTCGGTCTATCTGTACTCGAACTGTCACTTCCCGTCACACCACAGCTCTGTGCAGTCTTCCACGCTTCCCGGCACTGATCGTGGGTACAGACGCTGCTTCCTTGGTTGCTTCCCTTCTGTACTTCATCTTCAATACCTCAGCCCATTGATCCTTTTCTATTTATGAGGGTAGTTGAGCCCTCCTGTCTACGCCGCTGCCTTAAGTGTGGTGGTTGAGCTCTCTCTTCTCGGTCGCTCAGGTACTATTACCTTTGACTTTCTCGTTCAGAAACAACATCTTTTCCTGTAGCTACGGGACCCTGCTCCAACACAAAGCAAATATCTGGTCTTGTATTCTTCAGGCACATCAAGGAACAAATCATCTGATGATACATCGTTTCATCAACCGTCTCTGATGAAGCAACAATCAATAGCTTTAGTTTCGATGCCATAGGTGTGGTCATGGCCTTGCAGTCCATCATCCTGAACCTCTTCAGAATTTCTACTGCGCACTTCCCTTGTCCCAGGGATATTCTGCCACACCTCCATGCCATCATATCTGAGTCCTTCTTCTCAAACTCAGCAGCAAGTCTCCTTCTTGCAACTTTAATGAGTTCCTCTTTTATGTCAGGAACAAGTCATCGACATATAACAGGAGCATCACTAGTCTTTCGTCTTCAACCTTGAAGCAAAGGTTGGAATCCTCTTTACTCTCAGTAAATCCTAGAGTCATCAGTAATCTGTACATCCTGTCTTACCATGTCAAACCTTAGGATCTTCTGCAGTCACTCCCTCTAAAGTGAAGCCTTATTTTCTCTCTGTCTTTCGTACTCTATGCACTGAAACATTCTGTACTGGAGTGACAAGTAGCTTCCTCTGCTACTAATATTCTATGTATCCATCTAGGATCATTGGATACCAAGATCCTCTATCTTGAACTTTTTCAAAATTTCTTCTCACACCCATCTGTGAGCTTGTCATCCTCTATAGGCTTTCATCTTCAACCTTGTAGCAAAGGTTAAGATCTTCATCAAGCTCATCATGTATGTGTTATCCCATGGGTGTCTTCTGAACTCATATAAGGCCTTCTTTCATTTGCACACATGATTCTTCCTGTCATGTGTCTCAACTCCCACTAGCTGCAAATGTCTCTTTGTAGTTTATGCCTTATTTTTGTGAGAAGCCTCATGCTATGAATATTTCCTTGTATCCCATGATGTTTCCATCTACTGCATGATGGAACTACAAACTTCCCTTTACGTATCGATACTGCATCCTAGACATCATTCTTCTTGAACTAGTCTTCCCTTTCTTCTTGGTTACTTCTTCATAGCTGGAAGGTTCTGCATCGATGATGTCACTGCATTCATCATATTATTCTTTATCTGTTGTCACTTGTTCTTTGAAACAAGTCTCATCCTTCTTTTCTTATAGGTGATTATGTACGCGATCTTTCCGACAAGTCAAATGCATTAGTTGTATGGTTAGAAACATTTCATAAGGCATATTCATAATAGCAAATTCTTATGCATAAATATATGATCATGCAAGTATTTTAGCCAGTACAACATTCATCCATATCTCACGGAAACTTTTCGAGATGCCTTCTATCTCCACCAGGACAACATTGAGATTGTGCACTAATCCAATATGTCAGCAAAGAGGTTTCATTCTAGATAAGTAGCAATGGAGAGTTGTATAGAACCATGAGCTATTTACCCATCACATGCATATTAGTAGTATAATGTCATTAATGCAAACATTCTATCATGCATAATACATCAACTGAATATAAACAAATGCATAACAAAATAATATTATGAAAGGACAATTGAATACTTATCTTTATTTGTTTCATGGGTAGACTCCTTCTTGAGCCTTTATCTCATTATCTTCTTCATTCATCATTTCTTATCCAAATGCTAAGATGGATAAGAGGTTCTTTAAGAATTTATTTCTTCATATTCCTCATCGCTTGAGGTATCTTCTTTGGATCATGAGAGCTTGATTTTCAGTTTCTCCCATCTTCTCTTTTCTTATTATGAGTCGAGCTTCTTTTCTTGCACGCACTCTTCCCAGAGTTTACTGAAGTTAATCACTTCCTTCTAGCACACATTCCTTGTATGAATGAATCCCATGATCCTGGGAGGCCATTCAAGGTGGCTCTCACCACTTCTGCATTCTCCACTTCCTCTTCTCCTGCTACAAGTTGTTCTTTGATTTGAGAGACCCTCGTAAAGTATGACTGTATGGTCTTTGCATTCTGGATCTTCACATTCTTCAACTTTTTTCTCAAAGTCATATTTCGATTTATGTTCTTCCCTTCAAATAGCTTGGTTAAGGAATCAAACATCTCTTTCGGTGTCTTTAGGGAAGACACTTGTGGTGTAAGGTGATCCATGATTGAATCAACAATGATCTTCTTGGCCTTGACCAAGTTCTTCTGGTGTAAAGCTTTTACCCTCCTCTCCCTCTGGAACTCAAACCTCTCTACTCATGTAGGTGTCCAATTCATTTTCTTTAGAGAGATCATGTACTTCCATGCTTGGAAGTTGTCAACTTCACCAAGCTTATCATCAATCTGATGTGCTAGATCACTTTGAAATGAGAACCTCAAATGAAAATAGCAAAAGATTAGATCTTACTGATTTGAGGTGTCCGTCCTGGTTTCGGAGCTGGCTGATCTAGGGTTTGTCAGAGAAACTCTAATTTTCAAAAATTGGAATATTTCAGATCTGATTGGATAAAATTATATACTTCTTCAAGGTGAGCTATCCAATGTGCTCCTTTTCTGAAAACAGTGGAGGGAAGCTCCCGGAACAGGAAGCCCTAGTTTTCCAATTTCTTATGCAGAAATTCCTGATACTGTTTTTGTGATATCTCCAAAATTACTACACCTATGTGTCTAAAACTTCGTATTGCAGTATCCTATCCTATTCCCATTCCAACACCATAGGTTTCATCAGATTTGGTTTCACCAATTGAGACTTATGATCATTTTCCCAAGGTGGCTTGTTTCAGGATTGTTCATCATAGCGAAGTTGTACGGACTACCACTTGTCACTGTTTCATTTTCAAGGTCTAAAAATTTTACCACATAAATTAAAGTTCGTACCCTTTCTAGAACATCTTTATAAATTTAATTTGGACCTTTGTAGCCCAATATATAGCAATTATTCTGAGGTTTCCTGTTTAGGGATGAATCCTGGAAGAGGCTGGAACCCTAACGTGGAGGGATCATCTCTCCTAGAATATAGTGAATCTGAGGCTGAAATTTGGACACAGTGTAAATCAGGATTTCATATTAATCTTGTTAAAGTTTCAGCTCTTGAGCCATCTCCAATCCGAATATATAGAAAATGTACAAAAACTTATTAGTTTTAGTATTTTAGGGTTCTTCCGGCCCGGGGTCAAACTAGGGTTTGAATTTCCTGGAGTTATACCCAACCAAAAATATCTACCCAGGTCTCTAAAATTAGATTTTGATGAGGAGAGAAATCCTATTCCGAGTTCACTCAAAAATCCTCTTCTGTAGAAAGCCCTAATTTCTCGCACCGAAAACTGAAAAAGCTCAGAATCGAATTCCACTTCGACAAAAAGATGTGCCCTTCAATGGATAGTCATCCTAGCATAATTTTGCTGATGGATTGTGGAGAGAGACCCAAAAATTAAGAATCCCTAGCTTCTGTAGCTGCACAATGTCTTCTTCTCAAGTTAGCTTCGATTCCATGTTAGATTTTTATCATTCAAGACAACATTATGATCTTAGGATCTTTAGTTGAGAGAATAACATGCACAACAATAAACACAAGAGACAAGAGACACAAATAATTTTCCTTGGGGAAAACATAAAGGAGAAAACCCCGCAACTTCCTCAAAGGTAGAATCAGCACCAAAAGTAAAACCCAAAAACATAAAGATGATCTCCCCAAAATAGTAGTCTCTCTCTTGTCCCAGCAAATTCTCTCTCACTCATGCGCCCCAATGAGTGATTGTGTGTGTGATAAATAGAGAGGCTCACTCTCTATTTATATTCTTTCGTTCACTTAATTTCCTCTCCAACATGTCTGGCCCACTTAACAATTACTTACTAGAGTCGAAATCTCTAGGAGAGTCTAATAACCCTAGTGCCCCACAAGTTGTGGGGACTTTGCCCCTCCGACTAACAAGGAGGGTTATCCTTAACACAACGGTGGGGACTATTGCCCCGACTTACAATAACTCACCTAGGGCCTACTTCTCTAGGATATTCTAATAACCCTAGGGCCCCACAACTACGGGGACTTTAACCCTTGATCAATAGGAGGGTTACCCATAATGACTTGACATGACTTGTTTACGTTATAGAAACTCCCGATCGGAACATCGAGGCATGAAATGACTCAATTACATTACAAACACTTCCCAAAATAAACATCGGGGTACAATACATAAGATATAAAAGTGAATACATTCCGAAGTTACAATTACATCAACAAGAAGTGCTCAGTAAATGACAACAATAATCTTCATTAATTCCAGCAGTATTCAGTAGTGTTACATAATGGAAAATTTGAATCATGTGGATAAGATTTGAATCTACCAACTCAATCCTGACTGACTAGATAAATAGAAGTGTCTAAATCACTATCGAACACCACTAGTCTAACTCAACATGTCTAATTCAGTATGACAATCAGTTAAACTAGTTAAACCAGTTAAACTAACAAGGAAGGTGAACAAAGGCACGACTTCCTCATACAGCCATGCATAACTGGGGCTAGACTGACTGAATGTGCTCTAAATGAATTTAAATGAAGATCAGCTTAGCACTAGACTGACTGAATGTGCTCTAAATGAATTTCCAAAATGATTTCGGATACCAAAATCTGTTTAAGAAAGCCCGAAACTGTTGATTGGATTTCAATAGTTTCCATAAATATTCTTGGTAGTTTCCGAACTATATATGGAAATTGATATAAATTTTTGGCAATTTCCAACACTCTTTTCTTTACTTTGGAGAAAAATTTAGAACAAAAAAAGCTACTTCTAAACTATTTTTTTGTATAGCAGTTACTACAGATATCTGGTTTTGTCTTTCATTATAGAGGATTGATTTTGAGTTATTGTGTCATGTCTTAAGTTACAAGAGTATGATATTGTAAAGCAAAAGTATGTTTGCGTTTTGAGTTGTTTTCTACCAGAGTGTTTAATTTTTACATAAGGATGATTTGCATACACAAATACAGTGTTAAAAAACCATTATAATGCGTAGAAGAATCTCTTATAGAGTTTTGATTTTTGCACAACTATCTGATTTTGTGTTTTAGGGTTTTTATTTTGCATTGCAAACAATTGATTATAAGTTACTTATGCTCTTGATTAAGTTATGAATTTGATAGATAGATGATACTGGAATCTAGATAGATTTTGCTTGAAATATTTACTTCCCATTTTTAGAAACCATTTCATGTGGCTTACTAAGTAGACATAACCAAAGTTTCAAATACTTTTGGACCTCTGCTAATCCCATTTCCAACCATTTTCTATTTTTGGTTTTCAATACCTAGGGACACATAGACGTATATGTTTATTCTTATTACGATCATTTTTTCTGTGTTATCTAAATGTTACTTTATCCTCACAAATAATCATACCTAATCTAAGATCTTTATTTTGTACTATAGCACTTGGTTTGAGACTGGAGCATGTAAACAATTCATCAATCATAATAAAATTCCAGGTTATTTAAATATACCTTGGTTTTTTGGAGGGACTGAACCATTGAAAAGTGGCTACAAAATGTATGCAAGTTATGTGTGCATTAGTAAGAAAGTTCTAAATTATGTGTGCATTAGTACTCTTTCTTATGCTTCCCTGTGAAATATTTTCCCTTTTATCCTTGTTGTGGTTTTTTTTGGTAAAAGAAACAATTTGTTTTTCATTTTTTGGATCTCATGTGGGTTTGGTCTATAGTATTGGTTTGATTAATGTTATGTAACCCTTACTTCCCCCTTTGGTAAGCATCACCTTCAAATTTTCCTTCGATTTCAATGCGAAAAGCATTTATGCACTTGATTGGAAAGAAGGTACTAACAATGGAATGTATAACTAGTGATAAGCCAAAAGAATTACTTTGAATCTGGGTGGCCACATTTACTCAAACCAACAACATTTGGAGGCAAGGAATCTAATTTTGAGTCTAATTTTTCGGATCTAGACTTTCATTAATGCCAATTTGACATGTGTGTATTATTTTGATTTACATTTTTGTCTACATTTTGACATAAAGTTGTGAAGAAGCTTCTATACAAATCATCCGATGTAATATATGCATTGATTTGAAGAAAGAGCATAAAATTAGCCTAAAAATTTCTTGTCTTTATACATATGAAAATATTTTCTTCATCTCCTATGGTTGGATTTGAAAGAAGTTTTGAAATAGTAAAACATGGGTAATGACGAAATGAATTAAATCTATGTTGTACCTAATCAATATATTATGTGAAACTCCTAATTTAATAATGTGTATTTGTAGAGAGTGAATGTTCACATAAGTAGATTCTCGCTACATGGACATATGTGTGCCAATGTTGCCAGAGTCAAATATCTATTCCAATAAAAAGAGTACAAGGAAATCTAATATAGAAATATATATATATAATTTATTGTCTGGAAAGGGCATTAAAATTGCACAATCATGAAATGAAATTCACATTAAATTACATTGTAGTCTATACAAGTCTAATAGCGGGAATCCCTAATGTTCTCTTGTTGTATATAGTCTTTAACTAACTTTGGAAGTATTCAGGTTTATTAAAATTAATACAACATTTAAATACCTTGACATGGAAATGGTTTGTTTATCCAGTTAATATTGATCCTTTCAAAATGACATCCCTTGATGGCTTAAATATTGTTGTTACAGAGGACTGATAGGCTGAAGTATATAATGCGCGCGCGCGCGCGCACACACACACACACACACACATTATGGCTAAGTTAAATTAGTTACCAAAGTTCGACCATGATATCCCTCATTGACATTTGCAATCATGTATCTTTCCCAAACTACAAAGCATCAGATTAACACTAACATCTCAGGTTAAGGATAGCTAATCCATGTTTCTAAAGAAGGAATTTTGTGTCACACTCAATTATTGTATCCAAGTTGATATAGCATAATATTTAGAATCAAAGTTATAAATAGAATCTTTATCTATTTGCATTTTTTCATTTTCTTGCACTTTACCTTTACCCTAGACCCATAATGTTCGGTCTAAAGCAGGTTCTATCCATATCATAATAGAGACAAAATAAGTTATTTTCCACCAAAAAGTGTTTTTTTTTTTCTTTTTTCTTTCTTAATTTCTTTATAGGTGCATGAAAAAGATATAATCATTTTCCCTTTTCTAATAATGTGCAAAAGGAAACAATCAAATTCAACAAAATAATTCTTTAGACTTTTCAGTATGTATTTTCTACATTTAAAACTTTACACAATATATGGAAACCCTGGACTCTTGGAAAGTGATTACAAAAAATAATATGGATTCTTGCATATCATACCAGGCTAAATTTTCCTAGGTGTTGACTCAAATTGAATGAAGTTCTAATTAGTCTCACTAATCTCCATTATGGATGCCATGTTACCACACCTATAGCAATAATTCAATTCACGTAAAATTGTAACAACATTGTTACCCTACATTTACAATGACAAGCCAACATTATAAAATTTGTATTCTACATGAAAATCTAATATAGAACCCTTCATCCAGAATAACTAAAAGCATTCACATTCTAACACATTGTAAAGGAAATATTACAAAAATCTATACCATAAACATTTATGCACATTCTTTAGTTATAAATATATATATTTTTATAAAAGTAGAGAACTCTCCTCATCCCATAGGTCAACATTAAATTTACATGCAAATTTCTCACCTTACAACAATTGAAACCCTCCATAACAAGATGGTGTGCTCTGGCAACTAGATTCAAACATTTTTGTGATTAAATTGGGATGTGATGTCTTGACCAAAAGTATATCGAGCTCCTCTAGGTGAAATACCCCATGCAAATTGATCATATGGGTCTGACCACAGTAGATCACACATAGGCCCTTCACATACCTAGAAATATCAATGCTAGTATTTAAGCATGGAATTGCATACGTAGTTGGATGTAACCAAAGTAACAATTATGGGATTGACATTCAAGAATAACTCTAATAACTCATCCTAAAACTGTAGAAATAGATCAAAACTTTGATGAAAACATATACTGAATAGTACTTATGCTAATTTTCTATAATAATTGAAAAAATGTTATAATATGCAGCAAACCTAGGTAACCTTCATCCATAGTTGGAACAATCAGAAACACCATATACCTTTCACACAATGGCAAGGAACTCAAACAAAAAATAATCGAAATTCTAAATGATACAACTTGAAGAGGTTATTCACAACACCGCTCTTTCTAAGGTACATAATACTTTCGTTAAACATTGTTCCATATTTTCTCAAGTATTAAAACAAATGAATAAAAATAGAGCTAAAACAAAGCAAAAAAAAGTATATACAGAAGAGTTAATGTGAGATGCAATTAATTCTATAAATTTGGGAATGGATCTCATAAATGGAAAATTTAGGAAGGAAGAGAGAGGTCCCTCAATTGATTTTGATAAAGAAGGTTCAATTTTATTTTCTTCTAAGTATCATCACTATATCCATGCTATGAATATAGTGTTCATGGATCACAAAGCATCAATGAATTTATTTTTTAGACACCAATTCTCTTTGGAATCAAACTCAACACGTTGGGTTTCATAGTATTAATCCCTTGCAACTATGGTAACTACATGAGTAAACCTTGAACCATTTCATTGGTATTGGATCACTCCATAGCTATTAATAAATTATGTTGATAGTTTTCCAAAGCATACTCTCAGTACTTGAATATGATAATTAGAATGGAGCATATTTAATTGAAGGAGCTCTTGGATAAGCGCAGGGTTCGATCATTGAAATGTAAAATATTTGGAGGCATTTTGGGAAAATTAGGTTTTTGCATTTGAAATCCAATAATTGTAAGTAAATTGATTTATGAGTAATAATTTCACTTCATGCTTGTGATGTTGGTGAGAATGGTATAGCGTAAATGTGGAAAGAGTGGATCCATAAACCACATATAACTAGGTTTATTTCTTGTTGAGATATTGCTGAACATGCATGATAATTTGGGTTTCTTCTAGCAGTGTGCTATCACATCACAAGCCAAAATTTACAATAAATTAACCACAATATCATATGAATTATAAAATTTTGAATGGAATCAACTAGACAACCTCGAATTCCCTCAAATAACCAAGTCAATACCAATCATAAAATATGTCTCCTCGATGTACCTTGACTTGAAGAAATTTATCAATATCCTAAAGCCTGCAAAATCTTAAAACCCTAGTCCACTGAGGCCAAGGATTGCAAATTAATAATCTGCCTTCCTCACAGAAAGAAAATATTTCCTTTGGATCAAATCGAATTCCCAACGAATGACGAGGCCACTTTTGATTCTTGTTACTTGATGATATGTATTCTAATCGTTTGGGTCCAACTTGGCGCCAATAGTACAATATAAGAAGGATTTGTTATTGAACCATTCATGTAAATCGAAAGGTGTTTGGATAGGTTTTATTATTTAGGAGTGATATGTTTTAGAAATTTGATTTCTGGAATGATTAGTGTTCTCTGAAGCTTGTGTTTCACCAATTTGGAATCAAGATGTTGTGTATTTATTCTTGTGGTAGGTAATTTATCTTTTGTTTAATGCATTTTATTTTTCAAGTGGAATATAATGAATATACAAATAAGTAGTATAGTTGGGTGTTAGGTTGGATTTTTGAGAAGTAATTGATGGTGTTGATATTGGTTTAGTGTTTAACAATGGAGCAACCTATATATTCTACGTTTTGGACTTTCTTGTGTTTTTTGGAGAAAATATGGTAATGTTTTTTTGTAAAATCCAAATTTTGAAGTGTTCTAAGTATGTTTTTGAATGCATAAATAGATTCAACACGCTCAAAAACCTATGTGGTAGCGATATTATGTGATTTTTGAAACTTATTATAATCTACGATTCTAAGAATTTTCCAAGATTTCTAACTAGATTCTCAACAAAACAAATAAAAAAGAGTTGAAAATATAGAATATTTAGACTACTTGTTTAACAATTCTATTTGCTTACAAGTTATAGATACTTTGGTATATTAGATAAGTTGATTCAAGTTTGTGGTATTTAATTGAGGTTTATCTTAACATCAAATTTATTAAACACGAATAAGTTTGCACTTGAATTTATTTTTTATCCTTGTTGGTGCTTAATAGTCATGGGAGTTAAGATGGATATATGTTATTTTTTTTTGTAAAGAGTGCATAATGAGGAAACTCCGAGGCAATGAATCAAAGATTGAAATATCAGAGGACGAAAGAGTAGTCTGCATGGTTATTAATTACATATGTTATAAATATATAATATATATTATATATTTTATAAATATATTATGTATTTTTTTGGGCTATACCATATAAAACATTCTAATAAATTAAAATAATTTGCCCCTTCAACATAAGAATGTTCATTATTTCTCCTATGGGCTAAATCAATGTCACTCATGCAGTAAAACATTGGGGTATGCCAATGGGGCGTATAAAGACGCTAGTCAAAACATCACGATCAATTTGGTGTATCGCTATGACATTGTAGAGGGGATAAAAATCCTCTTGGTAGGCCACATGTTTTGGTAAAAAATGAAGAGACATAACTATTAACAGATACTATGTATAAGTTCAATAATGTAAGGAGTGCAAATTTGCTTCATTCATGAATGTTGAGCCGTGACACATGCGGGGGTCTACATTTTACTAAATTCTAACATTGCAGATGAATTAAGAGACCATCCATCTGCAATGTTAGAATTTAGTAAATTGTACAAATTTATTGTCAAAATTGTAATTTCCATTGTCAGAGTGATACAACTAAAAATGAACAAATAAATTCCCAATTGTTATATGGTCATTTTTAGTTTAGTTCTTATCCCATGACAAAATTGGTCATTTTTAGTTTATTTCTTATCTTGTGACCAAATTGGTTATTTATCTTGGTCATTTTTAGTTAGCTCACTTAAATTTCTCAATTTTGGTCATTTATCCCTTGAAAAAAATGCGACGACTAAATGTTTTGGTCACTTGGTCACTTATCTCTCATTTTGTACTAGTGATGGGTGAAGATTTATTTAGAGAATGTAGTACAAACATACTAGTTGACACAAACATAAGGAAAGTTGCACAACCCCTACATAAATTTGAAGCAAAGGAATAGCTACAAATTCTACACGTGGTGCAAAGAACAATCGAGGCTTCCCGAGGGGAAGACCTTCAACAAGATAGGGCGCACAAAGAATATCGATAGCGTAGGCCGTGCGAAGAAGAAGATCATAGAAGAAAACTTCATGGGGAATACATAATGTTAGTATGCATGATGAAGACCTAAGGTGGACCATGTAGTGTGATGTTGCACAACACAAATTAGAATAGCCCAGAAAAACATACACGAGTCACCATGAATACCCAGTAAGTACCTTTATGCAAAGATGTGTGAATATATTAAATGATCCTCATGTTGTGAATAAAGTAACAAACATGCTTGCAAATTTACTAATGTCTCATGAAGTTGAAGACCCTATCTTTATGCCACTTCCCAAAAGGAATTCATTTAAAGTGGGCAAGAGGAAAAGAACTCGAAAGGAGTTTCACGATGTCTCTAGAAATGGGGGAATTTGAGATGAAAGAGGTAATGCTCGATTTGGGGGCATATGTAAACATAATTCCTAAGAATACGTGGGATTTTATGGGTAAGACAAAACTAATGTGGTATCCCATATAACTCAAATTGTCCAACCAATACAAGGTATTCCCCATAGAAAGGTTGAATGATTTAGAAGTCAATATTGACGATGTATAGATAGTGGTGGAATTTGAGGTAATTAAGATATTGGAGGACACTAATCCATACCCGGATTTGTTGGGGATTGACTAGGAATTTGACAAAAATGTTATTTTGAACCTGAAGCAAAGATGCATGTCCTTTGAGTTAGAGGAATCATGTGTAGTCGCTGCATTGGATTCCATAGAAGGGAAGATATATACAAAGTCGGTTTAGGATAACATCGACGATGTCAAAATAGAGAACATCATACAATGTCACTTCTAGAACATAAACCACATTGTGAATTAAGTGATCAATTGACACATTTTCTGTTCATTTTATACCAATTCAGAAGATGTAATGGATCATTAATAGAATTATCTCTATAAAGTATCCATGAGGAGATGTGCATGCATTATAAAGTGTATGGGATGGGTTGGGCAAAATATGCACAATCCACCAGTGGTTGATGGAATAGATAAAGTTGATTCTTTACTTGAACAAATTCAATCTTGCGTTTTGAAGGATCGATGGTTAGAACCAGTGGAATTCATTACCCAAGGCCCACATCTGCGTGCTGGTGGAAGACATAGTAGGAAGAATTGAACATCTAGGAATTTGTCAAATATTGTATCATGGTGAGGTTCCAAACTCCTATAGGCTTGAATATTCTTGACATATTCGAAGGTATTGAGGACCCCAAAGCACACCTTCAGTTCTGTCAGTAGAGATGGGAGATGAAGAGTGTACCATGTAGTCAATTCGTGCACTGATTCTACCACATGTTAGATGTTATACCACGTAGTTGATATGTTCAGCAGGAAAGAAGAAGATGGAATAAGAATTCGAAGAAAGTGTCTATTCAATTTATTGCCACATTTTGGTTCAGTACTAAACATCCTAACCTGGCCAAAATTATTCATTGCAAGAAGAACTTTTCTTTAGAGAAAGGAAACAATATGATGTGACATAGAGGATTGTCTATACTTACCACCAAGACTTGGCACAATTGAACAAACCTATATATTTTTGGAAAATCCATAGTAATAATTTAGATGAAGAAGAGGATCCATGCAACATCCAAATCAATGAGACCATAGGGTAACACATGGTGTAGGATGAGTCATCCACCAGTACTATGCTAGAGTTCAGAGAGCCACTCAGGACAAAGAAGCATAATATTGTAACTGAGGAAGAACCCAAAATGGTCAAAATAGGAGTGTAACACCCTGGTTTTGACCCCATTTGAATAAAATATATATGAGGTAAATATTGTAATTAATCATGGCATGAAGCTAAAGGCAAAATCCCCACCATTGATTTAGCGTTTTATGTTTCGGCGATTAAAATCGATGTCGATGGTATTTTGTGCTAGCCGACACATTATAATTTTGGACATCATATAAATATTCAATTTAATTAAAAAGCCACAACCAACTATGTCAATGCAACAAATAATGAGATGGGGGCATGATTTCCTAAGGATAAGGGAGTGGGGAGGGGGGGGGGTGAATGTTTAACCTTGAGCCATTGGGGAAAATCCATGTGTCAAAATAAAACACCCAAAAATGTATGCCCATTCCCTCATGCATTCACGTTTTCATCTTCCCTCAGGTTTTGGGGAGCGACATGATGTTTTTTAACATCCATCCTTCATTCACATGGAGTACTCAGGCAGTTGAAACTTCCTGGGTTTTTATCCTTCACATTTTTAGTTTTTCCTCATGGTGCATGCCCAATCCATCATCTTGCTCTCACTGAAACTTTGTGGTCCATTATGATAATTCTCTATTCCATTATGTTCATGCGCACTGTGCGTTCGTCCTGCTTGCAGAACCGTGTTTTGTTCTGAGTTGTTCGCATGTTGTTACCATCCTCAGCCACGCAAAGCTTTAGGGTCTCCTTTTTTTGCTAAACGAATGAGCAGTGGAGATCAATCAATTTTATGAGAAAGAGTGGTCATCTGTGGTTTCCTCAGTGTTGTTGTGTAATGGTATCCTCTCTCACAGAGTGAGTGGAAGCCTATTTTACTGTTTTGACATTGTGGTTTGATGTGTGTGCATATTTTTCCTTGGTATGAACTGGTTTGGAGTGGAATTGGGTCTAAAATAGCTTGATAAACCTAGTGTAGGAAGGAACATCACAAATATATCTAGAGGGGTTGGTTTTATTCTTTGCATACCCTAAACAACAATGGAATGGAAGGAATAGCTCAAGGGACTATGTAGAAGAGAAGGGGATGCTTCCTTGTGTTGGGTGTGTAGATGTTTTAGGATCCAAGCCTGATTGAGTGCAAGTGTCCATAGCTCAGTGGTTGAGCTCACTAGCTAAGCAGTTCAATCTTTCCAACTCCTTTGCAGCCTGATAAACCCATCTATTAGTTGGCTTGGTTGGTCCTTAATGTGAATGTTGGCTTGACTGGCTACAGTCTGATAAACCCAGAAGTGAGATGGCTTGGATGTGTGGCATGATAAACCCATATATTAGTTGGCTTGGATGAGTATCCCAATAAACACAATTATTAGCTAGCTTGGCTGATTAGCATGATAAACCCAGCAGTATATTGGCTTGTTTGTTTGCATCCTGATAAACCCAGCTGTGTTGGGTTGGCTAAGTTTTGTCGTATCCTTGGATATGTGTGAGCTTTCTAGTGTTCCTTATTCCTTGTGGGAATCATACCTAGCTCAGGGGTGGCAATGCTGCTAAGAGATTAATGAGCACACTAGCTTATGGTTGGGTGGAACGTTGCAGCGACGTAGCTGGTTGCGGGACAAACTTCTTTCAAGATAAGTATTCTTGTCTATGTTAATCTCTGCAATTGTATTTTCTTAATGAAATATGATGAACATGCCTAATGTGTTGAATTGATGAATTTATTCATCTATATAATTGCAATTGTATGCATCTGTGTATGTTTTCTTTCAATGCATTTTTAAATTACATTATGGGGATTAGATTGTCAGATTGGTGAAGGCCCGAATGATCAAATTTGTCCAAGCTAATTTCCGTTAACAAGTTGAATTTCTTGCCAAACATATTCCTTTCCGCAACTTGCGGGATGCGGAAATGTCCTTCTGTAAGTTCTATCCCCTGTAGATTTCCTTTCAGAACTCTCCTTTCCACATGTGGGATGAGGAATGCAGGATGTGGGATCGCAATTTCCATATTTACCCAATTCTGAAAAATCAAGCTTTCCACACCATTGATTCTTACGGGTTGATTCTCAACCATTGATCTGTCTCTAGATGCAGAATAGATTGTGACCACCGATTTCCGTCTCGAGATTTCTCTGCCATTCGATCTCCTCTGAGATCTTTCTTCGTAGATTGTCGACTTGATCACTGATAGGATCAATTCTTTGCTATTGGGAAGTTAGAGAATTTATACTCAGACTTGAATCGAGTGAACGCAAGATGAATTCATGCCTCTATAGATTTCTGCAAAAATCAGGAATCCATCAAAATACATACATAATTCAATGAACTTCAAGTTGGATGCTCCTGCAACAATCATAGCGAGCAATTATGGTCGTGTTCTCTCTCTAGTGGACATGAGGGGACGTGATAGTGTGGTATCAGAGCTGTGGGTTGCAGCATCAGGCCTTGATGGGCCAAGTTGAACAGTTAACAGAGCTGTTGGTAAATGGTTTTTACTTATGATTTTATTATGCAGCTAACAATTTTGTTTATTAACACATTTTGCAGAATTATAGTCACCTTCAAAGGGCAACATTCCAGATAGTGTAGTTCGGTAAAGTTGGTTTGGCTGAGCCATGAGAACCAACATGTGTGATGATGCACAAAACCCCAATGAATATGATGAAGATTCTATGGGGGGGAATGTCCAAGTTGGAAATGTTGAGACAGAGTCCAATGGGAGGAGGTTTCAAGATACTCCCCCAAATTTTGCATCCACCATGAGAAGCCTAATGGTGGAGATGCAAAGTTACAGGGCATATAATGAAAGATTGGTTATGGATCTAGAGAAAAAGAATCAACTGAATTCATCCATGCTAAAAAGTTTGACAAACATTTAGAGGTGGATGAAAACTGGGGACCGGACAGTGAGACCAAAAGGAAGTAAGAGCACTGCTAGAAGAAGAAAGAGATCTTCTAGTGGGTCATCTGACTTTGAAGGATCCAATGGTGGTTCAAGTTCTTCTTCTCACAATAATAAGAGAAAGAGGTACTACCAGAACTGTTCACGTGATGAATTTAAGAAGGCAAGGCCTCCTACCTTCAATAGTGAGATAAAGAATGGTCAAGAAGCTGAAGCTTGGATTCTTGGGATGAAGAAATATTTCCATGACCAAGACTCGAGAAATATGAAGGCTAGGATAGCCATCTTCAACTTGACTGGAAGAGCATCCATATGGTGGGAGCACTTAATTCAAGTGAAAAATATTAATGAAAGGATTATTGTGTGGAAACAGTTTCAGAAGTATTTCAAGTGGAAGTACCCATCTGACAGGTACTATGATGATAAGATCAAAGAATTCCATGAGATAAGATTGGGGCAGTAGACCATGGAAGAGTATGAAAATAAGTTCTTGGAGCTGTTGAGGCATGTCAGGTACATCAAATATGAAAAGGTAAAAATCCAATGCTTCCTGAGTGGATTTCCTCAGTCTTGCAAAGAAAGAATTGAGTTTTATGAACCTAGAACTCTGGAAGAAGCGATAAGGAAAGCTAAGTATTGCTATGAGCAAAGAAAAGGAAAACATGATTATCATAAGACATAGAAGGACAAGAAGAATGAGAAGTCTGACCAAAGGAAGAAAGGTTTCAAACCTTCTAACTTCAGGAATCAACAGAAGAAACCATCCCAAGTTGAGAATCAGCCAAGAAAAGCAAAGATATCCACAAAAGAACAGGAAACCACTACAATGTTGGAAATGTGGAGGACCCCACATGCACAGGAATTGTCCACTTGAGAATGAGAATCAAAGGCTAGCTTACAAAATTCAAAAGGCATAAACAGTGGTTCAAGTAACAAGGGACATCCCTAGGATCTATGCAGCACTAGAGGACCGCCATGCAGACCACCAGTTAACTATGGTTGAAGTTCCAGGTAAGATTGTTGAGCAATCTGTTTCTATTTTGATTGACCCTGGTTCTACTCACAGTTACATTGATCCTAGAAAAGTGGAGATTTGTGCTTTTAAGAAAGTAAATCATATAAAATCATGGTTAGTTTAGCTAGCCATTGGAACTAAGAGAAAGGTTAGTGAAGTGGTAGAGAAATTTCTATTGGTGATGAATGGATTGGTCACTTGTGTAGATCTGATTGTTCTACCACTTGGTTCCTATGATGTTCTCATTGGAATGGATTGGTTAGAATCTCACAGGGTAAAGCTCGACTACTATAATAAGAATTTTGAATGCATGGATGAAGAAGGGAACCCAATAGCTATAAGAGGCATTCCAAAGGTGATTTCTGTGAGGTAGATTTCAGTAATGCAGTTGAAGAATTTTTGTAGGAAGGGTTTCCAGTTGTATGTAGCTCATATTACGGAGGAAACAAAGAATGAAACTCATAGGTTGGAGGACTTTCATGTGTTGTAGGAATTCAAGGATGTTTTTCCTGATCAGATTCCAAGGCTTCCTCTAAAGAGAGACATTGATTTCACAATTGAGCTTGTGCCAGGAGTGGCACCTATTGATGTATTTGTAACTTCAGAATGTATTCACTTGTATATCTTATGTATTTTACCACGATGTTTCTATCGGAAAGTATCTGTAATGTAATTGAGTCATGTCATGCCCCGATGTTCCGATCGAGAGATTCAATAATGTAAACAAGTCATGTAAAGTCATTAAGGATAACCCTCCATTGCAAGTCAGGGCAATAGTCCCCACAATTGAGTTAAGGTTAACCCTTCTTGTTGATTGGAGGGAAAAGTCCCCATAGTTATGGGGCACTAGGGTTATTAGACTCTCCTAGAGATGTCGGCCCTGGTAAGTAATTGTTAAGTGAGGTTGACATGTTGGAGTGGACATTAAATGAACGAAAGAATATAAATAGAGAGTAAGACTCTCTATTTATCACACACACACTCACTCACTGGGGCGCATGAGTGAGAGAGGAGAAGCTATCTCAAGTGATAGAGAGAGAACTGTTATTGGAGATCATCTTTATGTTTTCAAGTTTTACTGCTGCCATTGGTGCTCATTCTATCTCTAAGGAAGTTGCGGGATTTTATCCTTTATGGTTTCCTCGATGAAAATTCTTTGTGTCTCTTGTCTCTTATGATTTTTGCTATGCATGTTATTCTCTTAGATAAGATCCTAGATTATATTGCTTAAATGATAAAAATCTAACATGGTATTAGAGCTAACCTGAGAAGAAGACAGTGTGCATATGCGGAATGTCACGTCCCCATGCCTCCGACCGGCAAAGAGGACGCGACCAATGCTTCAAACAACCAGGCTAACCGCCCATGAACATGTATAGGCTTAAGAATTGCCTAAAACAGAATGCTGAAAGGTGATTTAAACTAAAATATTCACACAGGATTATTCATCATGCACAGATGCAATTTAATCCTCATTCACAGCGGAAACAACAACATTCAAACAAGCATTCATTCAACATGTAAACATCAGTCGTTAATTAAGACATTACAGATCATGGGATTAATGCAACCCAATTCGTAAACGCAACGGAATAACCATATTAACATACAAGTAGAAGGGAATGCTTTAGCCTATTTCCTTCAGGCAGAATAGTGAAATAATCACGTAATAATCAATTCCATTCTCATGCTATGCACCAGCATCATACCAACTAATTTAAGATAATCAATTCATCCAAGTAACGAGAGTAATTTAACGCACAGGGAAGACCACAGATGAACATCATTCAAACCACAGAGAATACTTGTCTTTGAGATGAAACTGTCCAACAACTGGCTATGTGAGAGAAACGTTCCACCCAACCATAGATCTCTGTCCAGCCTCTATTCTTTCAGCTGAGAGATCACCCCCGAGATGGGCTGTGTATCCACTAAGGAGGAACTAGATGGGCTCACTCACATCCATGGGCTCACTCAATGGTCCTGTACATCCAACACAAGGAAGGTCCCCTTCTCTGCTACACAGTCCCTCAGGCAACTCTTTCCTCCAGTTCTCTTTAGGATGGGAATAGAAAGGTCCAGCTGCTAGCTTCCTGAAATTTCAGCCTTCACTGGGTTTATCAAGCAAACCCAACCTCTGTTCCAGCATCCACACTTGGATTTCTCACCATTCTGTCAACGAATAACTCAAATCCGTCACTGATTTTCTGGGCTACAAAAACTGGGTTTTCCCATGGGTTTCGGGGTAGCTAATGCTCCCAAATTCTCCCTGAGGTTCATACCTATGGATTCCCCATTGGATTTTACTGTCCAATACCAAACCTGGGCATTTTTGGCTCTTCAAAACGTGGGTTTTTGCACAGTTGCGATTTCTGGTTTTTCACCCTGCTGGGAACTCGTTTTTGGATCGAAAATGGTGCTGGGTTCTTCCACCATGGAATGGGGATGAGGAAGAAGCAATCCCCAAGAGGTAGAGTGACTTGTGGTACAAGAAAACAGAGCCCATACTCTTCCATACGAATTTCTGGGCTGCCCATGCTCCCTTAAAGCCATGGATTGTTTTCTTCAACCCCTTCCTTACAACAGAATTAAATGTCAACAAGGAAATTCAAATGGGTTATCACAATGACATATGGCAGCTTATGGTTCAATCCCACAACCCCTTCACCTCTCCCTAGTGGATACACATGGCCCCTTCTCATTCGTTGCCTCCATAGTCAGTTTTGGTTTTTTTTGCTTGATGTTTATTTACATCATTTTTACAATGTTCCATGGCTAAATAGCACATGGGTAACATCAGGTCCAATGCTTTGCCATTTTAAATAAAATACGAGCATACACTAGCGGGGCCTTGGCCTTGAGCTCCACGCTAGGTATACATACATCATACAAACGGGGTCAAACCTGGGGACATTACACGGAAGCTAGGGCTTCTTATTTTTTGGGTCTCTCTCCACAATCCATCAGCAAAATAAGGCTAGGCTAACTCTCGAAGCAAAATTTGATGGGAATCGAAGCAAAATTTGATTTCGAGCATTTTTCAGTTTTTGCTGCAGGAAATTAGGACTTTTTACAAAAGAGGAATTTTTGAGTGAGCTCAGCATAGGATTTATCTCCTCATCAAATTCGAAGTTTAGAGACTTGGTTCGAGAATTTTGGTTGGGTGAAACTTCGGGAAAGTCAAACCTAGTTTGACCCCGGGCCTGAAAAACCTTAAAATACTGAAACTGATAGTTTTGGTAGATTCGCTATATCTTGAGATTGGAGAAGGATCAGGTGCCGAAAATTTCATAGGTGGAAGATAAATTTCTAATGTACACTTTTTCCAAGTTTCCACCTCATATTTTCTATATTCTAGGATATATGATTCCTCCAAGTTAGGGTTCCAGCCTCTCCTAGGATTCCTCCCCAAACAGGACACCTGGGGAAAATTTCTCTATCTCGGGGTACGAAGGTCCAAATGAAATTTCTCAGGATTTTCCATAAATATAATGGACAACAATTTCTATGGTAAAAGTTTCAGACTCCAAAGATGAAATAGTGACATGTGGAAGTCCGTACAACTTCGCTATGCTGAACAGTCCTGAAACAAGTCACCTTGGGAACACGCTCAGAAGTCCCAATTGGTGAAACCAATTTTGATGAAACCTATGGTGTTAGAACAAGGACAAACGATGATACCTTAGTACAAAATTTTAGACATAAAGGAGCAGTAATTTCAGAGATACCGCAGAAACAGTATCAGAAATTTATGTAGAAGAAATTGGTAAACTAGGACTTCCTGTTCCGGAAGCTTCCCTCCACTGTTTTCAGAAAAGGATTACATTGGACAACTCAACTTGAGGAGGTCTATATTTCTATCCAATCAAATCTAAAAGATTCCAAGTTTTGAAAATTAGGGTTTCTTCGAAAAACCCTAGATCAACCAGCTCTGGAACCAGGACGGACACCTCAAATTGGTAGGATCTAATCTTTTGCTATTTACATTTGAGGTTCTCATTTCTAAATGACTAGTCACGCCAGGTTGATGACAAGTTTGGTGAAATTGACAAATTCCAAGCATGGAAGTATTGGATCTCACTGGTTCTTGAAGAAAATAAATTGGACACCTTTATAAGTGGAGAGGTTCCAGTTCCAGAGGGAGATGAGGCTAAAAGCCTTACACAAAAAGAACTTGGTCAAGGACAAGAAGATCATTTCTGATTCAATCACAGATCACCTTATACCACAAGTGTCTTCCCTAAATACATCGAAAGAGATGTTTGAATCCTTGACCAAGCTATTTGAAGGAAAGAACATAAAGTGGAAGATGACTTTGAGAAAAAAGTTGAAGAATGTGAAGATACAGAATGCAGATACTATACATTCATACTTTATAGGGGTCTATCAAATCAAAGAACAACTTGAAGCGGTAGAAGAAGAAGTGGAGAATGCAGAAGTTGTGATAACCACCTTGAATGGCCTCCCAGGATCATGGGATTCATTCATTCAAGGTATGTGTGCCAGAAGGAAGTGATTACTTTCAGCAGACTCTAGGAAGAGCACACACAAGAAGAAACTCGACTCATAATAAGAGCAAAGAAGATGCGAGCAACTAAAGATCAAGATTTCACGATTCAAAAAGATACCTCAAGCGATGAGGAATATCAATAACTCAATTCTTGAAGAACCTCTTATCCATCTTAAGCATTTGGATGAGAAATGATGCTGTTATGAATGAAGAAGATGATAAAGATGAAAGAAGGAGTCTACCCATGAAACAAATAAATATAAGTATTCAATTGTCATTTCATGATATTGTTATGCATTTGTTTATATTTAGTTGATGTATTATGCACGATAGAATGTTTGCATTAATGTCATTATACTACTAATATGCATGTGATGGGTAAGTAGCTCATGGTGCTATATGTTATCCACCTAAATGGCACTTCTCCGTCTAAGTGCCGACATCCCTCATGTTGGCACACAAAAGGACATTTATGGATTGAAGGTCGCCTAAAACATTATAGATGGGCTTATTATGAACTACATTTATCATCCATCCAGCTGGTTATTTTTACCTTTAGATATGTCAAGACATGTACGCAACTCTGTATATATGCAACTCGCGTGTTGTACGCGAGTATCGGTTTTTGCATCTCACGTACAGATTTGTACGCAGGTTACCCTTAGAGAAACTCGCGTGTCATACGCGAGTTTCCAGTATTGATACCCGTGTACATATACCTTTGACATTAAAAATAAAAACGCGCGATTACTTGAGATTAGTTAATCCCTTAACCTTAATAACCTTAACTGCCTCAACCTCCTCAACCTTCGAAAATGCCTTCTTTCACCAAGTATAAATACAGGCCTTGGGGAGGGTGTCAATCACAGATACTTGGAGAGCAAAGTTATGCTGATAGAGTTTATATAGAAGTCTTTGGCGCAGTGGAACTCAGAATCCTTTGGTTGCAGAGGAGTCCTTGTCTCAGGCGTTGGGTTGTAATCTGAACTCTTTCATTATTGTAAATAAAGAGAATCCTTCTTCCATATGTGTCTTGAATGTCTCTCATTAATTGTGGTTTGATAAATACTTATGATTCAGCACTCTGTATATGATTTATCTAACCTGTTTATATATATGTATCATATTTTATTTGGAGGATTGACTCTTGACAGGTGAAGGAGAAGCATCCCTAAAGACTTTGGAGGAGAAGCAGAGCGGAAGAGGACAAGCTAGGATCAACCGTTGTGTATCGGGTGAGTCTTTTCTATTCTCCTATTTCCTTTACTGCACTCTAGAGTCGATTGCCTGGAAGTTTCCTGAGTATGTTGGTAATCCCAGACCTTTGGTTATAAGGTGTTTATTCCTGTACAACAGAACTGGCGACTCCGTTGGGGAGCCCAGACTGATGTAGGTTGTTTTTGTCACCCCTGACCAGTCTTTGATTTGAAGTTTGTGTGTGGTCTTTTATCCTGGTTCATACTTATCATAGTGTTTGAAAGTCTTGTGGATTTTTCTTATTTTTTGAGAAAAATTTTGTACTTGTACACGGGTTGCTCTTCTGCATAGTCACGTACATAGGCCTTCATATGCGGGTTGCTCTCTTGGACAGTCGCGTACAGTACGCGAGTTTCCCTTCTACATAGTCACGTACAAGCCTGGAAATAGGGATTTTTTAGGATTGGGTTTGCTTGTCCCTCTCTTTGTGTAATTCATGTTTGGTGGTTGGCTTTATTTATGAATACTGTGCTGTTTGTCTGAAGACCTTTGGTGACCACACTTTGTGCTTTTTTCGTAAAGCTCTTGGGTTTCTTTTACTTGGATTGTTTTCTATTTGCATGCTAAAGTAGCTTGGCCTGTTGGCATATAGGTTGAAGTGTCTCTGTCCGAATCAGTGATCAGGGTTTTGGACATTGTTTTTCCAGTCTATCTTTTGATGATGGTTGGTTTGTCACTTACTTCTTTGAATTTACAATGATTTTTTGTCATTGTGTGCACCCAAGCTAGGGTTCCTAGTCTCCCTTTGTTGGTTGATTCTTGGTCCTTTTAGCCTGTTTACTTCAGTTTGTTTGTTTTATACAGTTGATTAGATCCAATTTTACTCAAGTATAGTGCATTTTAGGTGCATGGTAGAGTTTGACCATTTTTAAAAAAGTGAAAAGAAAAACATTATCAAGCTTTTGCATAAGTAGTTTTCATTTCAGTTTTAAAAATATAATCTCAAAAACTACAAAAAACATAGGCTTAGTTTCTTTTATCGTTTGCATTTGTTCATCAATATATATTTACAAAAAAAGAAAAAGAAGTTTGCTTTAATAGTGGTAATTTGCTTTGAAAAATACACCTTTACTTTTATTTATTTCTTACTGAGTCAAAAACATCATACGTACATCACTCCATTTCCTTATGAGTAAGAAACAGCCCTTTAAAATGAACGCATAATTAAAATTTACTAGTAATTTTTGTGTTTAGGGGCCTTTCACCTACGAGCTTAGGCTAGACTTGAGGGATAGGAAGTGTAAACTTCCCGTAAGTTTTAAAATTCAGACGTAGTGGAATTTTCTTTAGGTAAATCCTTGACTTTATCAATTGTATCTGGGAAGCTCCTCTCAAACGGGAATCAAGCACGAGGCCGCGTGGAGGCATGGACTGAGGAGATAACCCTCTGATTCCTTGTCAAAACATAAATCAAGACTTTTACGCATTTGGGCATTCTGTCCTAGACAGAGTTTCGGGCTCAGCTACCCTACCCATGCGTACAAGTCAGGCTTGCGACTGTCCCCCCAAACTGTTGGTATAGCTAAGGTATCCTTTAGTCTCTTGACATTTAGGGTTCATACCTAGGTAAACCAGAAGGCTATTTCTGGTTCACCTTGAATAGGCTTGGAAGGTAACCCTTGTTGTAAGTGTAGGAGGGTGGTTGGGTGATTCCTCCGCTTGTGCCTAATAACCACTTCAAGGACGTCAAGTAATCATTCATCAGCTTTCTTCGGAAAAGTACATCTTTCACCCTTGTTTGATTGTTTGAGGCTTTAGGATTTTTATAGTGTATGCTCTGTGGTTTTGCCTGTGTTTAGTTGGCCTTAGGGTGTGATTTGTCAAATTTTCAATCATGGAGGACCAACCTTTTAGAAGATCAGGAAGGTTGAGAAACCTTCGTCCTCTCGTCACATTGGAGCCTCCACCTCCACCCCAAAGGCGGAGATTGGACACGGACGGTTCATTTGAACCGGTAGGGATAAGTGAAGTTCTAGGTGAACCAGAACTTATAGCTAACCGTTTTGATCTTGATACAGTTGAGATAGAAGAATTACAGACTGACGAGTTTGCAGGGAATTTTAACACCCCTTTGACTGATTTAAATGATACTATGATCGTTCAGGTTAGACCTTTTGATTCACCTGTGTTAGGTGTCCCTGTGGGTAGGATCACGTCTTCTGCGAAAGAAAGTCCTTTTGTGTTCACCTCAGCCGTTCCGGTTGAAGGGGTACTACCTCCCCCGGTAAGTGCCCCTAGATCTAGTATACCTTCTACACCTTTGACTCCAGCGAGCCGGGTGGTTCAACCACGGGTTCACTCAAACCTAGCAGGTACTTCTAGTGATATGGTTACTGGGATTCCCAGTATACCTACTACTCCTTCTTCCTTTCCATATACTACCCAGAGCAGTCCAGTAGGATCCTCAGCATTTGTCCAAGGATTTCCTTGGAATGGGGGGCACATTCTCCCATCCTCTCCATATGTAGGCCCATCACCTTCCTATCTAGGAGTGCAGTTTGGGAATAATTCCTCTTATGGGAAAAATTTCCAAACTCCAATTTCGGTCCTGTTTACGAGCTCTCCCTTTTCGTTGTTCAGCGGAGGGATACCGGCTCCTGTCTTTCAGACCCCTGTTTCTATGGGGACAGCCTGAACTTCTTATACTGCACCTCCCACACACAATCCTGTGGCTTACAGATGGAATCCGTTTCAGAGTAATCTACCCACTTCGCAACCGGTGGCAGGGGGCAACCCCACTTTTACCCATGGGAATTCGGGGGCAGGTCCCTCTAATCCCAGGCTGGCACATTTAGTACCCCGGTTCGACCCAAACTTTTGTTCCTGGAAACCTTAAACTTGCCAGATTTGTCAAAATTGATGAATGACCCGGTGAGGCATGACCCCTTGTGGCCACCTGTTCCCACCAAATTGCCATCGGACATCCCTAAGTTCGAAGGCAAAGTTGGTGAAGATCCTGGGGCTCATGCCACCACATTCCATTTATGGTGTTCTTCAAATTCGCTGAATGAAGATTCAGTTAGGTTGAGGCTGTTCCAAAGAACCTTAACAGGTACCGCGGAAAAATGGTATATTGAATTGCCTTCTGCTGCTTTCAGTATTTTCTGGGACTTGGCTAGTGCATTTCTTAGCCACTTTCAGCTTTCGGTCCGATATGATTTCAGAACAGACTTGTTGTCTACCTTTAGGCAGAACAAGGATACCCACATCTCAGATCACATCCAAGAGTGGAAGAGGCAAAAGAGCGTTATAAAAGCCACTATTCCTCCTGAGTTTCTTCTAGAGTGGTTCCATAAATCCCTGTTGCTCTACATATCTAAGGACATATCCACCTCAGGAGTGACGAATGAAGAAGAAGCCATTCTCAGGGCCTAGCAATTGGATTTGATTTATTCACAATATGGGATCTTATATGAGATTATCCCTGAGGCACCGAGGCCTACGCACGATGCGGAGAAGCCTAATCTTGGACCCCATGCCGATGGTGTGGTTGGGTCCGTTAACTCTCCCACCGTAGAATCTTTGGCTAAGCAATTTCATCAGTTGTCTGTCAAACAGTCTATGGTGGAGGCAGCAAAGGCTTCCCCCTCCCCCCAGAATGCAAATGTTTTTGCACAAACCTCTCAAAAGGGCAATCAGTAGCCCGACGGGCAGAAAAAGAAAGGAAAGAAGGGAGAGGGAAACCAAAACAAGCAAAATCCCACGAACAATGCTGATGGGGGCAAGAAAGAAAAGAAGAAGGTCAAGTTCCCGTGTAAGTTGTGCCACAAGGATCACCTTACTCACCTTTGTCCCCTTATGGATCAAGCCCAGAAGCTGCTTAAAGCTCAACAACCGGCAGTCCTGAAGGATCATTTTCCCCAAGGACAGAACTCAGCTTCAGCTTCTAATGTAGCAGGGGGCACTCAAAATTCTCCTGACCCAAACTATATCAACATGGTTCGATCTTTGACTTTGTTGCAGAAAAGGAACAAAAATTATGAGATAGAGACTTCTGAGAAGGGTAAAGCTGTAGGTGAACTTCTAACCCTCTCACGATAGAGAAACCTGCTGAAACTATGCCGAAGATACCGAGAGGTGTCTTCAAGAAGACCTTGCATAACCCTAACGCTAGGGCTGCTTCAAACTACTCTGTGGTTGACTATTTAGCTCAAACCCCGTGTGCAATGTCAGCTTTAGAGGTGTTACAGAGTTGTCCTTCCCAACGGGATGCTCTCTTAGAAACTTTAGGTAGCATGGACTCTTCGAGTCTCATGGCGAAATTTCATTTGTCTGATGTTAAAATTCGCCTGCCTTACCATGTAGCCTTATCAATAGATGTCGTCCATGGTGGTAAGACCATTGGAAGGGCAGTTGTTGATGAGGGTGCTTCTACATGTGTTATGTCCTTGACCTGTTGGAAAGCTCTTGGATCCCCAGAGTTGGTCCGATCAAACACTTTGCTTACTGCTTTTGATGGAATATCCTTCCATCCACATGGTATCCTGTCGGATTTTGAAATTAAGTTGGCAGGAAAAGCAGTGTCTGTTGAAGTAGAAGTGATTGATGCTCCTTTGGACTACAATCTTCTTCTGGGAAGGAATTGGACTTATGTGATGTCCGCTATTGCGTCGGTCGTTTTGCGAGTAGTGGTCTTTCCACATGAGGGAAAGTTGATTACTATTGACCAACTTGATTTTACCCGTAAAGGTCGTTTAGAGTATAATGAGTCCGTTGTGCCATTGGTTGATCAGGTCAAACCTGCTGCACAGAGCTTGGGGGCTGGAATGTACATAACACTGATGGGAACATTTGATTTTCTAGCCCCGGTTAATTATATTGGTTCTACTAGTGTGGGGAAGTCCATAGCTACGGTTGTTGATAGGACTGATCCTTGGGTTCTCCCAACCCCCCATGAACCAGAATTTCCCTTATCGGCAGTGGAGGTAGCTTATCAAGCTATCACTCAAGCCACTGCTGATCCCATTCCAGATCCTCTAACAGCCTCGAAAGGTCTGGAAGAAGTCTATTTGCCCGTATGGGAAGAAAACTCTTCGCACTCTATAGATTGTTTAGACATGGTTTTACCTTCTGATGAAGCTATTCTGGAAGCCATGAGTGGACGTGGTAAGATTTGTGAGGATCTTCATCATCGATCCTATTTTCTTCCAGAACTAAGCAGAATAGAAAACCAAGAGTTTTGCTTGAGACTGTCAGAAGATGTTGATATACCTATCAATCCCTTGCCTAGGGAAGGAATGTTTGTTGAGGGGAATATGGAAAATATTTCCACCACTATACCTATTAACATCTCTGTAAACCATGATGTCATGGAAAACATATACATAGGTGCAAATTGCTCTCCTGAAGAGATTGCCATCTATACTGCCCTTTTTAAGGAATTCTGCGATATCTTTGCGTGGTCATATGAGGAGATGCCAGGAATAGATCTATCGATTGTTGAACATGAAATCCGAACATATCCTGATGCCAAGCCGGTTCGACAAAAGTTAAGACCTGTTAACCCGCGCAAAGTGGTGGCTGTGAAGGCTGAATTTGAAAAGCTGTTGAGGGCTGGTTTTATCTATCCCATCGCTTTGACAGAATGGGTATCAAACCCTGTTCCTGCTAATAAGAAGCAAGGGACTATCCGCGTTTGTACAAACTTTAGAGATCTCAATAAAGCATGTCCTAAGGACAACTATCCCACACCATTTATAGACCAGATCATAGATGCATGTGCAGGAAGTGAGGTGTTTTCGTTTATGGATGGTTTCTCCGGATACAATCAAATTCAAATAAAACCGGAAGACCAACATAAACCTGCTTTCATTTGTCCTTGGGGTACCTTCACGTATAAGAAAATTCCCTTTGGATTGAAAAATGTTGGGGCAAACTTTCAACGGGCTATGAACTTTGCCTTCCATGATATTAAAGCCATTGTCGAACCATACCTTGATGATCTGCCCGCACATTCTCGTAAGAGGATCCAACATCCGAATCATTTACGGTTGATATTTGAAAGATGCAGGTATTATAAAATCCGCTTGAATCCCCACAAGTGTGTATTATGTGTCGAGTCAGGAAGATTACTCGGGTTCATTGTCTCTAGTAGAGGCATCCAGGTGGATCCATTGAAAGTTGGGGCCATTGTAAATCTACCTTCTCCTCGTTCTCTCAGGCAACTTCAAAGCCTACAAGGAAAGCCTAATTTTCTTCGACGTTTTATTGTTAACTATGCCAAGATCACTAAAGGTTTCATGCGCCTGCTCAAATAGGACACCCCATTTGTATGGGATGAAACCACACAACTTGCGTTCGAGGCATTGAAAAAATCTTTGCTGTCGGCACCCTTATTACGTCCACCAGATTATTCTAGGGATTTTATATTATATCTGGCTGCGTCGGATTCAACCATTGGGGTAGTACTAGTCCAGGAGGACGATAAGCTTGTAGAGCATGTCATTTATTATCTTATCCGTGCTTTGGCCAGACCTGAACTTAGATACTCCCACGTTGAGAAATTAGCCTTAGCAGCTGTTTATGTTGTGCAGAGGTTATGTCACTACATTTTACTGAGGACCACCACAGTAGTGGCGGATGTGAATCCGTTCCAATATGTTTTATCCCGACGGATTGTTGGGGGGGGAATTTAACAAATGGATAGTCATTCTCCAATATTTTGACTTGGATTTCCAGTCCTCTAAGTCTAAGAAGTCCTTAGTTTTTGCTGAACTTATAACAGAATTTCCTACAGAAGAAGATGTAGTGGTTGAAGATGACTCATTCCCAGATGAGCACATCTTCCTGATATCCACCTCTGATCCTTGGTATGGAAATATTCTTATATATCTCCAGACTTTGAAGTACCCTGCAGCTTCCTCAAGGGAGGAACGGCGTAAATTACGCCTTCATGCGAAGAACTACCTCATTATAGGAGATACATTATATCGATGAGGGGTAGATTCCATTTTGCATCATTGCCTTACTCATGAGGAAGCGGAGATTGTCCTAAATGATTCCCATAGTGGAGCGTGTGGGGGTCATTTATCTGGGTTAGCAACGGCCCGGAAGATATTACGTGCTGGTTATTTTTGGCCCACGATCTTTAAAGATTGTGTGGAAGCAGTGAACCACTGTCATCCGTGTCAGCTTTACACCAAGAAAATGCAGTCACATCCTGCTCCGTTATTTCCCGTTGTCTCAGTAGGCCCCTTCATGAAATGGGGGATTGATTATGTGACATGCAAGCTGGGGGGCATAAATACATCATTGTTGCTGTTGACTATTTTACAAAATGGGTAGAGGCAATGCCTACTTTTAAAGTCGACGGGGAAACAACAACTTTCTTTGTATTCAATCAGATTATCGCACGGTTTGGTATACCCAAAGTGATTGTCACTGACCATGGCAGTCATTTTCAAAATAACATGATGATGGAACTGACTGCTATGCTCAGATTTAGACAAAAACATTCATCTTTGTACTATCCGCAAGCAAACGGTCAGGTTGAGGCTGTCAACAAAACTTTAAAAACTATCCTTAAACGTACAATTGATGCAACCCTCTCTAACTGGCACATCATGCTATATCCTGCTCTTTGGGCCTACCGAACCAATGTAAAAACTGCTACGGGTTTCTCCCTTTTCCAACTCGTTCATGGAGTGAAAGCAGTTACTTCGATTGAGTGTGAAATATCGTCTCTAAAGATAGCCATTCATGTGTTACCTGATATGACTGAGCTTGAGGAACGTCTGGTACATTTAGAACACCTTGATGAACAGCGTAGAGATGCGCTGACTACTAATAAAGCTAATAAAAATAGGGTCAAAACTCAGTATGATAAATCGGTCAAACCTCGGGTTTTCTCTGAGGGGGAACTTGTCTTGTTTTGGGACCAAGACAAAGAACCTCTGGGGGCAGGAAAATTCAAGGCTATGTGGTTAGGACCTTATGTCGTGTCGAAATTTTTGAAGAAGGGCGCATATGAGTTAGTTGATTTTGATGGGAATAAGCTGCCTGAGCCTAGAAATGGGCTCTACCTGAAAAAGTACTATGCTTAGGCCTAGCACTTTTTCTTGAAATTTTATTGTATGTATTTTTATGTACATTAGGTTGTTGGTTTTGTTTTTTATACTATCTGCTAGTTGTTGCAGATGTCTTCTAAAAGGTATATAGGGTTCGCCGATGGCACCAGCCGTCACACTTGTAGCCTAGCTTCGGCAGCATGGGTTATTTATTCATCCTCATGACATCTTGTTGCTGCGGGAGGCGCTTGTTTAGGTCCTGTTTCTAATAATGTTGCTGAGTATAGGGCTGTAATTGAGCTCCTATGGGATGCTTTGTCACGTGGCATCACCCAGCTTGAGGTCCGCCTGGACTCTCAGTTGGTGGTTTCCCAGCTCAATCGAGCTTATTAGGTATGAAATCCTATTTTATTACGTCAGTTCATGCAAATTCGTTTATTGGTAAGACATTTTGAGGTTATTACATTCAATCATATTCCAGGAAATCAGAATTCATTGACTGATGCATATGCTAATTACATTTTATATTGGCATCTCACACACATTTTATAAAGATATATAGAAAACATATAAAAAACATTTGTAAATAAACTGACAACAAACAACAATATATATATATATATATATATATGTAATATATCTATCCATAGATAGGTCAAGTCTGATCCTCAGATCTTGTCATATACAAAATATATAAAAATGTGGATCATAGTCCATCAAAATGTCCTATATCTAAGCAAGACCACCTTGGTCACTAGGACCACCTTGGTCCCCATGGTCCCTCTGCACTCTGGCTTCAGAAGCCTCCACAGCCTCTATATATACAAGTATCGCTCTGACCACTCTCCTGAATAGACGTAGCCAGACCGGTGGAACTCCAACTACGAACTCCTGCATGGCAGTCGAGATATGCTCTATCCGCAAGGCAGGTACTCGTTGGGTCAGCCTGGCCAACTTCCCCTCTAGAACCCTGATTAGTCCCAGGTCTTCACCTATGACAGGACGAACAAACATGCGTGGGTTCCCTTTAGGGCGAACCGGTCCAATATCTGCATTTTGACACATCTATAGGATTAAGACTTGTACATATGTATATATCTATCATTTTCAAAATTCATAAAAATGTGAAAAATGATAAAACTTAAAAAATTATTTACCTAGCTCTCCCCATGCTCCTCCTGGAGGGAGGACAAGGTCTGGGTCACCTCGAAATTCCATACCGTCATATGGAAACTGCTCCAGTGCTGGTAGTTGTCGTTCCCACCAGGTATAGAAATCATCATCATATACGCTATGTACTCTGTCTCCTCCTCCTTGACGGAGGAAGATGTCTCCCCACCTACTCAGCCTCGGCTGACGTGGAGATTTGATCGGTAGAAGTATGGTAGGGCTCAATGCTGGTACTCTCTCGAAGAACAAGGCCACTAATATTCTTGCATAACCAAAGTTTTTCCACCTTCCTCTCTTGCAATTGGATAGTTGTCTCTTCATGATAGGGACAACTCCCAAACACCAATCATAGAGAGCACCACGAAAACAGTCAGCTTCCAGCCTCATTTGGTTATGTGTAGCCAAATGTAAAGAGGAGGATCCTGATATCTTCACGATGGTGCTAGCAAGTACCTGTAGAGTAAAGTCTCGGATATGTACAACATGGATGCAGCTCCCTCTCTTTTGAGTACCCGGTGTATAAAACACATCTATATAGTTCTGGACACTTAAGGGGTCACCACTCCTACCAGTGCCCTCTAAGTTCGCCAGTGCTCCTCGACGTGATAGACCGGTAATGAAATATATGTCTTCAGTAGTAATTTCCAAGGTTTCACCCTGTAGGTTGAACATCCCCAAGTCATGATCCCAATAATTTACCATGAACTCAAGCATGCGGACATTGGCCCGCATGGGTGATGTGCAAAAGAATTTTAGTAGCCCACTTGTTCGCAATGCATGTATAGTGGGTGCACTTTAGAGTGCTGTTTGGTCCATTATTTCATGCTCCCGTTCTCTCCATTCCAGAACCATCTTTTCACCTAGCAAAACAAGTATTTTGATTTAGTAATTCCATATAAAAATTCAAATTTTTTTTACTATCTTTAGCCTTTTATCCTTCACGCAGTACACGTGACTGTCTAGTTAGACATGTCGTGTAATGTACGCGACTGTCTAGTTAGGCAACTCACGTACAGAACGCGTGTATGTGAGTCTTCACACCGTCAACCCGCATATGCATCGTGCCATCTTTAGGATGCTTTTAATAATGGAATTAAGACTCAAAATTCATAATTGCTTGGATCAAAATGAAGAGCTCAAGGTGGAGACTTACCTGCAACTTACGGAATTCGATTTCGCCGGTTCAATTGTCCACAATAATCGAACAAAGGTAGAAGGACAAAGTTTCTTTTTATGGCTCAAAAGTTCAAATGGTGAGTTTTGTTTTAATTTTCAACTATTTATAGAAATTATATTTCTTTAAGTGGGTTTTTTTCTATAGTTTGAAAATTCATTCAACTAATACCATATATTTTTATGCTTTGGAACAGGTTTTTCACTATTACAAAGTGTTGTTGCTCCAATAGGGTGGTTTTGTCATTTCCAATACATTTTTTGGCATCTTTATTCAATCCGCATTAACCTTAGCAATCAACCTTTTGCCAGGGACTATGGTATTCTAAGCCATTAGTTCCCTGTTTTTACCATTGTTCTTCCATGGATAGGACCCTTTTTTATGAGTATCCTTTTTCTACGCCTATGTTGTCTTTTGGTGCTCATGCCGCAACTGTTTCAGGTATAAGGGTTTCCTTTTAGCTATTTTTCACGCCAAATAGAGCTTCTTTTGAATCTCTTTTTACAAGCTATTCCTTTATAGGACTCCCCACCCTTATGGAGTTTCTTTAGGCCCAGGTTTGACTCCTTCAAAACAGACTTGACTGTCAAGTTAACTTGTCCGTTCAAGCTCGTTAAGAATATGTGAACGGGCATCCGCATTGGTGGTAGGTTATCTCTTTCTCAGACCATGCGGAATAATACGAGAAAGGATCACTCTCTTTTCTTTTTGAATTGAGAAGAGTATTCTCAGGTATAGTTTTATCACTTTTCCGGACCTGAGGGACTAAATTTACCGAAAATGAACACCCGGTTTGAGCTTAGTTTTCTCTTTTTCATGCTCTGGACCTAAACATGAAAAAGATTTCGAGTGCACTTTGTGTCTTTGTCATGCTCATTAAACACTTAATAACAAAGCAACGAGTTTATTGTTGTAAGCCCCATTTCTCGTAACCAAATGGATCTTTTCGAGTGATCTTGCTTTCCTTCACACTCATAAAACTCAAGCTATTCTATGTTATTTTGGAAGGAGCGTTGGATAGGTGGTAATTTAACCTTTTTCGGACCTCCCTGACTAAGCACGAAAAATGTTCACCTTTTCTTCTACGGAAGTTAAGAGAGTTCTTCTGTGGTATGTTTTATACTTTTTCGGTATCAGGATACTAAATTGGATGAAAAAGGACCCCCCTAGAGTCTTCTTTGGAGTTTTCAGACTCTCTAAATGTGAAAACACCAACTGAGTATGTACTAGTTCGGGCTCATTAAATCCACGAATCAGTGACACTATCAAGCATTATTTTCCCGTCTCTTCAAGCTTGTTAAAAAATGAAGAGGGATCCGAGTTAACTTTCCTAGACTCGTTAAAATTTAACAAGGAAGGTAAGGAAGAAGTTTTCTCTTGTTTTCAGTAATGGCAGCATGTCCTCCTTGAACATAGCACTCTTTGTTTTTTCCGATATCCATGTCTCAGTGATTACTTTTCCGTTCAACTATTACTTTGAGTTTATTACTCCTCCTCTTTTCTGTTATACCTGGGTAATCTAATCATGTCTCCTACATGACAGATAGGTCTAGTTGTTCTATCTATAAGTTATATGCTGCCTTGGGTCCTCTCTGTGTTGTGCTCATTGTTCAAGGACTTCACCCAATGTCTGATCTATAGCCTGATCCCATCATTGTTATATCTGTTATCTATTGTGTCTCCCTTCTTTTTCCCAGTTCCTAGTCACTCTTGTGATCCGTTGGAGGATCTGTTTCCTTCCTTATCACAGCATGGTTCCGTTTCAGTACTTCCTGATGACGAAGACCTAGAGTTTTGACGATCGTACCTCAGGATTCACTTTCATCATTGGTGGATTCCTTTGCTTCAGTTGTCGATTATCACCTATTGATTGACAAACTGTTGAATCCTTTCCATGTTCGACTTCAGCTTACCCTTATTCACATGGCTTGGATTGTACTGGTTCTTTGGGATTATTTACAAAGACCTTAATTCCTCACCTATGGACTAAGTTGCGCAAGATTATGTTCTATTCATATACACAGCTTCTAGATCTTTGAAGACTCATCATTATTGTATATTGTGGCTTCGATCCACCTTTGTAATATATGTGGTTTCATATCCGTATCATATGATGTACTCAAATATTGTAAAGGAGCTAGTGTTCTAGTCAATTGAACATAGCATCCTCAGATGTAACTTTGTATATGACATTACCATGTATTTGTTTCAGGTACTCTCTCTGCTCCATTGGATTTCTGAGTTCTCCAAAGATAAAGATTATAATGTATTTTGACCATCATTTCCCTCTGACCTCACACATTAGGGGGCATCTGTTATCCACCTGAATGGCACTTCTCCATCCGAGTGCTGACATCCCTCATGTTGCCACACAAAAGGACATTTATGGATTGAAGGTCGCCTAAAACATTATAGATGGGCTTATTATGAACTACATTTATCATCCATCCAGCTAGTTATTTTTACCTTTAGATATGTCAAGACATGTACGCGACTCTGTATATATGCAACTCGCGTGTTGTATGTGAGTATCGGTTGTTGCATCTCGCGTACATATTTGTACGTGGGTTACCCTTGGAGCAACTCGCGTGTCATACGTGAGTTGCTAGTATTGATACCCGCGTACATCTACCTTTGTCATTAAAAATAAAAATGCGAGAATACTTGAGATTAGTTAAGCCCTTAACCTTAATCACCTTAACTGCCTCAACCTCCTCAACCTTCGAAACTGCTTTATTTCACCAAGTATAAATACAGGCCTTGGGGAGGGTGTTAATCACAGATACTTGGAGAGCAAAGTTATGCTCGTGGAGTTTATACAGAAGTATTTGGAGCAGTGGAAATTAGAATCCTTTGGTTGCAGAGGAGTCCTTGTCTTAGGCGTTGGGTTATAATCTGAACTCTTTCATTATTGTTAATAAAGAGAATCCTTCTTCCATATGTGTCTTGAATGTCTCTAATATATTGTGGTTTGATAAATACTTATGATTCAACACTCTGTATATGATTTATCTAACCTGTTTATATATATGTATCATCTTGTATTTGGAGGATTGACTCTTGACAGGTGAAGGAGAAGCATCCCTGAAGACTTTGGAAGAGAAGCAGAGCAGAAGAGGACAAGCTAGGATCAACCGTCGTATATCGGGTGAGTCTTTTCTATCCTCCTATTTCCTTTACTGCACTCTAGAGTCGATTTCCTGCAAGTTTCCTGAGTATGTTGGTAACCCTAGACCTTCGGTTATAAGGTGTTTATTCCTGTACAACACTATACAACTCTCCATTGCTACTTATCTAGAATGAAACCTATTTGCTGACATATTGGATTAGTGCACAATATCAATGTTGTCCTAGTAGAGATGGAAGGCATCTAAAAAGGTTCCGTGAGATATGGATGAATGTTGTATTGGCTAAAATAGTAGCATGATTATATCTTTATGCATAATAATTTACCATTATGAATATGCATTATGAAATGTTTCTAACCATACAACTAATGCATTTGACTTGTATGAAATATCACGTACAATCACCTACAAGAAAAGAAGGATGAGACTTGTTCCGAAGAAAAAGTGACGACAGTTCAAGAAAGAATCCAAGATGAAGAATAATATGACGATACTTTCAAAGAAAGAAGAAATCTCAGACATAGTGCAGTTATGCGACACTGTTGAGAAACATCATTGATGCAGAGCCTTCCAGCTATGAAGAAGTAGCCAAGAAGAAAGGGAAGGTGAGTACTAGTTCAAGAAGAATGATGTCTAGGATGCAGTATCGAGACCTGAAGGGAAGTTCGTAGTTCCATTATGCAGTAGATGGAAACATCATGGGATACAAGGAAAGATTCGTAACACGAGGCTTCTCACAGAAAGAAGGCATAAACTACGAAGAGACATTTGCAGCCACTAGAAGTTAAGACACATGACAAGTAGAATCATGTGCAAATGAAAGAAGGCCTTGTACAAGCTCAGAAGACACCCATGGGATAACACATAAATGAGGGGCTTGAATATCACCTAGAGTGATGAAGATCTTAACCTTTACTACAAGGTTGAAGATGAAAGCCTATAGAGAATGAAAATCTCATAGATGGGTCAGAGAAGAACTTTTGAAAAGCTTCAAGATAGAAAATATTGGTATCCAGTGACCCTAGATGGATACATAGAATAATAGTAGCAGAGAAAGCTACTTGTCATTCCGGTACAGAATGTTTCAATGCAAAAAGTACGAAAGGTAGAGGTAGAATGATGCTCCGCTTCAAAGGGAGTGACTGCAAAAGATCCCGAGGTTCGACATGGTATGGAAGGATGGATAGCTTACTGATGACTCTAGGCTTTACTTAGAGTAAAGCGGATTCCAACCTTTTCTTCAAGGTTGAAGGTGGAAGACCAGTGATGATTTTGTTATATGTCGATGATTTGTTCCTGACAGAAAATAAGAACTCATTAAAGTTGCAAGAAGGAGACTTGTTGCTGAGTTCAAGATGAAGAACTTGGATATGATGCACTACTTTCTAGGCATGGAGGTGTAAAAGAATGCAGATGGAATCTCCCTGGGACAAGGGAAGTATGCAGTAGAGATCCTGAAGAGGTTCAGGATGATGGGATGCAAGGCCATGACCACACCTATGGCATAGAACATGAAGCTATTGAGTAATGCTTCATCAGAGTCAGTTGATGCCATGATGTATCGTTAGATGATGTACCTGATGAATACAAGACCGGATATTTGCTTTGCTGTGAACACATTGAGACATGTTCACCTGATGGTTGCAAAGCATGGACTGAGGTACCTAAAGGGTACAGTTGAGTATGGGCTCAAGTATGATACGAATCTGAAGATTGACCTGGAGGCTTATGTGGATTCGTATTGGGTAGGAAGTTCCATTGATAGGAAGAACACTTCAAGGTGCTACTTTAGTATGGGATCAAGTGTGATCTCTTGGTTTGGAAGGATGGAGTCCTGCATGGCGTTGAGTACAACTGAGGAAAAAGATGTTGCCACTTGCTATTTGGGAGGTAGTATGTTTCCTTTGAAAACTACTATTTGATTTGGTTGATCTTACTTGCATTTTTGTATGATGTAGAGAGGAGCAATGATCCAGCTCGAGATCTCTCGAAAGAGGGAGTTCTAGCATACTCGGTGAGACAGATTGTCTGAGCATAAAATCCTGGTGAATCTTATAGGTGGCTCAGACGTAAACGGTCCTATAGGTTGTCCTTGAATGTAATAGGTCTCGACGAAGCTTACAGGTTATCCTTGGACGTAATCAGCCTTTATGTGATTCTATGCTAGAAATGGCCAAGAGTGAAGTTTGAGTACTTCAGGGAGAAGCTTGGTGTTCTCCAAATCGAGGTTCCCTCCAAGGGGAAGTGATGAGTCCATGATCCCTTCTGACATGGTGGTAGGTGGGGCCTCCCATGGCCAGATATAAGTGTTGTGCCTTTCTGACATGGTGGAAGACTGAGCTTCACATGGACAGATGTAAGTGCAGAGATTCTTTGATGTGATTTATGGGTTGTGTTACCATATAATCAGTGCAGAGATACTCTGATGTGATTGTGGGTTGTGTTACCACATGATCAGTGCAAATCCATTCTGATGTGATTGAGGGATGTGTTCCCACATGATTAGATATAAGTGCAGAGCCATTCTGATGTGATTGAGAAACGTGTTCCCACATGATCTGATATAAGTGTTGAAGGCCATTCTATGGGAGAATGGAGGAACCTGGTCAGCTACCAGGAAATTGATTCAATCTGGGACTGAAACTCAACTTAGTGCTGAGAGACCATTCTCTCGGAGAATGGAGGAACCTAGTCAGTTACCATGAATTTGTTTCAGTCTGGGACTGACACTCAGACTAGAGCTGAGAGCCCTTCTGACATGATGAGGTCGAATGTAAGTGTAGCGCCTTTCTGACAAGATGAGGTCGGATGTAAGTGCGCCAGTACCTTTTTGACAAGATGAGGTCGGATGTAAGTGCAGTACCTTTCTGACAAGATGAGGTCGGATGTAAGTGCAAATCCTTTCTGACAATATGAGGTCGAATGTGAGTGTTGGGCCTTTCTGACATGGGTTTCGGATGTGTTCCTTCCATGGTCAGATGTGAGTGCTGGGCGTGCCTTTCTGACATGGTTCTTGGATGTGTTCCTCCCATGGTTAGATGTAAGTGCTGGGTGGGCCTTTCTAACATGGTTCGTTCTATGGTCAGATATAAGTGTTGAAGACGTTGAAGACCTACCTGGAGGCTAGGCCTACAACCAACATGAAAAATAGATGGCTCTGTAGAACTTCCTGAGATGAGAAGAATGAAGAGATATCACCATTTGATTGAGATAGCGGAAGCAGTGATGATGATGATGATCCAATGATGATCCAGCTTTGATGATGATCCATATCAATTGATGATCCAGAATTGATGATGATCTAGTGATACTCTAGATCAAGTGATGATCCAATGATCCAGAATTGATGACGATCCAGTGATGATCTAGATCAAGTGATGTTCCAAACTTGATGATGATCTAGTGATACTCTAGATCAAGTGATGATCTAATGATCCAGACTTGATGATGATCCAGTGATGATCTAGACTTTATGATGATCCAGTGACGATCCAGATCAAGTGATAATCCCGACTTGATGATGATCCAATGATGCTACAAATCAAGTGATGATCCAGACTTGATGATGATCCAGTGATGATCCAGACTTGATGAAGATGACTTGACAATGAAGATGACTTGAAAATGAAGATGACTTGAAGATGAAGATGACTTGATGATGATCCATATGATACAGAGAAGAAGACTTGTGCTGATAAATTGTGTCGAGAGAATACCTTCCTAGTTAAGAGGGAGTGTTGATGTATTTGTAACTTCGAAATGTATTCACTTGTATATCTTATGTATTGTACCCCGATGTTTCTATTGGGAAGTAACTGTAATATATTTGATTCATGTCATGCCCCGATGTTCTAATCGGGAGATTCAATAATGTAAACACATCATGTAAAGTCATTGAGAATAACCCTCCATTGTAAGTTAGGGCAATAGTCCCCATTATTGAGTTAAGGTTAACCCTCCTTGTTGATCGGATGGAAAAGTCCCCATAGTTGTGGGGCACTAGGGTTATTAGACTCTCCTAGAGATGTCGACCCTTGTAAGTAATTGTTAAGTGAGGCCGACATGTTAGAGAGGACATTAAGTGAACAAAAGAATATAAATAGAGAGTGAGCCTCTCTATTTATCACACACACACTCACTCACTGGGGCGCATGAGTGAGAGAGGAGAAGCTCTCTCAAGTGAGAGAGAGAGAACAACTGTTGGAGATCATCTTTATGTTTTTGGGTTTTACTGTTGCCATTGGTGCTCATTCTATCTCTGAATAAGTTGCGGGTTTTTATCCTTTATGGTTTCCCCAAGGAAATTTCTTTGTGTCTCTTGTCTCTTGTGATTTTTACTGTGCATGTTATTCTCTCGGATAAGATCCTAGATCATATTGCTTAAATCATAAAAATCTAACGTATCCAAGACACCCTACAAAATGAGTACACCGAAAATTCTAGAGTTGAAGATGCAGTTGCAAGAGTTATTGGAGAAGAAGTATATCATGTCGAGTGTGTCTCCTTAGGGAGCACTAGTTCTGTTTGTGAATAAGAAATATGGTATACTCATATTGTGTATTGATTACAAACAACTGAACAAAGTAACTATGAAGAACATATATCCTTTGCCTAGAATTTATGACCTCTTTGATCAAATGAGAGGAGCAAAGGTATTTTCCAAGAATGACTTGAGCTCTGGTTACCATCAGGTGAGAATCAAGGATGAATACATTCATAAGACAACCTTTAGAACAAGGTATGGACATTATGAGTTTGTAGTGGTATCATTTGGTCTCACAAATGCACCAACTACATTTATGTGCCTTATGAATAGTGTCTTCAGCAGGTATTTGGACAAGTTTGTTCTTATTTTCCTTGATGACATTCTTATTTATTCTAAGAATGAGGAAGAGCATGAACAACATCTGAGATTGACATTACAATTGCTCAGGGAGCATCAGTTGTATGCAAAGTTGAACAAGTGTGACTTCTATAAAGATAGAATTCAGTATTTGGGTCAAATTATCTCAAAAGAGGGTATATACGTGGACCTTGACAAGATTGAATCCATTATGAATTGTCCTACTCCAAGAAATGTGACAGATGTAAGATATTTTATGGGACTTGCATTATACTACAAGAGATTCATTGATGGATTCTCCAAGGTTGCACATGCCATCACTTCTTTGTAACGGAAGGGGATAAAGTTTGAATGGACATCGACGTGTGAAGAAAGCTTCCAGAAGTTGAAGAATTTTCTCACAAGTGCACCAGGATTAAAATTTGTAGACCTAGAGAAATATTTGTGGTGTGTACTGATGCATGTGGTCAAAGACTTGCGAGAGTTCTTATGCAAGACAACCACATAATATGTTATGAGTCAAGAAAATTGAAGGAGCATGAGAAGAACTATGCCACTCATGATCTGGAACTTGCAACCATAGTACATGCTCTCAAGATGTGGAGGCATTACTTGATGGGCAGAAGATTTGAGCTAAGGACAGACCATTGTGGTCTGAAGTATTTGTTTGATCAGCCTACTCTAAATGCTAGGAAAGCTAGATGGCTGGAGTTTTTATGTGAATTTGATTTTGAAATCAAGCACATAAAGGGAAAAGATATTAAGGTAGCTGATGCATTCAGCAGGAAGGTGCAAGAAATGCATGTGGCATCCATTAGTATTTGCCAATAAAAAATGAGGCAACAGATTGTTAATCATGTTTTTGAATATGAATTGTATGCCCATGTCAAGGACAAGTTGTAGAAGCAAAGCCTTGAAAATAATTATGAGGGATATAAATTAGAAGAAGATGGAATCCTTACCTATAAGAATAAAATTTATATTCCAAATGTAGCAGATTTGAGGAGGGTTGTTATAGATGAGATACATCAAGCTCCATATTCTGGGCACCCAGGATATCAGAAGACAATTGCTACAGCTAGAAATCAGTACTTTTGGCCAAGAATGAAAAAGGACATGGCTGAATATATTTCAAGGTGCATGAAATGTCAGTAGGTGAAGGTTGAGCACCAACACCCAGCAGGTTTGTTGCAGCCTTTGCTAGTTACAAAATGGAAATGGGAAGTTATTTCCATGGATTTTATTATAGGATTTCCAATGACTTGGAGACAACATGATTCCATCATGGTTGTGGTGGACAAGTTGACAAAGGAAACACATTTTATACTGGTTAAGTCTATGCATAAGACCGATGACATTGCAAAGATATTCATGAAGGATATTTTCAAATTGCATGGATTTCCTAAGGCAATAGACTCTGATAAAGATGTCAAGTTCACTTCCAATTTTTGGAAGGGATTGTTTGCATATTTGGGTACAAAGTTGAATTTTAGCACTGCCTACCATCCTTAGACTGATGGGAAGATAAAGAGAGTTAACCAGATGCTTGAAGACATGCTTCGCATGTATGTGATAGGAAAACCAACCAAGTGGGAAGACTATTTACACTTGGTAGAGTTTTCATATAACAACGGACAACAAGCATCCTTGGGAATGAGTCCATATGAATCTTTGTATGGCAGGAGGTGTAGGACACCAGTGACTTTGGATTCTCCAGTGAAAAGGGTTGTGCTTAGTCTAGAATTGCTCAAGGAGATGGAGCAGGATGTTGTAAAGATCAAGCAGAATCTGAAAGCATCCCAGGACAGACAAAAAATCTATGCAGATAAGCATAGGGTGAACAGAGAGTTCAGTGTTGGGGATCATGTTTACCTCGGAGTGAGGGAAAATAATATTTCCTTGAAGTTTGGAAGTTGTGCCAAGCTGTCACATAGATACTGTGGGCCATTTGAAGTTCTTGAAAGAATAGGGCCAATTGCATATAGACTTGCATTTCCTGCTAGCACTAGGGCTCATAATGTTTTTCATGTTTATTTTCTTAAGAGATATGTACATGATCATAACCATGTGATAAATTGGGATGTGATTAAGGTGGAACCCGAGGGAGAATTCCGAATCAAGCCAATGCACATCCTCAACAGGAAGGTCATAATGCTTTGGAACCGAGTCATAGGGCAGGTAAAGGTGCAATGGGAGCACTATGGTCCTGAAGAGGCTACATGGGAGCTGTAGGATTCCATGCGATTGGCACATCCATTTTTGTTCAATTCTGCGTAGCATTGAGGGTGGTACTAGCGAAGCATTTTTGTTCAATTTTGTAAAGCACCGAGGACAGTGCCGTTGAAGGGGTAGGGGAATGTAACACCCAGGTTTTGACCCTGTTTGCATTAAATATATATGATGTAAATATTGTAATTAATCATGGTGTGAAGATAAAAGAAAAATGTCCACCATTGATTTAACGTTTTATGTTTCGGCGATTAAAATCGATGCCGATGGTATTTTGTGCTAGCCAACACATTATAATTTTGGACATCATATAAATATGCAATTTAATTAAAAACCCACAACTAACTATGTCAATGCAACAAATAATGATATCGGGGCATCATTTCCTAAGGATAAGGGGGGGGGGATGTTTAACCTTGAGCCATTGGGGAAAATCCATGTGTCAAAATAAAACACCTAAAAATGTATGCCCATTCCCTCATACATTCATGTTTTCATCTTCCCTCATGTTTTGGGGAGCGGTGGGACATTTTTGATCATCCATCATTCATTCACGTGGAGCTCTCAGGTAGCTGAACCTTCCTGGGTTTTTATCCTTCACGTTTTCAATTTTTCCTCATTGTGCATGCCCATTCCATCATCTGGCTTTCACTGAAACATTGTGGTCCATTTTGATCATTCTCTATTCCATTCTGTTCATGCACGTTGTGCATTTATATTGCTTGCAGAACCATGTTTTGTTCTGGGTTATTCTCCTATTGTTACTATTCTCAGCCACGCAAAGGTTCGGGGTCTCCTTTGTTTTGTGAATGAATGAGCAGTGGAGATCACTTGATTTTACGAGAAAGAGTGGTCATCTGTGGTTTCCTCAGTGTTGTTGTGCAATGGTCTCCTCTGTCATAGAGTGAGTGGAAGACTATTTTGTTGTGTTGACATTATGGTTTGTTGTGTGTGCATATTTTTCCTTGGTCTGAACTGGTTTGGAGTGGAATAGGGTCTGAACTAGCTTGATAAAACTAGTGTAGGAAGGAAACTCACAAATAGATCTAGAGGGGCTGGTTCTATTCTTTGCACACCCTAAACATCACTGGAATAGAAGGAATAGCTTGAGGGACTATGTAGAAGAGAAAGGGATGCTTCCTTGTGTTGGGTGTGTAGATGTTTTAGGAGCCAAGCCCAATCTAGTGTAGGTGTCCATAGCTCGATGGTTGAGCTCACTAACTTAGCAGTTCAAGATTTCCAACTCCTTTATAGCCTGATAAACCCATCTATTAGTTGGCTTGGCTAGTCCTTAATGTGAATGTTGGCTTGACTAACTGCACTCTGATAAACCCAGCAGTGAGATGGCTTGGATGTGTGGCATGATAAACCCATCTGTTAGTTGGATTGGTCGAGTAGATTGAGAAACCCAACTGTTAGCTGGCTTGGATGATTATCCTGATAAACCCAACACTATATTGGCTTGTTTGTTTGCAGCCTAATAAACCCATCTGTGTTGGCTTGGATGAGTTTTGTTGTATCCTTGGCTATGTGTGAGCCTGCTAGTGTTCCTTTTTCCTTGTGGGAATCATGCCTAGCTCGGGGGTGGTAGTGCTACTGAGAGATTGATGAGCACACTGGCCTATGGTTGGGTGGAACATTGTAGCGACGTAGCTGGTTGCGAGACAAACTTTTGTAACGTCCCCAACCCTCCGACTGACGAAGAGGACACTACCATAACACTATCTACCCGGGAATTTATCCCCATAAAACATAAAATAAAATGCATTGAACCAAGATACACAGATGCATAAAGAATTAACATTCAGCGGAAGCAATTACATTTAATTCAAGCATTCAACACATTTTAACATGTTCATCGTAATTCATATAAACAATACATTTGCATGGGTGATTACATAGGAATACTTATCTTCGAATGAAGCTTCTTGCAACCAGTTATGTCGCTGCAACGTTCCAACCAACCATAGGCCAGTGTGATCCTTAATCTCTCAGCAACACTGCAACCCTTGAGTTGGGCATGATTCCCAAGGGAAAAGGAAACTAAGTAGGCTCACACATAGCCAAGGATACCACAAAATTCAGCCAAATCAATGAGTTGGGTTTATCAAGTTATCAAGAGATGGAAGAACTGCTTTCTAAGCTAGTGGGCTCATTGAAGAGCTAAGGATGCCTACACCAGAACTAGCTTGACTCCTAAGACATCTACACACACCCAACGCAAGGGATCATTCCCTTCTCTGTTGCACAGTCCCTCAGGACATGACTTCCCTTCCAGTGCTATTCAAGGAATGTAGAGAGGAGAGTCAGTCCTTTAGCTCTATCTATGAGGCTTCTACACAACACTAGGTTTGTCAAGTAGACTCCTTTCCACTCTTACCCAGTCCAAATACCAATTGCATACACAACAATATACACAACTTCTGGGTTTGGGAAAACAGTTCGGCCACAAAATCAATTTCCACGGTGGGTGAAAATAGCCCAATAACAACAACCCAAATCACAGGGATGTTTTGGCCCTAATGTGGCCAAAAAACAAAATCAATACACAATAATTATAGACAAGAAACCCAAAAACGGATTTACAGATGGAAAAAAACACCAAGGAGAGAAATATGATCTCAATAATTGTTTAATGACTTCCTAGGGCCAAAATCGACCTCTGCAAAAACCCAATTCATGTTTTTTATTTCTACAGACATCTATGGCAATACAGGAGCCCAAAACGATTGTTATGAAACCAAAAAACGGATTTCTAGCTTCTTTGCCACTCAGCAAGGTAAAAACAGTTTCTAGCCATGAAAGAATCCATGAAAATATAGTAAAAACGTAAATCTCCTGGCCCACGTACTGAACAATGGCAAGGCGAATTTCTAGGCATGCAAAAATGAGAAAAATGAGCAAAACCGTGAATGATAATACACAGGAAAATTTAACTGCATGAAGGAAGCCAACGTGAAGGAGAATGGGTGAGGAAAATGGAAGTAATGGGTGAGTAATGGCTTGGGCATGCATTCCCAAGCATTTGCTTGCCCCACAAGTTAGCAAAACATTTTCCAAAATCTGATGACTTCTTCCATTTGAATTTCTAACTACCATACTCTTCCCCATTCCCATGCATTAACTAACTCAACCATATTTTGGAAGAATTAAATGATTGGGCACAAAAGACAAAATGGGTAGTTGAGGGTTTGATGGGTTCTCCCTTTGACATTTGGCCTTTCCCCATTGGCCCCGAAAGGTTAAATATTCCCCCCTCCTTATTCTTAGGAAAATCATGCCCCCATCTCATTATTTGTTGCATAGACATAGTTGGCTGTGGGTTTTTAATTAAATTGCATATTTACATGATGCCCAAAAATTATAATGTGTCAGCTAGCACGAAATATACCTTCGGCAACGATTTTAATCGTCGGAACATAAAATGATAAATCGATGGTGGGGATTTTGCCTTTAGCTCCACACCACAATTAATCACAATATAGACATCATATACATTTTAATGCAAACAAGGTGTTACAACTTCTTTCAAGATAAGTATTATTTTCTATGTTAATATCTACAATTGTATTTTATTAATGAAATATGATGAACATGCCTAATGTGTTGAATTGATGAATTGCTTCCGTTTTATAATTGCAATTGTATGCATCTGTGTATGTTTTCTTTCAATGCATTTTTAAATTACATTATGGGGATTATATTGTCGGATTGGTGATGGCATGAATGATCAAATCTGTCCAAGAAATATGTTAACAAGTTGAATTTCCTGTTAAAAATATTCCTTTCTGCAACTTGTGGGATGCAGGATTCGAGATGCAGAAACGTCCTTCTATAAATTCTATCCCCCGCATATTTCCTTCTGTAAATCTCCTTTCCGCATTAGGGATGCGAAATGCAGGATCGCAATTTCCATATTTCCCCGATTCCGCAAACTCAAGCTTTTCGCACTGTTGATTCTTGCGGGTTGATTCTCAGTCATTGATCTGTATCCAGATGGAAAACAGATTGTGACCATCAATTTTTGTCGCGATCTTTCTCTGTCGTTCGATCTCCTCTGAGATATTTCTTCGTAGATCGTCGACTTGATCACTGACAGGATCAATTCTCTACTATTGGGAAGTTAGAGAATTTATACTCAGACTTGAATAGAGTGAATGCAAGATGACTTCATGCCTCCATAGATTTCTGCAAAAATCGGGAATCCATCAAAATACATATAGAATTCAATGAACTTCAATTTGGATGCTCCTGCAACAATCAGAGCGATAATTTATGGTCGCGTTCTCTCTCTAGTGGACGGGAGGGGACGTGACAAGGAGAATACTAGGATTATGAGACAATCACTTGGATAGTCGACTTTATGAAGGAATATGAATAAATTTTGTCGTGCAACTTCTCAAATATGAAAGGGATTGTAAGAGCACTTAGATAAATGAAGATTCAGTTGAAGGAGGGTAGGAAAATAGTAAAAAAGATACCCTATATACTCAATGATTAGTATAAGGAAAAAGTACACAAGGAAGTGGACTTCATGTTGGATGCATGGATTATCTTCCTAATTGAGGAATCAAAATGGGTCTATTCGATGGTGGTCCAAGAAAACCATTAGATCATTCACATCTATGTTGATCTATGAAACTTGAATGTAGCCTTTATACATGACTTGTTTCCTACATCTTTCAAATATGAGGTTTTAGATAATGTAGGGGGTTGAGAAGTCTATTTTTTCACTAATGGTTTCTCTAGTTTCCATAAGGTGTGTATAGAAGAGGAGTATATCATAAAAACTACTTCTCTGATTGAATGGGGATATTTTTCCTATAATGTCATGCCACAGTGGAATGAAGAATTTTCCAACTGTATTTTCCAAGATAGTGGTGGCTATGTTTAAATAATTCATGCATAAATTCTTGGAAGTCTATCTGGATGATTAGACAATGTTTAGTCTGTTGAAGCATCACTTGCAGGTTTTGAGACCCATGATAGATCAGTACAAGAAGATGTAGATATAATTGAACCTTAAGAAGTGCATTTTCTGCACCCCATTTAGAATTTTGTTGGGACATGTTGTGTGTAAGGAAGGTATACTTGTTGACATGACATAAATTGCATTCATAGTAAATATATTGACCCAACACATGTGAAGGGCTTGTGCACAATATTGGGACATATTGGCTATTATGTGAAATTTATCAAGAACTATGCTAGTATCACAACGCCATTGGATGAGCAATTGATAAAAGAAGTTAAGTATGAATGGATGACAAAGTGATAGCAAGTGTTGGACACACTAAAGGAGAATTTGGTTACCGTTACCATTCTCCTCTTTCCAAATTGGATGTGGATGTTTCATGTGCATGTGGATGCATCATCCATAATTTTGTGAGAAGTTTTAGCCCATCCATGAGAAGTGGACATCGATCATCGCATTTACTTCACCAATAGAAAGTTATCCACAACTGAGAATAATTACATTATGACTGAGCATGAAGGCTTAGTGATGGTGTATGCTTTGTAGAAGTACCAACACTACTTGTTAGGGAGTAACTTCAATTTTTTAACTGACAATTCTGCTTTGAGGTACTTGGTAAAGAATCCCGTGCTGGCGGGGGGGGGGGGGGGGGCAGGGTGCATTTATTGATGGTTTCTCTTATTCATGAATTTGAATTTGAAGTTTATTTCAAGATATGAAAGCACAATGTTAGTCTAGGTCATCTGTTAAGAATTGAATTTGGAGAGGAAAGAGAAATTTTGGATGATGATCTATTAGAAATACAATGTTTTTTCATTGAGATTGTGCCAAATCAATTCAATGAGATAAAAACATTTCTATCTTTTTGTCATGCGCTGAAAGATTATACAATTGCACAATGCAAATAATTGGTAACCTGTAGTGCAAATTTCCAATTACTTGTAGGACATCTATACAAGCTGGGCACTAATGGTATAATGTGCAGGTGTGTCTTGGAACATGAATGATTGCTTCTTCTATGAGAATCACATGAAGGCATTGTGGGGGAACACTATGTAGGGAAGGATACTATGAGGATTTGTATTATTGTTGTAAACCATTCTCTACAAATCTATCTATCATACTAAAAGAATTGTTGGGTTTTTCATCCTCTGTGTTTGAAGGGTTTTTCCAAGGTATATCTTGTCTTTCATGGTTGATTGATCTATATGGCTGATTTATGGAGCTGATTTATGAGAATCATATGTGTTGAAATTGACCAATAAAAGTTTTGAAGTTCAAGCATCTCCAATTTTGCTCAAACATCAACAATTACTTCCTGCTATCATAATAATTATTTATTATCATAAAATTAGCTTCCACAACATTAGTGTTACACCTCCTCTAAGGGATAAGATCAAATTGGGCACCATATTTCATGTGGTAGGTATTCCAACACTAGGATGGCCTTGGGTTGGAATTTGTGTGCTAATAGATGTAAGATTGAATGACAATGTATTGGAAACTTGTGACATATTAATGGAATGACATGTTCTAGTAACTAGTGTAATGAAAGGGTAATTAATGTCTCCTCCTTATACACTAGGCATAGCAGAGTTAGATTCGCCCTGATTTGATGAACCACTTGCTCTAGACATATTGTGTTGTATATTGATAAGAAACTCAAATATATTTGTATACAAATGCATGCCCAACTATATCAGGGAATGGCCAACAAGCTGTATTAGGGGAGGATTATAATTGGTTAGTATTTTTCAACAATTTCAATTTTATTTGGGCTTAAATATTTTGACTGGTTTATTTTTGTATATGTATGTATAGATACTTATCTTTTATGGATATCTAGTCTATATGTAAATGTCTCTTGGCTTAGTCTATGTTATGGTTATTCAACCATCTTTGAGTCAATGGTGGTTCAACACTTTTCTTCGGAGACCCTCTTAACCATTGAGATGAGTAGGAGGGATGGTCAACAACTTATACTCATTTTAAGTTCAACAAATTTTTTCTTTAATCAAACAACAAATAAACCTAAGGTCACTCAAAACACAAATCACCAAGAAAAAATACCCTATGCAATAAACATACAAGTAGCGTAAGAAATCAGGGCAGGGAACCTTTTGGCTATTAGCTTAGGTGTATGAAGGCCCATGAAAAATAGGTAAAGGTGAAAATGGGATACTTATGTAACTGATGCACAATAAACAGTCAAGTTGCAAGCACTCTGGTGAAGACAAGTACCCTTTCATGGATTTAGAATGGGTGTTATACTTCTGTTTTAGGTACTGCAAACAGTGACCTTTTGTAATAGCCTATCTAAAACCTAAGAAAATCTACAAATTTTACCAGTTCACAAACCAAGGGTGAAGAAAAGAAAAATTGTTACCCATTCACATCTTATTCCTTGATTTGTAAGTTTTAAGATATAGTTGTATTTCTTATACAAAGCAATTATGAATGGCCATAGTTCTACTTTAAAGCAGCTACAAAGATCATGATATTCTTTAACAAAAATTAAAAAAATCACAACCATGTATCCATAATCATGCAAACTCCACATCGAAAGCGAGTAGCCTTTATTTGATCACATGATTATAATGAGTAGTATAATATATACATGTTCCTCATATGAAGGGTGCAAATTATACATGTAACACTCATATGACGTGCTACCTTTCCTTGAGATTGCTTTCGGTCTTTGATGGTTGTTATTTTTTGATGTTAATCTTTTGTTATTATAACAGAGTGAAAAATAATTGCTTCCAAGTGGCAAATGGGTTATTAATGGGGGACTAAAATTAAGAAACATCACTACTTCGACAACCATGTCAAACTTTATAACAAAGTAAGCCGGTTTCAAATAACTGTTTTTTCTGTTATTTTAACATTCGTCGGGTCATATTCCCACTAGTGAAACCAAACCTCGACGTCTACTCTAACGACAGTGTCGAGTTCGTTGCAAATGCTTGTTTTCACATCAATTTATTTAATTTCCAATGAACTACATCCCAGTAATCTAATGTTGAAGAATGGCCATAAGCAGAGTCAGAATTCAGTCCGGCAAATCCTTATTTATATCAACTTCACAAATTTTTTCACTCAGACGACACCGTTCCATTATCTTTAAACTGCAGCGCTGGATACCTGGTATCCTCCCAACCAAGGCAGATCATAATTTCAACGGAAGGAACACAGTGTTTTTCATAAATTATAATATATCCATAGTGTTTATATTTCATTTACAATTTAGGTGGACTAAGAAAAGTCTCAATAAAATTTGTTTCAAATATAAAACAAACCATTTTAAATTATTCTAAATATAAAATAAACAATTATAAAATATATATAACAATACTATAAATATAAACAACTATAAAATATACACTACTTAAATATTATTGGTTAGCTGATAAACACTTTGATGATAATTAACTTGTAATTTATTTATATATATATCTATATTCATATACTATCACAAGTTAATTGATTTTGTTAATTTATGAGTCATTAGATTTATAGGTGTTTTTATTTGAGATTTGGAGTGGTACTTTTTCATCTATGGAAGGACCAGGATGAGACAAGTGTACTCTCAAGATTGATTGTATGATAATAGTTCAAAATTCAAAATAAACCATTAGAAAAATGTAATGTTAGTACTTCAAAATTCAAAATAAACAATTAGAAGAATGTGAGATAAAAAAAAAACAATATAAAAATTAATAATATGGAGAATGTAGGTGATAACATGTAGCTAGGCATAGAATATACATGAGAGTTGAACCCTTTTAACTACTAGAAGAATAAAAACAAATTTCCAAAATATCTTTCATTCTATTGCTATGGATGAACCATTTCATCCATATCTAAATGATCCAGCCACAAACTATATAGGGACTAAGAAAGATCACCTAGATAAAAATGACCTTGATGGGAAGGGCAGAGTCCCACAGTCGGAGCTCGCTGCGAAGAAGGGGAGATATGACATGGAGATGAAGGGGAACCAGATCCATTCACGAAGGAATCGAAGGAAACGGGAGGATCCCTCCAGCACTCTGCCCGTTAACAATGCTCCTCCAACGACGCTAAAAACTCTCCATTTCCTGGCCGCCCAGTATTTCTTGAAACACTCCTCTATATTTCTTTCTTCCTCTTCCCCCCAACAGTTGGTATCCTCCAAATTTATAGTGGAGGCAGAGAGGCATCTAGCCAAAACCACAGCATCCTCCAGTGCCGTGCAAGCACCTTGACCCAGATCAGGTGTCATTGGATGCAACGCGTCTCCAACAACTGTCACGCTTCCCTTTCCCTCTGCCATCCTGTCCCATTCCCACGGCCATACCCATCTCAATTTTAGATCTGCTACACTCAAAGTCTCTGGGGAACTGGACTTTATTAACTCTCCAATGGGTTCTGGAAATTCTTTCACCGCCTCCAACGCTGCGCATCGCAGGCTTTCCGAATCATGAGATACGTGGACATCTGTAAAATAAAATTCACCTGAGCTCAGCTCTACCCAATTAGTATAACGATTATAAGAGTAAATAAAAGCGGATGATGACAAGTTACCTTCTGGTTGCGATTTCTTGTTTATAAACCAAAAGACTTGTTTGTCTGAGCAGGGGACTAACCCTATCCTCACCCCTTCTCCCAATATTTGTACCATCATTTTCTCTATTTCATCATAACCCTGAGGGCACTTTGCCATCCCTCTGAAGCTAATACGTCCTGAGGACTTCGGGACCCCTAAACCCATCCACTCTGCAACTACCGAATGCAGGCCATCACAACCTATTACGATCTGATCACCAGAACAACATCAAAATTCAAATCAGTTTAAACAACGCAGAGCGATTTTCAAGAAAAACACATAACTAACCCTAGCTACCTTGGCTGTGATGGATGCTCCATCTGCCAGCTCTAGAGTGGTGAAAGGAGAGACAGTTCTTTTATGTATGGAAACGAGCTTAGAGTTGAATCTGATATTCCCATCAGGCAACGCTTTAGCCAGTGTTTCCAGAATCGCGTATCTTTCTACGCATCGAGATTCCACGCAGTTCATTCTTGATCCCCTGAACTTGATCGGTGGAAATTTAATTAAAACGGAGCATAACTTGCAAAGCATAATTTTTTGATTCCGTTTTTCAAATGAGTATATAATTATGAGAAATCGATTACCCTGTGTGTTCTTTTATAAGCCGAACATCTTTCTGGACGCCAGAAGTCTTTGACAAACCCCGTATCCTGCATCACCATGACCATGACCAGTAGCAAAGTGAAACTCCCTTATTTTCTGCATAACTGATGAAAACAAATTTGCAATACTAATACTAATATATTGTTCACTCACCCCTCAAGCTGAGGATAATTTGGGCGAAGGGTATCTGCTACACCAAGAGCGTCAAGCGCTTTCCAAGCGTTGGCCCACAGAATGAACGCTGTGCCTGTAGCTCGAAGAGAGTCAGAGCGCTCCAGCACTAGACTCTTAAGGCCGACCCTGCATGCATCCATCCATCCCCACATATTAATAGTTTTGTATATTGCATAAGCCGGGCAGTACTATTTTCTGAGTTATTAAGTTGAAAAATGAGATGAGATGAGAGACCTGTGGAGGGCAAGGGCAGTGGCTAGCCCTGAAATGCCGCCTCCTACAACCACAATATCAATGCAGGCTTGATGTTCAGAACAGAGGAAGCTGTTGGAGGCGGCCATCGCCCTTCAGGTTTCTATCCCCCACCCAACCTTCTGTCACTTCGTTTATGCGATCCGAAATATTGGAGCCGGAGAGGGCATATTTTGATGGGTAGACGGCAATAGTCCGAAAAATTAAGGGCGCTAGGTCGGTTGGTGACCGTGAAGTTGTGAGGTAAGGAGTATCATTTTGGTTAAAATTAATCAATTTGTGGTAGAGCAATAATTGTTGTTGTAGATTTATTGTTTGACTTGAATTTTAAGATGCTAAAGTTTAATTGCTGGAGGCTGATTAATGGTCTTCTATCACTTCATGCCAAATTGGATCATTTGATCAAAGAAGCAGATATTTAAAAGATTTAGTTTGGGTGTTTGGGAGAATTATTATTATCCTCTCCACCCTGTCTCTAGGTTCAATTCTGGTAAATGACATGATGCTCTTGTGAGCCCCTATGTAATGTTTAATAAGTTTTTTTGATGCCTCTTTATAATAAATGTGTTGATAATGTAAGATGATATAATATTTTTAATATTAAAATAAAAAATAATATTTTCAACTTAATATTTTTAATATTAAAATAAAAAATGATATTTTCAGAATCTTTTGAAGCTGTTTTATAATAATTATGTTGATAATGTAATATTTTTAATATTAAATAAAAGAATATTATTTTCAAAATCAAAATCATAGAAGGATGAAAAGATAAAATTAGTCAATTAATTAGATTCCATTGAAAACTTCTTTACTAGTTAAACGTACAATAATATCATGAGTTTAATAAAAAGGAAGATAAAAATAATCAATTAATTAGATTCCATTGCAAACTTCTTTACGAGTTGAACGTACAATAATATCATGAGTTTAATAAAGAGAAATTTTCTTAGCTCGACACTTTCGGATCCTAAAGGTCCATGGTTAGGTTTATCGTGAGCGTTTTGAAAAGAACTTTCGAACCTTCAAGCTGGTCCACATGTGTTTCAAACAGTTTTAAAGATGGACTTACTTTAAAATTGCGAACAATCTCTACCATAGATTCCTTTTCAATCAGTTTCAAACTGTGGAAAAATAAACAACGAGCATGAGTATAATTCGGAAGAATTTGAAAATGCATTAGGAATAGGAAATTATTCAAACACTATTATACGTTTATCAACCATTATGTTGAGTATTAATGGATTGTTAAAGGAAAAAATTTAATTATTAATAGGTTTTATTACTTATATAAAAACAGGTTTAGTATTAATGAATTGAAAAAAAGGAGGAAATATTTTTTCCAGGTATAAATAATGAGATGTTTAGACCCATGAACTCTAAGTTCACAATATTTTCTAGATGAAAAAGTTTGAGTTAAGCTTAACTGTGGCTGCCACGGAAAAATGTTTCACACATTTTGTATGATAATATTAATATTTTCTAGATGAAAAAGTTTGAGTTAAGCTTAACTGTGGCTGCCACGGAAAAATGTTTCACACATTTTGTATGATAATATTGGATATGTAATGGAGTCTCTAGTCATGTGCAAGTACAATTAGTGACTCCTTATTTGTATAAACAATTATTACTTTTTGTTCAATAATTCTTGTCAAATTCTGGGAATTTGACTAGAAGCTATTCCTTATTTGTATCAACAATTATGACTTTTTTGTTCACTCATTCTTCTCAAGCTTTGGAAATTTGAGCTATTCCTTATTTGTATCAACAATTATGACTTTTTTGTTCACTCATTCTTCTCAAGCTTTGGAAATTTGACTAGGAGAAAGGCTTCGGTCGACAATTGCAACAACTACCTGGAAAGTTGGAAACTAAGACAAATTTCCGTAAAAGTGATCATGTACAAACTTAGGAAAAACATGTTAAAACACGTTTCAAGATTTAGTTTAGATTGCAGTCATTTGGATTGGGTAAGTTCAACGTTTAACTTTATTCTATTTTCTTTCTGGTACATTGGTGGCTCATATCTTATTTATCCAAGCTCTAGAAAACAATATTATTATTTGTTGTAGGTGAACACTCTTTTAAAGACTATGAAGATGACCAATTTGTGGAACAGATAGAGCGTTGGTTCTTGGGTAAGCCTCCATCCTCAGATTCCTGCTCCTTGGAAAATGAAATGCAAGGTTGGGTCCAAATGGATGTTTAACATCGAGTGTTGCTAGATTTTGTAATGTTAACCTTTTTAAAAGACTTAAGGATTTCTTACATGTAAGCAGAAGATGATAAGAATATTATCGTTGAGGGTTTTGTATCCCATACTTTTGTAATTTCGATATGGCCCGAGGTTTCCATCAGCATAAATAAATAAATATGGGATTGGGAGACTTGTCCATTGTGGTTCCGTGGGAACATTTTTCCTTACGCACATTTCATATAATATACAAGATTATTCCTATAGCATTCTATTTGATTTCTCTTGTATTGTAGTTCATGTTATTAACGAACTGAATCCAATCATGTTTTGGTGCTGAACTATAATAGTATGCATTGTATGCATATGTTTTAGTTGGAACTGGGATAACATATTAAGACATATGTAAATTGAAAATGAATCTAAAATTGCAAGCGGCTGTGGTGAACATCAATGTAATTCATCTACTCCACCTACAAACATAAAATTTATTATCTGAGAATCCATGTGAGAGTTCACTTAGGAGAAGAGATGAAATGAGCATCATCGTTTTAGATAGAGCCTTGAAAGAAACAATCAAAGTGAGTGAAACTTTACAAATAATGCACTTACAGGTGCAGCAGAAGTTGCCTTGTTGTGTGCGTACAATCTATCTCAAGGTAATTTACAAATAATTCACTTACAGGTGAAGTTGAAGCTACCTAGTTGTCTGCATACAATTCTTTCTCATATATGTGCACAAAGCATTGAACATCACCAGGAAGAATTTGTAGCAAAATCAACATGGTTGAGAAGGTTGTGCAAACCATGGCGAAGAAGGCGATGCAAACCATGGCGGTGATGAGAAGGAAATGCTACATAATTGAATAACCATGGAGGTGATGAGAAGCCAGTGTTAGATGATTGTTAGTTAATTGAATGCCCTTTCTTCAGATCAAGAATGTCGCCTGTCACCCCTGCAATAAGAGGGTCAAGTTGAAGGTGCTCTAAAACTTTGGGTAACAGTGTCACATGAAATATTGAAATGCCAAAACTTTGGTTATAATGCCAAATTCAACCCGAAACTAATACTGGGTCAAAGCAAATGATAGGTGGTCAATGCATTCTGTAGTTGAAGCAACACAACCCATTCCATTCTTCATGATTCATTGGTCAGTCTGGATCCAGAGTAGTTGTGGAGAGAATTTGTTAAGAATTTCATAGAGCCATGAAGATAAAGGTGGTGCATTGGAGATAGTGGAGGGCGATGCAGTAGAGAGGGCAGGGAAATAGACTATAGCATTAAATGCATTTAGTAAATATTGTTGCAGTCATTTAAACTAAAGCAAAAAAAACTTAGGAAAAAGCAAAAACTTAGGAAAAGTGGAAGAAAAACATAATAAAACTTGCGTGTAGAATTCAATGACCCGACAATAACGCTTCAAGTTGACAACCAATAGACTCATGTATAAATTAATTTAATTTTTTTTAAAAATAAAAAAAGTCATTGACAATGTTTAACCATAGATAAAGGTTAAAAATTTATGGTCAAGAGAAAAAATAATATGCAGTCAACCTATATCGAATACAATTGTACATTGTCTTTGGCAGGTACAATAAAGCTTATCCAAATCGACTAGGATTCTCTCAATTCAATTTTTTAATAAAGTGAATTTATAATTTATCAAAATTGAGATATTTAATTATTATTTTCAATAAATTAATATAGATTAAGCTTAAATATGGAAATAATTTAAATTTTAAAAATATACCAAATTTGAGATTAAAAAACAATGGATTAAATTAATTTCTCATGAAAGTTACTAATTTTTTCATACACACATTATCAATTATATAAAGTTAAATTTACATAAAATTGAATTAAATATGAATCAAATTTAAATTTCTTATTATTTGTTTTTTTAATAGTAAAGAAATTTATGTAAAAAAATTCTTACCTATAAAATTATTTAATAATATTAATATTGTGTTTATTTCTAATCTTAACTATTTCAATTATAATTTGATATAATAAGTAATTATTTTATGTTTGTATTGAGTTTAGATACTAACAATACTTTTTAATAACATAGTATGTTTCTTGTCTCACAAACAACACCGTCTCCTACATTAAATTGGTATTTCTCGACATAGTAATAATAATAATAATGTCGTTGATCATATTTTATATAATAATAATAATAATAATGTTGATCATATTTTATACTAAAAGATTAGTAATATTTTGGAGTTAACAAAATAAAATTTCAAAAAAAGAAAATATTCTACTTATTACAAATATCTATTACAAATATCTAGTATTTATTAATAAGCCTCACCTATATTAAAAATAATGTTAATTAAATACTCCAAACCAACTCTTAAAAATGAGCCCAACAAAAAAAGCATGAAAATCATTCCATCACTTAGTTCTCTTCTTACCTAAATCTTACCTTTGTAGCCATGAACAACACTACTCCAATATAGTTTTGATGAACACAATATAAAAAAATTTGTTTATGTGTTCATTGTTAGACTTAAGTATCCAAGTTTGATGATGACAACTATGTTCCACTAGAAACCAATGAATTACAATAGCGACAAAAAAGAAATACTTGATTGTTTTTAGATAGAAGAGGAAATCACATTCTTGCAAGACTTATCTAATATGTTTTTTTCAAAATGGAAGAGTTTGGAATTTTTTTATTCACTCGTTTGAACAATGTATCTAAAATTTAGACCTTGAATGATTTAAAAAAAAAACATAATTTAATAGTTTGAGATATATATTTACATTTTTTATTATAAAATTATTACGAGATGCATAAATTTGAAGCAAATTTTCCACTTAAACTTAGATTCTTTTATATTATTTCATATTAAAAGCTAAATTCATCCATGTTTTTCTTGTCAATAATAGATTATACAATAAACAATAAAGTTGTGATAACTTATTAACATAATGTTATGTTTGTGACTATTGTTAAGTTATTTTATTAATTATTCACATTAAATCTATTATAGGAAAGGTAGAGGTATACATGTTCATCTTAACTATAATATATATATGAGATAATAAGAAGAATCTACTCTTGTTAAAGCTATGTAACTAAGATCCTTTTCCACATCCACACAATTTACTATATGTTCCATTTAATTAACTATATTTTCAACATTAAGCATGTTCATCCTAACTAACATATATGTATATGTGAGGAAACAACAAACATCTATTTGATCAAAATGTTTAACTAAGGTCCTTCCTCACATACACACAATATACTATATGTGAACCATTAAATTGACTAGCTTTTCAATATCATACATGTCCATCCTAACTAACATATCTATGCATATGTAAGATAACATCAAGCATCTTATCACACTCAAACTATGTAACTAAGATCTTCTCCCACATACACATACACATATATTATATATTCAATTGAATTTACTAGATTTTCAATATATTAATAATTAGTACGAAATCAAGATACCCAATTTAGTTGGATTAATTGGATTGGATAAACTCAACTTACAATGAATTATTCATTGATGACTAAAATTTGGATATTTTATCTTTTCTAAAGGGGAGCAACCTCTGAGTGAGCTAAAGAAGATGAGAAGCTTCTCTAGTTAAAAATATAAGATCATTTAAAAATGTAGTAGCCTAATAACTACAAAAGTTATTTAAAAATGTAGTAGTCTAATAACTACAAAAGTTATTGTAGAAAGTTGGCATATTTTAAAAATCATTTAAAAGTGTAGTAGCCTAATAACTACAAAAAAGTTATTGTAGAGAGTTGGCATCATTTTAAAGTTACTTATAAATTTATTTAATTATATAATATTGTATTGTTATTTAAATAATCATTTTATTTTGTGATATAATTAATTATATGTTTATATTAATCATTTTAGTATCAACAAAAGGAATTATCATATAAATCAAAATATAAATACACTTGTAGTTTTGGATACAAGAGGAAGGCAAATACATATTATTTATAACATATAAAGCTACTAGATGTGGCGTGTATGATAGCTTCATGACTTTTTTGAACACATTATATTTAAAATAACGTGTTTATATATATTCTGGAAGATGTTTATTTCAAGATTTGCATTATTAGACTCTTATGTAAGATAGATGGAGTGAGAGGTTAGTTGAGTTAGAGAATGCATTAAAATGTAATTGCTAAATAAAATATCAAATAGTATAATGCAGTTTAAGTATAAAATATCAACATAGAAGTACATTAAAGTTTTTTTAATAGTTTCCGAATATTACAAATAATTAAGACTATCTTGGGTTTAAATAACACATAATGTTTAATATCCATCATTGTGTTCAACCATAAGAACCCTAGAAGGAAATTGTGATCAACCTTTTCACGCAATACATAAAACTGGGTTGGCGAATTTGCACCTTATTATGAAGGTAACATCTATATATGTGAAGGAAATGGGAAGAAGACCTTGATGTCTCTCACAAAATATGTGATGCACGAATTGAACCTAGGGTTTGACACTGATTTCATGCCCTCGAAGACAATTGTACTATACATCTAGGCCCACCAAGCATGAACGTCATCTTTTATGGCCTTGGGAGGAGGGGGGGGCACAACCGTCATACCCCCATCATTGTTGCTCATTTGAAAGCACATATAACCAAATTAATTCGGATGGAATATTTCTAATCAACACAGATTCCACAATGCACATGGAAAATGGAAAGGGAGAAAATATTGGTATGCACAACACCCTTATGATGCCAAAACCACCACAAAACTCTGCTCAATGCACCATGGGGAAATGCATTCTGAAAGAAACAATGGTTACCAAGTACAAAATAACCTCTACCTAGATTCATAAAAATATAGTACATTCTAGATCATGCAATAATTTGTAAATTTATGGGTTAATAGTTGCTTGGAAAATTCCTGGTCAGATGGATAAAACACAAATGAAACCCCAAAGGGCACTATGACCTAAAAATAATCTCAAAATGTTTATTTTCAATCATATTAAACCATCGCTAGAACTATACTATAGTCTTCGAAGGAGGCTCATACTTTTTTAATTTGGCAGGTGTTTATTTGAAGCCCTAGATGGAGAATTTCATCTCAGATAAAGAGGAGTTCAAAGAAGATCTGGTATGGATAATACTATATTCACTCCTAGATGAGTGTTGGGAAATAGAGGTTCTGGAAGGGATAGGAAATACCCTAGGACATTTTTTCAAGATCTTAGAAGCTACTTAAAATGGAAGATATACCTCTTATGTCAAAATTTGTGTCTATATGAATATATCTCAACCATTTCTAAAAGCCATTTGTTTAGAATATAGAGGCTTAGAATGAATTCAAACCCCAGAATATAAGAACATCCCTTTCTGATGCATAAAATGTCTTGAACATGGTCATCTCTTTTGTGAATTCCATCTAAAATTCGCCCCTCCAAATTGTAAGCATATAGAGGAAAAAGATGATGAAGGGGTTTCCAAAGTTTCTAACAGAAAAAGGAATGGAAAAAAGTACCTCCCCACCCCCCTCACAAAGCTTCCATCCCTACCTACAACCAACTTGAATGTTTGGATAACAATCCAGCAACATGAAAAACTTCCAAATCCTCTGATAAGGAGAATCATCGAGAGAAGAAAGACAATGGTGAGAAAAATGGAACTCATGAAACATACATGCTAGACCCTCTAAAGGAAATGGAGGATATGGAATTGGGGGATCTATACCTATAAGAAGTAGAAGAAGCATGTAAGAAAAATAATACCTATCTCATAACCGAAACTAGATCTATTGAAGAAAATGGTCATTAAGGCTATAACGACTTCATACAAAACCACCAAAACTCCAAACAAGGACACAAACCTAGGGTTCAAGGCCAACAATAAAAAATGATTGAAATGAACACACCAAAAGGACAAAAAAGGGGACAGATAACCAAAATACAACATTTGGATGAAGTATGGAACATGTTGATGGATTCTACACAATACAATGAATTGACAAAATTCTTCTCCTCCTTCCTCGAACATTTTAAATGAATATTGTGTCTTGGAATGTAAGGGTACTCAACAGTCCCTTAAAATAGAGACTCTTAAATACAATATTGCTATGGAAGCACCAACCATCATAATGTTGTGTGAATCTAAGTGATCCTTCCATTCCATGGAAGCAATATCAAGGAAAATTTAGAAATGTTCTAGAGTGGCAGTAACAGAGACCCTTAGATCCTCGAGGGTTCTGACATTGATCTGGAAGCCTTAAGATATAGCGATTAATAATCTCTTATAAGTTCACTTAAAACAACAAAATAGGGGGTAGCATAATATATCCTCAATATTGGATTGCTTCCTCATATCTGAAGGCCTATATACGAGAGGAGAAGACTAGATGGATATGATTCTCACCACCAATGACTCAGATCACTGGCCCATATATATCCACTAGAATCGGGAAGGAATAGCCACAAACAAGCCTTTTAAATATCAATTTTTTTGGTAGACCATTTATACTTGAAAGCTAATATAAAAAAAAATGGTGGCAAGAAGTGGAGATTCCTTTAGGATATTTCATGTACAGATTCTAACAGAAGCTAAAAAATCTCAAACAAAATTTCAAAACCTGGAACAAGACGGTCTTCGACAATATCTTTGAGGATACACATATAATTGAAAACCAGATGTCCATGTTGCGATAATAAATCATCTCGGTAGATAATACAGTGAACTCAAATAGCAGAAATGGCTCCTCAATCGACAACTTGCAGAGAGGATAAAGCAAGATAAACACTCTAAGAAAATATATTGGGTGAAGTGGATTAAAGAAGGCAAAACAACTCCAAATTATTCCACAACTTTGTGCTTCAACATCATCAAAATAACAAAATAGTCACTCTCAAAGACAATCAAGGTAATAACATTCGGAAGTATGAGGAGATAACCAAGGAACTAATATCCTTCTTTCAAAACCTACTCATAGAATTTGTTGGGTAAGATATGCACTATCTAATTCAACACTTAATTGTCAACCCAGGAAGGTAGCTTATGAGATGAAAACACTATATGTGCAGGATTGAAGGCTTTGAACTAACCTAAGCTAACTAAAGATGCAAATGCGCTAACATGCAACTATATGATTTTAATATACATGCATGAATTTCATAATTCAAATGCAAGAATTTAATCTATCTATGCAAACAAGAAATTAACTAAGAACTTGAAAAGTAACTATAAATTCAAATCTAATCTAAATGTTATATTAATCTATTCTATAAAGGCATGAAATTAATTAATTACTACGATTCAAACTAGTCTAATGCTATGCTAATCTATTCTATGGAAGAGAATTGCAGATACTAATCTAAGAAGTAGACACTTGGTCCGAAAGCGATTTAACTATTGAGAGCAAAACTAACTACTTGCAACAAATTATCTAATCTATATTATAAATTGGAGACTATTCCATGTATGTAGAAGTAAATTCCTATCTAAGAATGCAAGTGCAACTAAGTTATGGGAATCAATGAACTATTTAATTGCAAATTCGTAGAAAATCAAAGGGAGTAACTGCGGATTCGTAGAAAACAAAGCAAATATTATTCTAAAGACCAAGCGTAAATAGATGTGTTGCAAAACAGTAAACTAATCAAAGCAAACTAAACTTGGAGCTTTATAATCAAATCTAAAACTAAGTACAAAACAATAAATGGGAATATATTCAATCTGTAACCAAAATTACAAGAGAAAAACAAAATACTTCTACTCTACCTCTTTAGCAAACTATACCATAAACTAAGGAATCTTAACCAATCATAAAAAGATCATGCAACTAATTTACAACTTGAAAAGTAAACTTACACTAAACTAGGTTATGTGAATTTTTATCATCAAACTTTAAAATACTGAAAACTAATGCATCTAATACGAAGGGAAAAATTAAAACAATCTAAACCAAAGATATAATTACAAAACATTACAACAATATTGGAGAAAGAATTCAGAAACCAGAGTAAACCAAAACACAATACATAGCTCAAGACATAAAATGGAAGGAGAGGAAAATAAGAATAAAACTTTAATAAATACTTTAAACAGTCTAATATAAGGTTTTAATAATGAACATAACCATTTCCTAACTACCCTAATATAGACATAATCAGAAAGCTAAAAGACAAGCTTAAAACAGATTAAACATGTTAAGGGCTGAATGAGAGAGTGGATAGCAGGCTGGAATGAAGGTCTGTATGACAGGCAAAACAGGTTGTCCGAATGACAGTCTGCACACAGAAAACACTAAAATGTTAAGAAATAATTAATTCTAAATGATTTTGAAGATCAACTGACCCATGCATATGATAACAAAATGTAAAAGACAGAAAGTAAACCTAACTAAGGATCAAATTCCACCTATAAAATAACTTTAAACCAATTCATGAAAAATATATTATTACCTATTGTATTTTAAACAAGACTGAATATAATGAATTCATAACAATTGGAAAGAACATAATTGAATTGATTGGAATCAAACCTAAAGCAATCTATTCTATCAACATAAACCAAACAGTGAATTAAAATACTTTGAAAAGGAAATTGCAAACTAATCTATGTGCAACCGGTTGCTTAACATATGAAAGGAAATTACATCAAAGTAGAATTTAAACTACAGGAAATAAATAACAAGAACTATTACAGTAATTAGATTGTATAAACAAACTACGAATAAAACTATGTTAATTGTAAAAAGGAATAACGAAAAATACACAAAAGTAGAAGACTCTGGGTGATGAGGGACCCTCCCAACAATCAGAGTGACGATTTTCCAAAAGCTACTACAACACGATCATATACAGCATAAACAAAGCTTCCATTAATTTGAGCAAAGTATTACAGAGTTTCTGGAATTGGAATGATCACATCTATCAACTAATTAACTCCTTTTTGCATAGAAGTGTTTGTATATATAGGGTTTTCAAAGGGCGAGCAGGTTGAGTTAAAGGCTCAACCGTTCAAAGCAAATCCCTAATTTCCAAAGAATCGGCCACAAACCAAATTTGAGAAAATAGTGTTTGATTAACGAAATTTTTCTCTTAATCTGTTTAGAAATTTTGCAAACGGCCCACAATTATAAGTAAATTAGATAATTTCTGAAGTGGGTTTTGAACGATTTGGCAAGATTCTGCACGGATTGCTCATAAACCATCGTCGAAATTCACTTCCTGCCTTAATGACGAAAATGCCAATTCTTTGATAGTGTTGGACTGATTGTAAAAATAGTAAATTGCATTGATGGTTGGCTAATGTGCTGGATGCTGAGTTTAAATAATGGTTGGGTTCTATTTGCTGGGAGCTAGGTTCTATCTCCTTTCCTGGTGAGCTCCTCTTCTTCACGGCGTGCAAATTCCTCTTCACTGTGCTTAAATTCCTTTTTGTATTCACATGAAATAATTCCATATTCGTGTACCTACATAAAACATAAAGTCCCTTAATTTGCAAAACATGAAATTGTAATATATTAAACATAAAGTCTTAAGGAAAGTGGTTATATAAAGAAACGATATATAAGAATGAGCCCATTTTAAAATGAATTAAGGGAGATTGGGCATGTGACATATGGTTTTAATAAGTTATTACAATCCATGTCATAATCCACTTTATGATTTAGTTAATTTATTATGAGCGGATTTGGGAATATTTGCTTTGATATTTAATTCACATTTAATATTTTCTTTTTAATTTCAATTTTTTTAATATTTTTTTATTTTTTATTTAATTTCCATTTTTTTTAAATATTTTTATTCTCTTCCTTATTTAATTTTAAACCAATGCTCAAAGCTCACCATCACTCAAGGTTTTTGCATGTGCACGTACTATAGGATCAGCAAAATACGGAAGACAAGGGTAAGTCAAATTAGTAAATCAATAAGAAACATGCTATTAAACCCAGTGTGAAACTTAGGACCGAAAGAAAGGGTTGAATGGAGTGCCAAAATGCGCACTAAATGCAATAACACATAAAAAATGATGAATTAATCTTATTTTACATTTATAAGTTATAATTGATGAAAACACAGTAAAAGATAGACAAATTGAAGATAGATGTATTAGATTTCGGTAAATAGGTTGGGAAATTAATGTAAATAACATCATTATAAAAGAAAATTCTGGAGCCCAACAGTCCCCCAGACCAAAGGTGTGACACGTCTGCGTGCCATGAATAAATTGGAAGTGGTCTTTCATTTATTCAAAAACTCTGTTTGATCATTAATAGTTTATAGGTAATCTTCAGCAAAACTAAGCCAACTTTATTACGACATAAAAACTAGAAATTACAAAAAAAAGTTATGTTATGAGATGACCAAAACAACTTCATATTATTTAATATTTCTTAATACCTACAATTATGCCAACGATTCGTACTTATGAAGACCATATAAACTGAGACTCCCTCCCCCCCCAAAAAGGTATGGCATGTCTTCTTGCCATGAATGAATTAAGACTGGGTTAAAATAGAAAACATGAGGTCATAGATAGTCTGTAAATCCTATTGGAAACCAGTTATCCCTACTACTTCTCAAAGGTTTATCATCATTCAAGTAATTATGGACAAAATTTGCATTTCAAGTTCATTAGACTCCTAAGTTTATGGGTCCCACTTCTAGGATAGTGACATCCTAGGTATAATATGAATTTAGACAATAAGGTCTTAAGTGCAACTTACAAACATTCTCAAATGACAGATTGACGGGGTTCATTTTCTTTAGATCAACCATGTATACCTTCCTTCAGTAGACCCACAACAATCTTTATAGAGTCATTTTCATATATATTTTTTTCTCTCTTTTTTTTTTAGACCTTTTCTCTCTCTTTTTAACAAGCTGTCCTTCCCAAGAATATTCCCCTCTTTCAGTCGAGCCTGTTCAGTACCCCGTCGGGCTTACCTGGTCATACCACAGGCTAGTACCCGCTGCCAATGAGCTTGTTTAGTACCCCGACAGGTTAACCTCTTAAACTCATTTTCTATCAGAGGCTCTTGTCCTAATGTTTCCAGTCCCTATAGATATTTGGCAAATGATTTTGCCTATGAAGGAGTGGTGTGGGAGTAGCTCTAAAAACCATGCTACAGGGTGGGATGGTATATGGATTGGAGGATAACCAGTCTTCTCTTTTTTATTATCATGGAACTAAAATAAAGGCTGCAAGAGGAATCTATTGAATCAAAGATACACACGATTGATGGATTTAGTGTAAAGTGGATGAAGCCATAAGATAATGAATGAAAGGTGTCTTTAGTCCCAAATATCGCCTCTTTCATATAGAGTTATAGTAGTGTTCCCCACAAACTAGGAATTTCATTCACCCTTATGCTACCCTGTAGTAAAGATGCTTAAATAACATGCCTTGATAATGAAGCTGGGATGTACGAATGACCTCTAGGTTTTAGATAGACCTTAATTTATGACAAATTTCCATGATGTTTAAAGTTGGTCTTGAGTAAGTGGTATAATTAGAAATATGCATGTATACAAATAAATAATGATGTAAGATTGTTTTGGTTTAGTCATTAACATGATCATATTCTTAGTCCTTCTATTTGAAAAGAAAGCAAGAAAAATAAACGAAGCAGTATTCCCTAAACTAAGAATGCAACATTTTATTTATATACATGTTTCCCTACCCTAAGAAGAAAGAAAACATTGTTATTCAGGTATATGATCTCTTCCACTCTAACCAAGTGCGAATCAACATAAAAAATATACATTTATCAACATATGCGATGGTTATTGCAGTGATTAATTGAATGTGGAATACCAACCAACTTACTTGTTTCTGCATCAAAAGGTGTAGAAGGAAGGAACATTATTGTGACCGCATTACCTCTTTGAACCAGTGCTCGATGGAATCTAGATAGTCACCTTCCTTTCTCAAACCATGAATTTACTCTTCTTCTAAATGTTCAATTGCTTGAGTACATGAAAGGTCTGTCGATAGATATGTGGAGAACTCTTCAATTTCAGGTCTCTCTCCATCGAATATAGTCTCCAAGTTTTCAGTTTTCTTGAAAGATTGGCAAGGAGAGTTGGTTTGTATCTCATGAGACTATGGCTCGTCTATTATTTCTGGAGAGGTAGATAAATTCTTGACTTCTATCAAGATGTGTTCTTCTTGAGAAGATGAAATTGAGATCCCAACTACTGCTAGGATTTGAGAGAGTTTTCTTAAACTGATGGTCACCTCTGAATCCATGTCTTGGTTGGTAGGTCCTGCTTCACACAAGGATTAGTGGTTGGGGCTCTTACTGCACCCAAAATTTTGTTTATATATATATATATATATGTATGTATGTATGTATGTATGTATGTATGTATGTTTTTCTTTAGAATCTAATTACGAAACATATCACACATTTGAAAAGAAAATACCTTATGACAAATGTAAACACAGCTTAAAAAAATGAACCGAACGTAACATATCTGAATGCAACACCTAAGCTTGTTGAAGAGATAACACACTTGCATAAGAGTAAATGGAAGGAAAGTAAACTACCTAAATTTTTAAGACACACGTACATGAAATTAAATTATGGAAAAGTAAATTATCTACGTTTGCTGAAGGAAAAGTTCATTTAACTATGGGAAAGTAAACTTACCTATGTTTAAAAAAATTACACTTAAGAGAAGTAAATCAAACTTTGCGTGAAGTAAACACACTTGTGCGAAAAAGGAACAACAAGGCTTTGGGGCGACCCATTTAAGTGGATGCGTCAGGCTGTCACACTATGGAAATTCCATAGTGAAGTCGTATTTGTGTTTTATCGTTTCCCCTCCCCCTTGTTGTGTAATGTAAAGGAAACCTATCTACCCTTATATACCTAGACTCCAATCCCTTTAGCACCTCCCCGACAACAACGCTAAAATGTTGGGTAAAATATGCACTATCTAATTCAATACTTAATTGTCAACCCACGAAGGTAGCTTATGAGATGCAAACACTATATGTGCAGGATTGAAGGCTTTGAACTAACCTAAGGTAACTAAAGATGCAAATGCGCTAATATGCAACTATATGATTTTAATCTACATGCATGAATTTCATAATTCAAATGCAAGAATTTAATCTATCTATGAAAACAAAAAAATAACTAAGAACTTGAAAAGTAACTATAAATTCAAATCAAATCTATTGTTATATTAATATATTCTATAAAGGCAGGAAACTAATTAATTACTCCGTTTCAAACTAGTTTAATGCTATGCTAATCTATTCTATGGAAGGGAATTGTAGATACTAATCTAAAAAGCAGTCGCTTGTTCCGAAAGCGATTTAACTAATGAGAGCAAAACTAACTACTTACAGCAAATTATCTGAACTATATTATAAATTGGAGACTATTCTATTTATGCATAAGTAAATGTGTATCTAAGAATGCAAGTGCAACTGAGTTATGGAAAGCAATGAACTATTTAATTGCAAATTCATAGAAAGCAAAGGGAGTAATTGCAGATTCGTAGAAATAAAAACAAATATTATTCTAAAGACCAAGCGTAAATAGATGCGTTGCAAAACAGTAAACTGATCAAAGCAAACTAAACTTGGAGCTTTATAATCAAATCTAAAACTAAGTACAAAACAATAACAGGGAATATATTCAATCTGTAACCAAACCTACAACAGAAAAACAAAATACTTCTACTCTAACTCTTCAACAAACTATACCATAAACTAAGGAATCTTAACCAATCATAAAAAGATCATGCAACTAATTTACAACTTGAAAAGTAAGCTTACACTAAACTAGGTTATGTGAACTTTTATCATCAAACTTTAAAATAATGAAAACTAATGCATCTAATATGAAGGGAAAAATGAAAACAATCTAAACCAAAGATATAATTACAAAACATTACAACAATATTGGAGAAAGAAATAAGAAACCACATTAAACCAAAACACAACACATCGCTCAAGACATAAAATGGAAGGAGAGGAAAATAAGAATAAACACTTTAATAAACACTTTAAACAGTCTAATTTAAGGTTTTAATAATGAACATAACTATTGTCTAACTACCCTAATCTAGACATAACAAGCTTAAAACAGATTAAACATGTTAAGGGATGAATGAGAGACTGGATAGCAGGCTGGAATGAAGGTCTGTATGACAGGGAGAACAGGCTGTCCGATCGGATAGTCTGCACACAGAAAACACTAAAATGTTAAAAAATAATTAATTCTAAATGATTTTGAAGATCAGCTGACCCATGTATATGATAACAAAATGTAAAAGACAGAAAGTAAACCTAGCTAATGATCAAATTCCATCTATAAAATAACTTACCAATTCATGAAAAAGATATTATTACCTATTGTATTTTAAACAAGACTGAATATAATGAATTCATAGCAATTGAAAAGAACAGAATTGAATTCACTGGAATCAAACCTAAAGCAATCTATTCTATCAACATAAACCAAACAATGAATTAAAGGACTTTGAAAAGGAAATTGCAAACTAATCTATGCGCAACCGGTTGCTTAACATAGGAAAGGAAATTACATCAAAGTAGAATTTAAACTACAGGAAATAAATAACAAGAATTATTACAGTAATCAGATTGTATAAACAAACTGCGAATAAAACTATGTTAATTGTAAAAAGGAATAATGAAAAATACACAGAAATAGAAGACTCTCGTTGATGAGGGGCCCTCCCAACAATTAGAGTGATGAGTTTCCAAAAGTTGCTACAACACGATCATATACAACATAAATAGATATTCAATTAATTTGAGCAAAGTATTACATAGTTTCTGGAATCAGAATGATCACATCTATCAACTAATTAACTCCTCCTTGCATAAAAGCGTTTGTATATATAGAGTTTGCAAAGGGCGAGCAGGTTGAGTTAAATGCTCAACCCTTCAAAACAAATCCCTAATTTCTAGAGAATCTGCCACAAACCAAATCTACGAAAATAATGTTTGATCAGCGTCATTTTTCTCTCAATATATTTAGAAATTTTGCAAACGGCCCTTGATAAGGGGTAAATCAGATAATTTCTAAAGTGGGTTTCGAATGGTTTGGCGAGATTCTCCACGGATTGCTCATAAACCATCACTAAAATTCGCTTTCTGGCTTAATGATGAAAATTCCAATTCTTTGATATTGTTGGACTAATTGTAAAAATAGTAAACTACATTGATGGTTGGCTGATGTGCTGGATGTTGAGTTTAAATAATGGCTGGGTTCTATTTGTTGGGCGTTAGGTTCTATCTCCTTTCCCGGTGCACTCCTCTTCTTCACGGCATGCAAATTCCTCGTTACTGTGCATAAATTCCTCTCCGTATTCGCGTGAAATAATTCCATATCGAGTGCCAGTATAAAACTTAAAGTCTGTTAATTAGCAAAACATGAAATGGTAATATATTAAACACAAATTCTTAAGGAAAGTGGTTATATAAAGAAACGATATATGAGAATGACCCCATTTTAAAATGAATTAAGGGAGATTGGACACATAACATATGGTTTTAATAAGTTATTACAATCCATGTCATAATCCACTTTATGATTTGGTTACTATTATTATGAGTGGATTTGGGTATATTTGCTTTGATATTTAATTCCCATTTTTTATATATTTAATTCCCATTTAATATTTTCTTTTTAATTTCCATTTTTTAAAATATTTTTATTTTCTTTATTTAATTTCCTTTTTTTTAATATTTTTATTCTCTTCCTTATTTAATTTTAAACCAATGCTCAAAGCTCATCATCGGTCATGGTTTTTGCATGTGCAGGTATTATAGGATCATCAAAAGATGGAAGACAAGGGTAAGCCAAATTAGTAAATCAATAAGAAACATGCTATTAAACCCAGTGTGAAACTTATGACCGAAATAAGGGGCTGAATGGAGTGCCAAAATGTGCACTAAATGCAATAACACATAAAAAATGATGAATTAAGATTCTTTTACATTGATAAGTTATAATTGATGAAAACATAATAAAAGATAGACAAATTGAAGATAGATGTATTAGATTTCGGTAAATAGGTCAGGAAATTAATGTAAATAACATCATTATAAAATACAATTCCGGAGCCCAACAAAATCTTTGGGATATCATTCGACAACAAAAATGATATAACTCAACACATCTCATATCTGATCGTTGAGGAGCACAATGCTAGGATGATGTGACCCATCGCTATGGAAGTGGTAGAGTAAGAAACAAAAAATATGAAGGAATGTAAACATCCTACACCGAATGGTTTTACCATTGAAATATTCTGCTTCTGTTGGGGCATTATAAAAGCAAAGGTCTAGGCCATTTTCCAAAACTCTTGTCGAACCTATGGGATCCTCTTTTATTTCAATTCCACCTTTCTGACTCTCATCCACAAAGGAACCAACCCCCATCACTAGAAAAGTTTATACCAATAGATACTGGCAATGCCATATTTTAAATCATCACTAAATTCAGAGCCAGCCATCTTAAACCTATCCTCCTTCTCCTCATCTCTCCTGAATCGTCAGGCTATGTATAAGGCTATCAAATTCTTGATGGAATCATTTTGGATCATGAAGTAATCTATTCCATCAAAATTACAAATAAGCCAGGTCGAATGCTCATCAGGATATACCTGTCTAAACCCTTTGATAGATTAAGGTAGAAATACATACTCAAGACCCTTGAAGCTTTTGGTTTCAACCAAAACTGGATATACTATATTATTTCCCTTATATCCTCTTCTTCCTTTCCTATTCTAGTGAATGGACCCCCCCTTCTCGCTTCATATTATCTAGGGGTATTCAACATGGTGACCAACCTATCCCTCAATCTATTCATTTTGATGGAAATAGGATTGGGAAGGGCTATTCAAGTTGAACTTAGAGATAATCATCTCAAGGGCCTCCACCTCCATCAAAACTCCCCCACTTGTACACACCAAAAATTTGTTGATGATACTCTTCTAATGGGACACCTCTCCTTTAGTGAAGCTAAAATTTTCAAGAATATCCTTGTCCATTTCATGGAAGCCTTAGGAGACTCAATTAATCAGAAAAAAATCTTAGCTCTTCTTCTTCAACACCCCCTTGTTAATACAACAACGCATAACCCATCTCTTTCATTTTTAGAAATGATCCCTTTTGTTGGTGACAATATACACACTAGAAAAATTTAGTATTAGTAGAGAACATGGTGGACAAAAAACATCATGAAAGTTAGTCCTCCTATGAGCATGATTGTGGTTATTAACAAAGATAGTTGTTTTGTGAGATGGACATGTTTAAAAGAGTATGTAATTTTTTGGCTTGATTTTGATTGGTCACTAATTGATGGAAAATGTATATTTGTGGGACACGGTCCTCAAAATAATATCCTTAGAGGAAATATCAACTCAAAATGGGCCTCCTAAGGAAAATAATAAAATAATATTTATTAATTTTGGAGGAAGTAAAGAAAAAACTACTTTTTTTGTTCGTATTTTCGACATATATCCCTGTGATTTTACTCAAATTTCGATCGAGAGAGCTCATTGGATGCAAAATTTGATTCCACATGCAACGAGTACCCACTCTGCAGAATTTTGATGGACCTTGCTACCCCAAAAAGAAGAAATACTTGAAAAAAATTTGTGATGATGATGTCATCATCACATTTTTTTAGGTCTTTATTGTTTTTAGGGTATTAGGGTCCATCAAAATTAGGCAGAGTGGGTACTCGTTGGATGCGAAATTTAATTCTGCATCCAACAAGTTCTCTTGATCGAAATTTGAATAAAAACACAGGGAGATATGTTGAAAATACGAACAAAAAAGTAGTTTTTTTATGATATCTATCCCCAAAATTATATAATAAAAAAATGTTAAAGAGGTGCTCCCTTTTTGAATTTTAAGGAATTTTGATTGGCTAATACATGATGACATGGAATTTGTATTATTTTTGGAAGGCCTATTTGAAATTGAAATTTCCTCTAATCATGATTGAATGATGTGATCAAGATCAACGATGGTGATAAATTCAGCCTCTCCAAATTGGACACAAGATAATAGATGTTCATGAGCATTAAGTTCTCTCTGTGCATCAACGTGTCCATGTATTATCTATTTAGGGCCCCAAAATAAGTATTCTAAGACCATCTAAGTAAGTAGATGAAACTACTTATGATCTAGAAATATAATTAAGAGTGAAGGAATTCATATTTGTGGAAAAGTTGGGATAATCCATTGGTCACAAAGAGTTCATATGAAATTTATGGCTCGATATTGGGGAACGTATACCAATGACGCACAAGACTTGAGAGTTTCCAAACTGCACAATATTTATTTCATGGCCATGAACTTGATCCGAAAACTATTGGTACACATCTCATTCAAACAACAAATTAGGGTCTCAAAACTCATTTTAGTAAACCACACAAGCACAACTCGTGAATTGTTAGTTGTCATGGCATCACAAGAATTCGTTGGGACCCATAACATTCATATTCATTTCCTGAGCAATCAAATCAATGGCTACAATAAGTTTAGGACCTAAAATATGGAAGCCTTTTAATTTCATATACGGGCCCTGATGCCGAAACCACCACAACCACCTAGTTAGCATCATGGAAATTAGCTTGAAGACTAGTTGACCGTTTCATTTCTTTCTGTTATAATTTTTTTATGACAAGCTATAATGTAAGCGTAATCTGCTATCAAACATAATTCTGTTAGAATTGTGAAAGCTATAAATAGAGCCTCAGGCCATAGATTAGGGTCGGTAATTTTTTTGAGCAAAGTATAACTTCTTATAGACTGTTTGATCATATTTTTAATGTATGATGCAACACTAGTTTTGTGATATTGGCATTGCATATTCTTAGTTTTGGCATTTACATATTTTCTCATTTTCTTTTGTACCTATGTCTCTTCCATCTTCCATGTAATATTTCATATGGTATAATACAATGCACTTGATGCAACTTTTCATCCTTGTTTTGATACAAAATTTGTGGTGAATGCTTTTATTTCTTTTAACATTTTTATGCAATATTCAGGAAACGTTAACTGGAAAAAAAGTTGTTGTCCTTAACTGTCGCCTGTCCTATTGACATTACATTTTGTGTTTAATCCACTAAATTCATTTTTCTCAACACACATTCTTTATTTCTAAGAAAGAAACGTCATGTAACAAGTACTTCTCCTCATATTTTCATTCATTCATAATTTCCTACATCAATATCCGTATAGTCAAAATCATGCCCATAAGTGCACTTCTGATTACATGTAATAACCATGTTGGTGTATGATTTAAGAAATATATTATAAGAATTTGAATATTACTTCACCTGCTTCTAAGAGCAAGACTAACCATTTTCAATTAAAGTTACCAATTCCATGGCATAGTTCCAAACTTAGCCTTGGAACATCCTAGGGACTAACATATTTTCTGGCATCGTTTCCAAGGAATGAAGGGACGAAATCATCTTTCCCTGGGGACAACAACAATTATACACTCTAATTTCTTATGGTGAATAAGAATTAGATTGTTAGCTAGCATAATTCACCTGGAGAATTCACCGAGGAAAATATGGAATTTGGGTACAAACATACCCATCAAAATCCAACTCATGCCGAATTCACATCCTTGCAATATCCTTTCTCCTGGAGACACTGACATGGAAAGTACCAATCATCATCACTGGGTAATCAACACAGAACATTTTATCCCTCTTTTTTGGTCCTCAATTTGTTGAATCTGAATTCATATTTGAAACTCCTAGACATGATTCTTCTTAATAAAGTCTCATTAATCCTATAGTTGAGCTCCTTGACCCTCATTTCGTTACTACTGAAAGTGGTGAGTGATCCTCACAGTTGAATCCTCCTAATCCCAAGTCTTTCATCATTCCACAAGACAAGAAATTAATCCTTCAGCACCTAATGACCAAAGGAGGAGGCCATAGTCCTCCCCCACCACCACCTCCCATAATTCACTGCTATGTAGAATCCCATTATGGACCATTGAGACTCCCTGCGCCTCTCAATGATATCCATTATCTTAAATATTTTCCTAAATATGATGGTAGAAAAGGAACTTCAACAGAAGAACATATCGGTTGTTTCCATGATTTCAATGATAATATATTTGTTGACAATTATGACATTTATATGAGGCTATTTTCTCAATATTTGGATAAAGATGTCAGAAAGTGGTTTAGGGATCTCTCTGTATCCTTAATAGGAACCATGGACAAATTGGAAAATGATTTCATGAGGAAGTGGGGAATTAGGTGGGACAATCTTTACTATATGACTACATTTTCTGCAATAAAGAATAAAATCTTAGAAAATGTGGTTGAATTTACAACAAGATTCAATAATATGTACTACATAATCCCAGGCGATATTATTCCTACAAAACCAGCTGCTAGGGATACCTATGCAGGAGTTTTCGAATATGATTTTGCTATCATGTTAAGAGAAAGAAGACCATCTTCTCTCTTGATAATGTAGGATGATGCAATTGATGTTGAAGGAAACATGAGAGCTGGTGGGGATATTAAAATGGAAATTGATACTGATCATAAAGGAAAAGGAAAAGACAAAGAGTAATCAATAACATCCTGGGAAATCAAAGAATGGAAAGAATCCAAGATTGATGAGATGATCTAGATTATCAAGAATTTATCGAATACGCTAACCAGAGTGGAGATGGAGGGAATTATCCCTAATAGAGCACCACCAACAAGAAATCTGATGCCATTCCGACGACCAAATAGTACATAATTTATGTATAGGAGAAAATGAATGAGGAGCAACCCCTCCAACCTCCTGTCCGTGAAAATTTTTTTTACTTGAATAGACAAAAGTTTATGCATATGAAGAACGATATGAGAAGATAAATTTGTTATAGGATGAATCAAGTATCATGCATCTCACAAGGGATGATTATGAGAAATCAATGACCTCTAATGAAGAGGATTATTATTAGGAAGGGGATGATGGATTTATTTAGTCCTCAACCCATTATCCATTGTTTAGTGACAACTTCCAATATGAACTTCAAATAAAGTGTGACACTAGGCCCATGCCTTCTCCAGTCGATCCGACCGCTAAACCTTTGATCGTTAAGCCTGCTGCAAAGAATGTTGTTGATAAAGCTTCGCATACTTCTCCTACTCCAATAGATAATTATCCCTCTCAAGACCAAAAACAGGAAAAATTCAAAGATCCTATTCCTCAAACCATTAACAAATTTCCTCTTAAAAAGGCCGAGCATGACCCCAAAGATCGTAATAATACTTTTTACAATTTGGGACAAGAATTGAACAAGCTTAAGATTCATGTCCCATTATATGAGCTAATTAAAAACCTTGTATATAAGAATCAAATTGTGAAATTACTTCATCACCCTCAAGTATATGATCAACAAGATACTATTATCCTAGTTGATGAATCCCCTCCAATCCGATGTCGTCCTCATGCGGATTATAAATAAGATCCCTCCACTCCTTTCTAAGTTACACTCAATGTACACGATAAATTGCTACCTAACTACATGCTCGATTCGAGTGCTTCCCACGACCTCATGCCAAAGTTCATCATGGAGTAGCTCGAAGTTGAGGTAACTAGGCCTTAACATGATCTCTATAGTTTTAACTCTAGAAAGGTCAGATGCTTGGGAATGATCAAATATTTGGCTGTCACTTTGGCTCAATTAGCTACTAAGAGTATAGTGTTGGATGTAGTCATGGTTTATATACCAACCAAGTATGGGATGCTTCTATCCAGAATATGGGCCTAGAAACTGGGAGGTACCATGCAGATGGATATGAAATATGCTACTATGCCCACTTTTGTAGGTTAAACTAGAAGATTGTATCGAGAAGCCAAGTTTTCCTATGTCATAAGTGACTATAATAGCCAAAAATACTATCCATTGTATTCCATATAATAATGCATGGGTTGTTGCATCCTTACATTCAATGAATACTTTGAGGAAGATTACCTTAAATTCCCCATTGAAAAATCTACTGAAATTCAATATGAACAAGTGTGGAAGTTGTATTTTGATAGTGACTCAGCTAAAAATGAATATGGGGCTGGTGCTATTTTATTTCATCCCTTCAGAGAGAAAGTTACTTTATCTTAAAATTTCAAGTTTGAAACTACCAATATTGTTTCCGAATATGAATCTATCGTATTGGGGTTACAATCTACCAAGCAATTAAAGATTATTATGTTAGCTATTTTTTGGAGACTCGGAGCTAGTCATTAATCAAGTTAGAGGAATTTATTATACTAAGCACCCTAGTTTATGAGCATACAAAAATGATGTTTGGGACATTGCAAATTTTTTTGTGATGCTTTTAACATAAATTTCATACCCAGAGACTTAAACCAACACGTCGATTCTCTAGCTTCGACATAAAGGACATTTCATCCTCCTAAACAACGACAACTGAAATACAAGGTTGAACTGGGCCATTACCATTTTGTTCCTAATAATATTAAACATTGGCAAGTTTTTCAAGATGCTGCATAGATTAAATGTTTCCTTGAACTAGTTGAATAAATCTCAGTCACAAGTATCGATCCCAGATACGAGGAAGAGGTCGTTCCTCTATTGCAAGAAGACCAAATAGGTCTTCTGGAAATGGTTCCGCAAATTGGAGGTTGGATGCAAAACATGCTTGATAGCTATACCATTATTATGGAACAATTGTTTAGAAGTCAATATTGGTAGTCCTGAATACACCAAGAATAGAAATCTCTCATAATATTTCCCAGATGAACAAAATCTTGGGCATGTGTCCTTGTTTAAAGAATATCTTGATGTTTTCTCTTGGAAGTATGAGGATCTGAATACTTATGATACTTTTGTAATGCAACATAGAATACCGCTTAAGACAGATGCTAAACCAACAAAGAAAATTTTAAGGAAAGTAAATCCCATGTTGCTCCCTGTCATTGAAATAAAGGCTAGAAAATTGTTTGATGCTAAAATCATAATTCCTCTTTGTTACTCTAATTGGGTAGCCAATCTTGTTCCAGAAAGAAAAAAGAGTGTTGAAATATGCTTATGTCTATACTTCATAAATATTAATAACTTTTCTTTGAATACACCTACCACTTGGCCAAAATTGCTCCACATCCTTCAAAAAGTAATGGGATCAACCAGAGTCTCTATAATGGATGGGTTTTTAGGTTGCAACGCATTTTGATGATAGGGAAAGAACTTCATTTACCACTCCATGGGGTACATTCATGTACAATAAAATGGAATTTGGTATCATTAATGCTGGAGCTACTTTCCAAAGGCCCATGGATATTGAATTTGTAGGTGAAAAAGACAAGTTCATTGTAATTTATCTAGATGATATGACTGTATTCTCAAAACCAAAAAATGAACATTTAAAACACCTTGAGCAAACCTTCATAAAATGTTGGAAGTTTGGTTTGTCTTTAAATCCTAAGAAATATTTATTTCTATGATAGAAGGCAAGTTATTTGGTCATATTGTGTCCAAAGATGGAGTTCAAATAGATCTAGAGAGGGTAGTTTCTATCAACCTAATTGACTTTCCCTAAAACAAGAAGGAAGTTAAATTTTTTATTGGCAAAAATTAATTTTCTCTTGAGATTTATTCCAAACTCTATTGAAATGTTGAAATAGATAATTGATATGATCATTAAAAATGCTGAGATAAAACATAACGATTAAGCTATGACTTCTTTTAAGCAAATTAAAAATTCTTTGGGTCAAGCACAAGTTTTAACTAGCCCAGATTATACTAAATATTTTCTCATCTTTTCTTTTGCATCCAGAGTTACCATTGTAGATTCCCTCTTGCATAAAATGATGTAGTCGAGGAACAACCTATTGCCTTCATTAGAAGAGCATTATGAGATGCTGAAATAAAGTAAAATACCATGGATAAATAAGACTATCCATCGTTGAAAGTGCTCAAATCTTTCAGATATTATATCCTGCATTCAAATATTATTGCCTACGTCCCTCATAGCACAATCAAATATATTCTTTTCCAACCATATAGTGAAGGTAGAAGAGGGAAGTGGATTTCAAAGATAGAAGAATATGACTTGGAGATAAAACCAACAAAACTAATGCAAAGGCATGGGTTATCCAAGATATTGGACGAGTCGATTTATCATGCAATAGAAATGAACCAGATAGATCTATTGAAAAATGATGTTGGTGAAGGTGATCATCATAATATCCCACTCAATATTTCTACTAAGTTTGTTTAATCCGAAATGTGTACATATATTGTTTATTTTCTTCAAAATTTATCTAGTCCTTCCCACCTTGACAAAGAAAAAGTGAGATCTATCAAACTCAAGGCTATGAAATATTGCATTCTTGATGGATACCTATTTTGGAAAGATCCTTTAGGGGTTTTTTCTGAACTATGTGATTGAAGAAGAAACTAAAGGTTTAATACAAGAATTTCACAAGGGTGTGTGTGGTGGTCATCATGCATGGCGAGCCATTGCATACAAGGTACTTCGGGATGGTTACTATTGTATAACTTTGTTTTGTTAGGATTTATAATCCTCCCTTTTCCAAACTATCTATTAGATTATATTATCCTAACTTAGGAGTCATTTAGTTATTATTGGGTCCACTAGTACCATTGGGTCCACTTGGCCTAATGGGGCCACATGTACCAGTCACTAGAGTGTGGGGAACACCGATATAGCCTAACTAGAACTGAAAACACTTCCATGCATCAGTTTAGGTGCCTCATATACCAATCCCTACATTTTAGGAGCCACTGGGAGTGCCAACACCAACCTCCTTCAGTTGTTGGAAGTTGGTAACTAGTTAAGCTTAGTTATGCTTCAGTTACACTCAATTAGATATACTCTAGTTCAGTTAGCGCTAGTTATGCATGGATGCATGTGGGAAGGTGCTAGTTCTCACCTACTTCTCACCTACCACTACAGTTAGAATGGTTTGATTGATTGTAACTAATTGAGAGACTAGATTAGACATATGGAGTTAGCTAGTTGAACTCCGATAGTGATTTAGACACTTCTACTTAGCCATGTAATCAGATTGATCTGGTAGATTCAAATTCATCTCTCATGATTCAAATTCTCCTTTATGTATTACCATTGTATACTGCTGGGATGTAATGAAGTTTATAATATAATTATATTGAGCAATACTTGTCTGTTTTCTATGAGATTTGTTTTGTTCATTGTGTATTATTCATCCCTTTTCACTGCATAATAATTAAGAATCCGATTGCACCCATTTTCTGAAGATATAATGGCACAATAATTATAATATGGTATTAGAACCATCTCAGGAAAGCTTCAATTTTTTCTACTCTCCATTGTACACCAGAAGCAGCTGGGTTTCCACAGAAGTCCCGCAATGATTGCCTTGCTTCCTCTAAATTTATTTAGAGTGGCGGTGCGGGCGTGAAAGAACCTGAGAACGTGTACATGTCGAGAGGGAAGGATTGATTCTAATATAGTACAAATGGTTTTGGTTTTGCAGTGATTTTTACACAAGTACTACATAGATGGATTGAATATATTGTCTGATCAACAGGAGAATTATGGATTCTCAACATTCTACACCTTGGATCCTAACACCATTCAATTATGTTGATTGGAGGGAAGATATGAAAGTTTCCTTGTGCAACAAGGGCTTCTTCAGGATAATGCTAGGAAGGGAGGTTGAGCCCCATCATCTAGTTGAGAAAAACAAGTTTATGAACCACTTAGATGAAGCTTTTGGTTATCTATGTACTCACATATCCATATACCTCCTCTTTCACCTTGAAGGTTTGAGGACTACCAAAGAATCTTGGGAGAATCTTGAAGTCTTGTTTGGAAAGCAAGATGAGATTCGGGGACACATTCTGGAAAATGAGTTGGTAGCCTTGCATCCCAGCAGTTTCGAGACCATACAACAATTATTTACCAGATTCAAGTCTCTTGTACTTCAATGCAGACAGTGCAAAATATAAAGAAAGGAGGAGCAACATGTGCTCTCCATACTCAACAAACTAGGTACTGAGTATTATGTTTTTGTCTCAATCTTCCATTCCAAATTGGAAGATGCACTCACTTGATTCCTTTTCCAAGTCCTTAATACAGGAGCGAGAGAAGTTGGTCCAGATGGGAGTCATCTAAACTTCCAAAGAGCAATCTGTCTCGGTGACAGACTCTAGCAAAGCACAATGTAAAGGGAGGCATAAGGGGAAGGAGCCTAAAGCATATGATTCAAAGCCTAAAGAGATTCATAAGACATCCGAAGGAGCTCCAAGATCCAAGAATAAGAAAATGTTTGAAAATAAAAGGTGTCCCTATTGTATGAGGGGGTTTCACCCAGAAGACTTATGCATGAAGAAGACCCTCGACCAGTTGAAAACTCTCCTTGTACAAAACAATATTTCCTTTCCACAAGGTATTGAGATGTCTGATGATGGAGAGTATACTGAAGAACATGAGAGATGTCATGCCTTGAAGGAAGTCCTCACTCCATCGAAGGCTTACTTGATAGATTCTGGAGCATCCAACCACATAGTTTCCTCCAGGGAATCCTTCACCACTTCCACTCTATCAAGAGGACACATAAGTCATATGGGAGATGACTCTAAAATCATGGCTGTTGAGAAAGGTTAATATAAAATCCAGCATGGATATTTCAATAATTAAATCTATGTTCCCTCTCATACATCAAAGAAAATTGTTGAATATGAAGAAGAAGTAGAATCTTCCACACAATCAATTCGAATTGAAGAAAGTCTCCTTGGAGTGACTCCTTCTCCTGCCGCTCTAGAAGATTATGAGATATATGATATCTCATCTTCTCACATGGCTGATCCAGAAGAATACATTCGAATATTTGTTTTTGAAGAAAAACTCTCCTTCCATTCTATGCAAAAATTCTCCAATGATTCTTCTCATTTAAATTTCGTGTGTTGTTTACCGGTGATTGTTTCAGAAAATGAAGAGGAATTTGATTTCTCTATCTCTAATGATGTTTCTAGTGTGCAGATAAGTAATACCATGGATATTTTGGAAATAATATCAGTTTGTACGAGTGATCCATTCACTCTCATTGATCTAGAGCTTCAAACAAATTCCTACATGATTGCCTGCACCAATACTCAGAATTTTGAAGAAGGAGAAAATTGTGCATCTACCATGTCAGTGGAGCACACTCTTGGATCTGGTATGAACCTATTTAGATCTGATATGATATTATTTGGTTCAAATTTTAAATTCCAAGAGCCTTCAGTCATGCTTGTATCTGGTTTCATCAATTTTGGTGTGACAAATCAAGTACCGCAAGTCTCCTTCAAACTTATTGCCGGGGATTTGATGTTAGTTTCCTCTTATGAGTTTGCTGATATTTTAATTTGTGAATCATTGGTTATTTATGAAGTTATATCATATTATGGAGCTCAAGCATTTGCTCTCCACTGTCCCAGGGATTCTCTACCTATCTATTTGATCACATGCTCATCTCCTCATAGAACTAGTAAAGATGGAGACATTCTGCATTAGCTTGGAAAATTGTTCCTAACAATTGGGGCTGATTTTACATCACATGGTTTGATATTCAAGGATGCAATATATATTTTTCTTGGGTGTTCCTCACATGGTTCGAATTCTCAAGCACTTTTTCTCTCTTATTAAATGATTTCAGTTGCTCTACATGGGTCCAATTTTGATCTAGAAGCTGTCTATATTTCTGATTCAGTAGATCATATTCTTCTTCTTCCAAAGAGGAAACTTCCTCCAGACATAGCCATTAGTTTAAATAGGTTCACATGCACAACTTCAGGATTCTGCTAGACAGAAGAACCATACTGTTGCATAGAGCTGCAAATTTGCAGTAGAGTTTCTGCAAGTTATTTTCTAAGGAGGAAACTTCTTTTCTTCTAAAAATCATTAGAGGAAATTTCAACTCAAAATGGGCCTCCTAAAAAAATTAATAAAATAATAGTTAAAATAATAAAATAATATTTATTAATTTTGGAGGAAGAAAAGAAAAAAACTACTTTTTTGTTTTCATTTTTGACATATATCCTTGTGTTTTTACCTAAATTTCGCTGAGTGGGTACTCATTGGATGCAGAATTTAATTCCACATCCAACGAGCTCTCCCGATTGAAATTTGAGTAAAAACATAGAGATATATGTAGAAAATACAAACAAAAAAGTAGTTTTTTTATATGATACCTATCCCCAAATTTATATTAAAAAGGTGTTTAAGACCTATACGGTATTTCAAATTTAAATCAATTTCATTGGCTAACACATGATGACATGGAATTTGAATTAGAGTTAAAAGGCCCATTTTGAGTTGAATTTTCCTTTAATGAGCTTGTATTTTCCTGTTCCTGCTTATTTTGAGGCAGGTTTTTTCCCATGATGTTTTCCCCGATTTCCTCGGTTTATTAAGCAACATTTTTTATATTTTAGATTGTATATGGGTGAATTTTGGCCTTGTTTCCAAGGCCCATAGTTTTCCAAGTTAGGATTCAAGGGGGGTGTTAGGATTTATAATCCTCCCTTGTCCAAACTGTGTATTAGATTATATTAGCCTAACTTAGGAGTCATTTAGTTATTATTGAGTCCATTAGTACCATTGGGTCCACTTATCCTAATGGGGTCACATGTATGAGTCACTAGAGTGCATGGAGCACCGATAGAGGCTAACTGGAACTAACTGCACTTGCATGCATCAGGTTAGGCACCTTCTAGACCTATCCCTACATTTGAGGAGCTACTGGGAGTGCCGACACCAACCTCCTTTAGTTGTTGGCAGTTGGTAACTAGTAAAGCTTAGTTATGATTCAGTTACATTAAGTTAGATATCCTCAAGTTCAGTTAGCGCTAGTTATGCATGGCTGCAATATGTGGGAAGGCACCAATTCTCACCTACTTCTCACCTACCATTGCAGTTAGACTGGTTTGATTGATTGTAACTGATTGAGAGACTGGATCAGACATTTGGAGTTAGCCAGTTGAACTCCGATAGTGATTTAGAAAATTCTAGATAGCCATGCAGTCAGATTGATTTGGTAGATTCAAATTCATCTCTCATAATTCAAATTCTCCTTTATGTATTACCATTGTATATGGATGGATGTAATGAAGTTTATACTGTAATTATATTGAGCAATACTTGTCTGTTTCCTGTGAGATTTGTTTTGTTTAGTGTGTATTATTCAGTCCTTTTCACTGCATAATAATTAAGAATTTGGTTGCAGTCATTTCCCGAAGATCTAATGGCACAATTATTCTAATATGTTTCCACAAGCAAATAAAATTGTTAGAGCTTGCATAGAATGTCAAATGTTTGCAAGAAAATAGAAGCTTTAGCCACTACCACTCAAGCATATTAGGGTAGAAGCACCTTTTCAAAATTGGGGGTTAGTATTTATTGGAGAAATCAATCATAATTCTATCATACAACATAGATGGATCTTAGCTGCAACATATTATTTCACTTAATGGGTAGAGGAAAACCCAATTAGAAATGTAAATGAAACAGTTATCATGAACTTCATCCAAATAAAATATTCTATCTAGGTTTGGATGCCTGGGAAAAATAATCACAAACAATGCCTCTGCATTTAAATCTACAAAAATGATAAGCTTCTGTTAATATTACAACATTGAGTTGGTTCATTCACCATCCTATTATCCTTAGGGAAATGGATTGGATGAATCTTCAAACAAAAGTTTAATCACAATTATCAAGAATGTGCTTGATCAAAATAAAAGGGATTCGTACTCTTACCTAAAATATGGTTTATGGGTAGAGAGAATCAGTTTCAAGAGAGCTACATGTACCTCTCATTTTCAATTATTTTATGGGAAAGAGGAATTCCTTCCCATCCAAATTGGTCTAACATTCATGAAACTGTTACTACCTGAGCAAAATGAACCAAATTACAAGGAAATAAAAATCCATCAACTCATAGAAATACAGAAGGTTCAAGAATAGATTGATGACACTTTCAAGCTTCATTAGGATAAAGTGAATGGTAACTTTGACATGAGAGCTCTAGTTTTATATTTTCAGCCAAGATATTTGTTGCTAAAATGGGATGCTAGTTGAGAGGACAAATCCAAGCATAAAAGTTTTGATAACCTCTATGTTGTTCCATTTAAGATTATAGTCATACAAGAAAACAATACTTATGAGCTATCTCATATGAATGGAGACCTAGTAGGAAACAATGTCAATGACATGTTTATTATGTGTTTCTTTCATTACTGTTCTCTTATTTCCAAACACTATATCATTATGTAAAATAATTTTTCTTTTAATTCCTAAATAAATTGTTTAGTTTCTTTTATTTTGATCGAGTTTTTCCAATTGTGCAAAAGAAGGCTCAACAAGATTTCAAGATTACAATGATTCCATAACCCCAATGGACTTAAAATCCATTGAGTCTAGTGCTCTCAACCTCTTCCTAAGAAAAATGAAGTCCATGTGAAGCCAATGTTGGTGTTGAGATACGCACTGGACAAATCCAATAGTAGTAGAGAACATGGTGGAATAGGAACGAGAAAGTCAATCCACATGTGAGCGTGATCATGGTTATTAACAAAGATAGGTGTTTCACAAGATGGACATGTTCAAAATAGTATGTAAATTTTTTACTTAATTCTGATTGGTCACCAATTGATGGTGAATGTATATTTGCAGGATACATGTCTCAAAATAATATTTTGCATGATAAAATGATGTGATGAAGATCAACGACGATGATAAATTCAGATTCACTCAACTGGACATAAGATAAGAGATTTTTCGTGGGACCGAAGTTGTCTTCATGCATCGACATGTCCAGATATATTAGCCATTCAGGGCCTTGAAAGCAATATTCTAATACCATCCACGCAAGGCTCTGAAACCAGTTACGAGACAAAAATAGAATTGAAAGCGAAGGAATTCATATTTATGGAAAATATGGGATAATCCATTGGCCACAAAGAGTTTATATGGATCAAGATCGGGGAATGAATGTAGATAAACAATGCACAAGCCTTGAGAGATGCCAAACTGCACAATCTTTATTTCATGACCACAACCTTGATCTGAAAACTACTAGTACAAGTGTCATTCAAGCAACAACTCAGGGTCTCAAAAGTCATTTTAGTAAATCAATCGAGCATAACCCTCAAACTACTATCTCTTCCAATATGGTCACTGCTCGTGAGTTGTCAATTGTAATGGAGTCACAAGCATTCATTGCATTGGGCTCCATAAATTTCATATGACACAACTAAATGCATATTCATGTCCCGAGAAATAAAATCAGTAGCTACGGTAAGTTCAAGCCCTAAAATATGCAAGGATTTTAATTTCATATCTGGGCCCTCACATCGAAACCACCACTACCACCTAGCCAGCATCGCACAAATTAGCTTTAAGCCCAGTGAACCATTTTGATACCTTTTGTTATAATTTTGTTATGGCGGGACGTAATGTAACCGTAATCTACTATCATACAAAATTGTGTTAGCGTTATAAAGACTATAGATAGAGCCTCATGCCATAGATCAGGGTCGACATTTTTTTTTGATCAAAGTGTAACTTCTCATAGGTTGTTTGATAAGTAGGACACATCACTCGTTTTGTGATCCTAGCATTGAGGATTTTTTATTTTTGGAATTTATAGATTGTCTAATTTTATTTTTTATCTTCATCTTTTTTGTTGTTGTATTTGTAGCTTCAGAAGATATTCTGATGTATATTATTATTACTGTAATTTTTTTACTCCTATTGGAGATGTGTTTTCCTCCTTTCGAGATGTTATTATTATACATGGTCATTGAGGTAATACCGCCATTGTAAGTCGGGCAGTAGTCCCCAAATTGAATATAATAAAATGTATTTTTAAGTCCCCCTAGGTGAACTCATCCTTGTTAGGGTGAGAGGTCGGCCCAGCCAAGTTATTAGGTCAGTCACTTGAAGGGTATAAGTAGGGATCTGTGCTCCCTCATTTATACACACACTCACTCACTCACTCAAGTTCACATGAGGACAGAGAGAAGAAAAGGGAGGAGAGAGAGAGAGAGATGCAAAAGACTTCTTATACTTGGTTTTTTTCATCTTGTGATATTGTCTTAGTTTCGAAACTATTCCAAGGAAGTTTGTGGGGTTTTCTCCTTTATGGTTTCCCCGAGGAAAATATTTGTGTATTGTGTATATGCTCTATCTTATGCATCTTGTTGTGCTTGTTATTCTTTTAGATAAAGATCCTAATCAATGTAAATAACATTAGAAAAACTAACATGGTATCATATCCTCTCTAAAAGAAGTCACTGTGCAACAATGGAAACTAGGGTTTATTAGTTCAAGGTATTCTCTCCATATATAATCAAGAAAACAAGGATAGGCTAACTCACCCTATGAGGGAACATCTTTTGGTTGAAGTAGAATCAAATTTGAAGAAGTTTCATTTTTGACCTAGAAACTAGTGTCAGGAGAAACTAGGGCATCAAGTTTCAGAGGCTTACCACATCATCTTTGAAAAAACGACATTACTGAGAGACTTGCCTCAAGGAGACGCATATTTCTATCTAGAAAGAATTCCAAAAACTTGAATTTTGGAAAATTAGGGTTTCTCTAACAAACCCTAGGTCATCCAACTCTAGAACCGGGTCAGACACCTCAAATTGGTAAGATCTAAATCTCTTCTATTTTCATTTGAGGTTCTCGTTTCAAAAGGACTCATCATACCCAACTTGAGGATAAGCTTGGTGGAGCTGATAACTTTCGAGCATGGAAGTAGTACAAGATCTGCCTGACCCTTGAAAAAAATGATTTGGATCAATATATCAGTAAGGAAGTTCCAAAACTAGAGGGACATGAGGCTAAGGCTATCCATAAGACGAACATGGTCAAGGCCACAAGAATCATTGCATATTCTATTAAATATCATCTCACCCCCCATGTGTCGTCATTGAAGACACCATAGGAAGTGTTTGATGCTTTGACAAAGTTGTTCGAAGGAAAGCACATCAACCAAAAGATGACATTGAGGAACCAATGGAAGAATGTGAATATACAAAACTCAAATACCATGCAATCCTACTTCACAAGGGTTTCTCAAATCAAGGAACAACTTGAAGTAGTCGAAGAGAATGTAGAAAAAAGAGATATTGTCATGACGACCTTGAACGGTCTCCCTAGATCATGGGATTCATTCATTCAAGAAATATGTGCCATAAGAAGGTCAATCAGCTTCAACAGACTCTGGGAAGAATGCACACAAGAAGAAACTAGACTCATAACAAGAGAAAAGAAGATGGGAGCAACTAAAGATCAATCCCTCACAGTTTACATTGAAAATACCACAAAAAGAAGGAGGATCACCATCACAACAAAAGGGAGGACCATCATCACAAAAGACAAAAGAAATTCAGAAGAGATACTTCCAACATTCGATGCTACACTTGTGATGAGAAGGGGCATTACTCCAAATATTGTCCCAGAAATAGAGGCTCCTTCAACAATAAGTCAAATAAGAAGAGACAACATGCTCACACCATTGAAGATGATGAACCAATAATAAAGAGACTCAAAGCATAAACTGATTCTTCAAGTGAAGAAGAATATGTCCTAATCTCATCACTCGCAGGCACTATCTCACATGGAATCAAGGATTGGAATGTAGATAGTGGGGCATCCAAACATATGATGGGATACAAAGAATCATTTGTCAATCTATCTGAGCATGGGTCACCTCACAAGGTGAAACTTGGGGATGATTATCAATACCCCATAAAAGGAAGTGGTAAATATTCCTACAAGATAACTCCATAAAATACTTGAAGATGAAAGATGTGCTATATGTTCTAGGATAGAAGAAGGATCTTCTCTCTTCTCTACAATAGATGAAAAGGGAATAAGAGTTGCTTTTGTTGATGGCCAAGTCATATTGTGGCAAAAATGAAAGATAATAGATGATGCAACAATTATTGGAGAGAAAGAGCGAGGATTGTACAAGTTGAAGGGACAGCCTGAACAAGCATTGGTTCATGAATCCATAGAGCCAAGTGAACTATGGTACCGAAGGATTTCACATGTGCACTATAGAGAACTACCGATTCCAAGAAAAAAAGTTTCAGGACTTCCAGAAATCCAGACAAAACATAAAGGAATTTTCAAGGGATGTGCACAACGAAAGAATGTAAAGAAGACATTTCTCAATAGTGAAATAAAAACAAAAGGAATACTAGATATAATACACTCAGAATTCTATGGGACCATGTCATCTAGCTCACTAAGAGGGTATGTATACTATGCGTCCTTTATAGATGATTTCTCATGTAAAACTTGGATATATTTCTTGAAAGGGAAAAATGAAGTTTTCAAAAAGTTTAAGGAATTCACAGCCTTGGTCGAAAACCACACTGAAGGAAGATCAAGACTCTATGGTCAAATAATGGCGGAGAATTCACCTCGAAATAATTCAAGGAACTTTGTATAGAATATGTGATTAAGAGGGAGTTGAGAAATCCATACAATCCTTAATAGAATGGAATTCCAGAATGAAAGAACATAACAATAATGGAGGTAGTGAAAGCAATACTACACGACCAGAATATTTCGATGCACTTAGGGGAAGAAGCAAAAAGGACAAATGTGTATGTACAGAATTGTAATCCTCACTGAGTACTCAATACCAAGACTCTTGAAGATGATTTTTCAGGAGAGAAACCAGAAGTCAACCATATCAAAATATTTGGTTGTCTAGTGTACATATACATTCCAAAGGAAAAGAGTACCAATGGTGATCCTTCAGGTAGGAAGGGGATATTTGTAGGATACAGTGACACTTCAAAGGCCTACTGAATATAGTTTCCAGGATTCAAGAAGATCAATATCAACAGAGGTGTAACATTCAACAAAGACTCAACATAATCTAGATCCAAAAAACTACCTATTGTAGAAGTCGAAGAACTTGAAGAAACAAGAGTATGAGACATGGTAATAGAAGAAAAAATTCTAGAAGATCATGAAGATCACTACATGGAAGAACCATAAGAGCCTGTAGAACCACTTCATGAGAATAAATCCCACAAGATAAAACCGGCATGGGAACGAGAGCTAATACAAGATGCAAAAATGTATGGCGCTTAAGATGGGATGCATAGAGAAAGGAAAATACCTAAACCATACAACAACTATGTGGCCCTACCATGTGAAATCATTGATAAAGAACATCCCAACTACGAAGAGGTTGCAGAAAAAAAAGAATAGAAGGATTCCAGGATAGAGGATTATAAATATATTATGAAGAATGATGTTTGGTATATAGTTCCGAGACCGGAAAGGAAGTATGTCGTGACTTCGAAGTGGATCTACAAGATCAAGCATGCTGCGGATGGTAGCATTGAAAACACAAGGAAAGGTTAGTGGCACATGGATTCTCCCAGAAAGAAGGCATAGACTAAGAGGAGACATTTGAAACCATAGCTAGATACACTTCCATTGTATCTATACTTGCATTGGCTATAGTAATGAAATGGAAGGTACACCAAATGGATGTCAATACAACATTATTGAATGGTGCAGTTAAAGAGAAAGTGTACATGGAAAAGGCACTAGGATTTGAGACACATGATAGGAAGAAACATGTCTTCAAATTGAATAAATCCTTGTACAGTTTAAATCTGACACCCAGGACATGGTATGAAAAAATGGATAACTTTCTGATGAGCTTAGGATTTAGCAAGAGTAAAGTGGATTCCAACCTTTACTTCAAGGTTGAAGGCGGAATACTGGTGATAATCCTGTTATATGTTGATGACCAATTTTTGACAGGAGAGGATGAACTAATCATAGATGCAAAGAGGAAACTTGCCACCGAGTTCGAGATGAAACACCTAGGGATGATTCACTATTTCTTAGGCATGGATGTGTGGAAGAGTAAAAATGGAATCTTCCTTGATCAAGGAAAGTATGTAGTGGATATTTCGAAGAGATTTAGAATGATGGATTGTAAGAAAATAGCCACGGCTATGGACTCGAACTTGAAGCTACTATGTGATGATTTATCAGAGATAGTTGATTCCATGATGTATAATCAGATGATTGGTTCATTGATGTACCTGGCGAATATGAGACTAGGCATATGATTTGATGTGAACACCCTGATATAGTTCCTAACAGATCTGAGACATGTTCACCTGGTAGCTGTAAAGCATGTATTGAGGTACCCCAAGGGTACAATTGATTACAAGATCAAGTATGATGTGAATTAGAATATTAACTTGCAAGGTTACTGTTGGCACCGGTATTTTTGGCCCCCAAGGTCGAGCAAGAAGATTGGGATCTCTCGCTCCCTTTAGACTATGCCTCCGGCCCTGCACAGTTAGAGAGGGATATCTTGTTTTTGTATTCGGAGTCTACTCCATGTAAGATCTTCAGTTAAGGAGAATTAGGGGGCCAGGATCCTGAATGGGACAAAGTGTATCAAGCTGAGATGTAAGGAAGGATTATCGGGGCAAGGGACCATTTGCAATGGAGTCAAAAAACTACGTAGGGAACACTTGCATAAGGAAATGAATGACATGGGGTTGAAAACAGAGGCAAGGTAGCCATCAATTTCCCAATTAGGAGATATTAAGCAGGCGATTGGAGGACAAGAGAGAATAGCCCATCACATGGAGCACCAACGAGATGAATTCCATGCAACTTTAGAAGAAACTTGATAAATGTATGGAACAATAGCCGGAGCATAGCGAGTATGAATTCCTAACTGTTATACACTAAGTTGTAGACATGAAATCAATCAACAAACTGGAATGAAAATAGGAAGCACATTACATGTAAAAGAAGGTACATATTGGGAGAAGCAACGACACATGAATCTCTGCCATGAGAAACAACTATTCCTCTGCAATTTTATTCATAACACATGAATCAAATCTTATTTACAATGGAGAGCCTCAGCCCTAGAATGTTTCCCAATCCAACCAACTTCCCCCATCCCTCTATTGGGAGTGTACTTATACTATTCTAATGCTGAGACTACTGAATTGAAAATTGTTACAAGTCACTATCATGTGTTAACAGTACAGGGAGTGGAACTATCACCACGTTTTACAAATAAACAATAAACATTATGGAGACATGGCGTGTGATAACGCATACTGACAGCATAGAGATTTCTCCCATTCCACTTCGCGAAAGTGATCACCATGCAACATGCTAACGGCCAGTTGTTTGCTTAGGTTGCTTCGGGTATACCCCTCTGTTTCTTTGACCAACCTTCTTCTTCCAGATCATGTCACCCAAAGGCTGACAAGAAGACCTGAATCCATCATCCGATCATTTTCTTGACCCTCCATGTAGCCGTAGATCTGAGTGGGATCCATCATCTTTCACAATGAGCAACCATGGTATTCATCCATGCTAGTTCGCATTGCAAAATAAACCACGGCCATAGATTTCTTTCCTTTCTTATCGTGACTGTTGATCTTTGCGACCACTACCCCTCTTTTGCGATTTGAAATCACGGCTTTACCTACACAAGTATGGCTTGCAAAATTGATTGAGGCCGTAGATCTGACTCAGATCTCATCTTGGCCATAGAATGTTTCCGACATTTAACCCATTTCACGATTTGAAATTGCGGCCTTGGACGAGCATGTCCACTTGCGTGAAATGGTTTGGAGCCATTGAACCACCTTCGATCAATCTCAGCCTTTGACTTTGAGTTCCGTTTAATGCGTTCAGGACTCCTGCTGTTTTCTTATTTTCCTTACACTTCTGATAACCTGAAGAGGTGTTCATATGAAGTTCGTGGGAATGAGACCCTCATCGAACTCCTATCAAGCCCTTAAATCAACTATTAAAAAACATAGTGTTAACAAATGGCTCCACGAGGGATGCTATTCTCCCAGTGAGGTAGGAAAGAACTCCCGTAGACCATGTGCTAAAACCATTGGGCTGCCTTCAACCTTTCTTTGACATCTCCATTATTCTCTGAGCTACTGCTTTAGCAAATTCGTGCCACTCTTGCAAATCATGCTGGTGACTATAAACCTATGTTGTAACTGAAAATGAAAACAAACTAAAACAATAATGATTGAAATGCTCGATAACTGCCGAGCTTATTTTTTCCTACCTACTCTACCTAACTTTGTGTACAAGTCCGATTAAGTGAAATCAAACTTCCAATGAAGCCAATCAAGCAACTTTCCTAATAGTTTTGTTCATTTATTGTGCTTGATGGATAGAAATGAAATAGATATTGGGAGAAGGAAATGATAAACAAACTGATCTTCAAAGAAGGGATGCAACCAATCACCGACTTTGCCCAGACCCTCCATGTATTTGGCCACGGGGTCATAGAAATCACGACAACCTCCAGCATGTTCTATCGCCTGCTCATGGGAAAGCCGTTCGGAGCTTCCTTCTCCTAGAGATTCATCAGGTTGACACTTGGAATACTTCAGAAGAGGATCCACAGAATCTTTCTTCAATGGAACATCCTTCTTTTCGCTTGAAATTTCTGTAACAAGAGCTTGATGTGCTTCAAGGGGGGGGGGGTCACCTGCTTCTCCGATGGAACTGAGTAGGCATATTCCTCTTACATGACGTGGCACTTCTAGAGATGGAATATCAGAAAACGTGTTCATTTGGAGGCTGTTGCATCCATCTTCATAGCTTGACACTTCATTAAAGATTCCCAACATATTAGTAGTAGGAGAGGAATCCCCTGGCTACTTCCCATCGTCTTCTTTCCTGTACCGGTTTTTGGCCTGCACCATCTCTGTCTCTTTCTATTTTTTCTTGGATGATTTAACCATGTGTCATATTAATTCAAAAGAGGCATAACAAAAGGGTAGGCTATCACCTCCAGTTCCCTTATCATCCTTTCCCACTTCAACCTTCTGATTTTGCATTGCATCTTGATGCCTTTCATCAGTAGGCTTTGTTTCAATAGCTGGCTTGTCAAGTATATTCTGCAGGTACTCTTCCTCATATTCATCGTACAAAGGCATACCAAACTCCTTCTTAAAATCATCCTTTGTGGACCAGGGGCAGTGCAGGTCACCATCTTCAGAGAGCAATCCTACAGGACTACCTGCTCCTGTATTAGGCAGGTCATCTTTCTGCATACCAAGAGAGAGCTTTGACAGGCCAGAGACTTTCCCATTCTGCTTGTAGGGCCCAACTAATTTGTATGTATCTTCTATTTCACCATCGCTGTCCTGATCTGACAATTTCTTGGACATCATAAGGTTTTCCTCAACCTCCAAACAATCAACGAACATATGCTACAGGGTGGTTGATTTTCTCTCCAAAAGAAGCAAGGACAGGTCAGGAGGAAAGACGGTTGCATAATAGATCTTAGCAACATTCTCAAGAGGTTGGATTTCCTTAGGCATGTTATACTAAAAGCTTGTGAATCTTCTGTTAAAACTAGATATGGCCGCATCCTTATGCCTCCTCAGGGAATAAAACTCTGAAAGTATTTGCTCTGAGGGAATTTTTCTACCCCAAAACTTTAAGAATGTGCAAGAAAACTCTTCCCAAGTGTTGATGGACTTAGGATGCAAGTGTTTAAACCATACTTTGGCATCTCCTTGAAAGGATAAGGCGAAAGCGCGCATGTAGACATCATCATGTTCTATCTCAAAAAGGTCATAGAAATGCTCAAAGGCTTGTAAATGTTTCTCAGTAATCAAGTCTTGAGATTCTCCGTCAAACTTAGGGAGGTATTTGTAATATTTCGTGGGAAAATCATGGAGGATTGGGGGCAGCTGTAGTGGTTTGTATCGGCTTGGAGAAATAGGAGAGACAAGGTTAGGCACAATAGCTAAGCTATCGTCCGAGGTTTCATGAATTTCACAGGGGTGTCCTTTGACATCATGAGCCCATGGAAAAAAATCTAGGCCATAATCAGATATACAGGATGACGCAATGCTTTTAGTTCGTAAAGAAGGATAAACAGGAATATATTCATAGCTTTGCTCAGAATGGGATGAACCATAGAAGGTTGTTTTGATAAATCTGGGAAAAGATAAGAGCAAACTTACAAGATAGGATAAGGCATCCTGGAAGAAACGCGGACTCGAACATCTTGACCTTCCGCCATGCATTTCTAAGCTTCATAAGGGGTCCATTTTCCAGATGGAGTCTGCCAGCTTTCCTCAGCGATTTGATTTCTAGGTCACACCACCAGTGGAGTTACTGAAGTTTGAATCCTTCAAGAGTGGAGTCGCTAGGTGAAAATTTCTCAACCTTCTTGATGTATGTTCAATTGTTCACCATCAACAACAAGATCTAAAATATTTGTCATTCTTCCCAGGGAGGATCTACAATTTCATCCCTGGCAACGACACCAGTTTGTTGGCACTGGGATTTTGGGCCCCCAAGGTCAAGCAAGGGGAGGGGCCCACTCCCGGACAACAACAGAACCGCTTTAGACTGCTCCTCCAACCCTGCAAAGTCAAAGAGGGATCTCTTGTTTTTGTCTTCGGAGTCTACTCCGTGTAAGATTTTTAGTCAAGGATAATTAGGGGGCCAGGATCTTGAATGGTACAAAGTGTATCAAGGTGAGATGTAAGGCAGGATTATTGGGGAAAGGGACCATTGGCAAGGGAGTAAAAAACCTGCATAGGGAACACTTGCATAAGGAAAGGAATGGCATGGGGTTTCAAACATAGGCAAGGTAGGTGCCGATTTCCCAATTAGGAGATATTAAGCAGGCGGTTGGAGGACGAGAGAGAACAACCCATCACATGGAGCACCAACAAGATGAATTCCATGCAACTTTAGAAGAAACTTGATAAATGTCTGGAACAATAGCCGGATCATAGCGAGTATGAATTACTAACTGTTATACACTAAGTTGCAGACATGAAAGCAATCAACAAACTGGAATGAAAACATGAAGCACATTAAACGTAAAAGAAGGTATATATTGGGAGAAGCAACGACACATGAATCTCTGCCATGAGAAAGAACTCTTCCTCTGCAATTTTATTCATAACACAGGCATCAAATCTTATTTACAATGGAAAGTCTCAACCCCATAATTTTTACCAATCCAACCAAATCCCCCCATCCCTCTATCGGGAGTGTATTTATACTATTCTAATGCTGAGACTACTGAATTGAAAATTGTTACAAGTCACTATCATGCGTTAACAGTACAGGGAGTGGAACTATCGCCACGTTTTACAAATAAATAATAAACATTATGGAGACGCGGCGCGTGATAAAGCAGACTGACAGCACAAAGCTTTCTCCCATTCCACTTCGCGAAAGCTATCCCCATGCAACATGCTGATGGAAAATTGTTTGCTTAGGCTGCTTCGGGTATATCCCTCTATTTCTTCGACCATCTTGCTTCTTCCAGATCATGTCACCTAAAGGCTGACAAGAAGACCCAAATCCATCGTCTGATCATTTTCCCGACCCTCCATGCAGCCATAGATCTGAGTGGGCTCCATCATCTTTCGCAATGAAAAAACCATGGTATTCATCTGTGCTAGTCCGCATTGTGAAATAAACATGGCTGTAGATTTCTTTCCTTTCTTATCACGGCCATTTATCTTGGCGACTGCTACCCCTCTTTCACAATTTGAAATCGTAGCTTTACCCGCACAAGTATGGCTTGCGAAATTGATTCAGGCTGTAGTTCTTACTCAGATCTCATCTCGGCCGTAGAATGTTTCTGACATTTAGCCCATTTTGCAATTTGAAATTGCGGCCTTGGCTGAGCATGTCTTCTCGTGTGAAATTTTTTGGAGGCATTGATCCACCTTTGATCAATCTCAGCCTTTGATTTTCAGTCCCGTTTAATGCCTTTAGCACACCTGCCATTTTATTCTTTGCCTTACACTTCTGATAACCTGAAGGGGTGTTCATATGAAGTTCACGGGAATGATACCCTCATCGAACTCCTATCAGGTCCTTAAATCAACTGTTAAAAAATGGAGTGTTAACAGTTACATTGAATCAATCACTCAGATTGGGTAGGTAGTGCCACTGATAGAAAGAGAACTTCAGGGTTTCACTTCAGTTTGGGATTCAGTATGATCTCCTGGTTTAGCAGGAAGCAATCCTGCGTGGAATTGAGTACAACCAAAGCAGAATATGTTGCAACTTGTTCATCTAGTTGTGAGGTAGCATGGATTCAAAATATACCGTATGATTTGTTTGATCTCTTGTTATAGGAAACTTGTATCTATTGTGACAACCAGAGTTGCGTGAAGTTGTCAGAGAATTCAGTGTTCCATGAAATGTCTAATAACATTGAGATCAATTATCATTATATGCAATATTTGGTGCATAGAGGAGAATTGAATCTCTAGTACATGGAAAAAAGCGAGCACATAGCATATGTTTTGACCAAGCCATTGGCTAGAGTGAAGTTCAAATACTTCATAGAGATACTTGTATTTATCTAGATCGAGGTCCCTAGAAAAAAGGAGTAATGATCTCTTGCATGGTGGTAGACACAGGTTGTCCTAAGACATAATGAGTCATGGCAAGCTCCCATGCTAGCGATGGTGAGAAGACAGAAAGATGCATATGCACTAGAATGAGATATCACATGGGAAGGTATACAGGTTTTCCCCAGATGTAATGAGTATTGGCGTAGTACGTAGGTTGTCCCAGGACGTAATTAGTCCTGTTAGGTTTTCCTCGGATGTAATGAGTCCAAGCGTGGTATGCAGGTTATCCTGGGATGTAATGAGTCCTGGAAGGTTGTTTTTGGATGTAATCAGTCCTGGCGTCGTATGCAAGTTTTCTTTATATGTAATGTGTCCTTGAGGTTTTCCTTGGATGTAATGAGTCTTGGAATGGTACGCAATTTTTCCTTGCATGTAATCAGTTCTTATATGATCCCATGTGTGAGATGATGAGAGATCACAAGTCACTTGGTGTGCTCCCAGGAAGTTCTTGCATAGTGGTAGACACGGGCCATCATTGAGACGCAATGAATCCTAGAATTCTCCTATGTTTGTAGAATGTGAGTTGACCATGGAGAGACATAATGCACATGGTGTTCTCCTAGGAGATTCTTGCATAGTGGTAGACATAGCTTGTTGTTCAGACATAATGAGTACCGGAATGCTCCTATGTTGGTAGAACGCATATGGTATGTGGTATGCATTTGGGTTGTGCTCTATGTGAGATGAAGATATGATTCAAATATGACGAGATGATGTGGATATGACCAGATGATTCGGATATGACGACATGACGGTAGGAGACACATGTGATTGTAGTGGCAATGTAATGTATGGTCCTGGGTTGTAGCTACACGATGGATTTTTCATGGATATGATGAAGACCTATATTAGGACTAGGCCTACACCTAGCATGAAACATGGCTGGCTCTAAAAAATTCCTATGATGGATAAATAGATGGATACCACTATTCAATGATCGAAAATATTTGAACTACGACAACAATGACGACGATTCAACTATGATGACATGACTATATGTGTTGATGACTATAGTGAGAGAATACCTTCCGAAGGTAAGAGGGAGTGTTGGTGTATTTTTAACTTTGAAAGATATTCTGATGTATATTATTATTGTATATTGTTGTAACCCCATTGGAGATGTGTTTTCCTCCTTTCAGGATGTTATTATTGTACATGGTCATTGAGGTAAATCCTCCTTTATAAGTTGGGGCAATAGTCCCCAAATTTAATATAATAAAGTGTATTTTTAAGTCTCCTTAGGTGAAGTCAGCCCTGTTAGGGTAAGAGGTCAACCCAGTCAATTTATTAGGTCAGTCACTTGAAGCGTATAAATAGGGAGGTGCTTGTTACGGAGAAAACTTCCTATGGCTTGGGGTACCACAACAGATAGAGTAACCACATAAATCAATCATTTCCTATATGCAAGAGAAACCAAATATCTAACACTAAATAATTTCACTACATACCTTATTCCGAATGGTTGATGTAGATCGCCGTTGAGCTTTTCCACTCTCGCTTGTATAAGTAATTTTCTATCTCAACATTCAGCAAACAAGACAAGCATGCTATATATAATTGTGTTAGACCTCCTCTAGCATATATAATCAATAACATATAAGCATTTAAAATCATCCATGGATTCAATACTCATTTAAATACACATTATTGGATAGGAAAAGATATTTCTATTAATATAAAACAAAGATTACAATAGTGACAACCTCTGTTGGCACGTCTGCGAATTGGAGAAACTGAGTCCTCCACCTAGGCCTCCACCACTTCAAGACTCCATCTCTCGATAGCAAGCTCACAAGAAAAGGAAATATTGGGAAGAAAACAAAGTGCTCCAAGGGACAAAGGGATGTAGACTCAAGTATAAGCTCTGACAACGATGAACTATAGTTCTCTTGCTCTTCAATTCCTCCCCCTTCAATGTATCCAGAGGGTTCCTTATATGGTGCTTCAATGGGGTAATGGAAGGTCGAATCCGAGCGATCTCAAGGCATATGGAAGGCCAAGAGACAAGTGATTCAGATCCACATCAAGGAAAACTACAAAACTATTTGGCCTTTTGCACACATCCCGATGTATGCGGGTTTAAGGGTCAAATCCGCGTACATACGCAAGAATGGGTTTAAAAGTTACGTATATCAAATAAGACATGTTTTTAGGGATGATATTGGAAACATCAAAGGTACACAAATGGTCCATGGCGTCTAAAGAGTCTGCAAAGGGACAGGGAAGGCCATAAAGGTGTGATCCACCATGTGTGGCAAAATTAGTTGTAACAGATGCCCCCTAATGTGTGAGGTCAGAGGGGTCATACGATGGCTGAAATACATTATAATTCCATCCCAGAAGTGGAGTGATGAAGAACCAGGTGGAAGAACCGACCATACAATAGTATAATACAATAATGAAACTCTGCACATAACTGCAAGTAGACATAGCAGTCCTGGATACATAAGAGTACAATGGCCATGAATAGGCATGATACAAAATATGACATGTGTGTTCATCGCCACGTACAATATAGATAGATCAAAATCTCAATGATGAAGATATACAAAGGATCATGATATCCATGAAGGCTAAAGATATATAATGGATCAAGATCTCCATAATGGCTGAAAACATTTGACATATACTGGAATCAAGTCACGAGAGCCGAAATATCATGAACACTGGCACGATCAAGGAGATAGCATAAAATGCCACGAATCTGGAAGGTCTTCTACACAATCTACTACGAGTACATGTCCTACTATGTGAATAAAGTTTTCGAGGTTGAACATAGTAGTCCATCGTCTGAGTATCGCTCATTGATGTATACCATTAACAGATGCGAGATCACCCACCGATAATGAAAATGGGAATCAAGGTACTAGAGTGCAAACTAACAAGTGTGAATAAAGGTGTTGAGGTTGAACACTTGAAAGGATCCATCGATCAGGGGACATTAATGTATTCCCAAAAACTATTGATGGTGAGAGAACTTGCCACTGATGACTGCAAGTCTCAAGGCACTCAAAATGACTCTAGATTCCTATCCCGGAATAAATGATCTGAAGTTGATGGGATGAAATCCACTGGAAGGAGGGCATTAAGGCATCTCGCATAATCCAACATGAGGTACTCAGCAAAGCTGTATAATGTGGAAGGACTCGATCATCAGGTGCACAAACCAATATCAATAACGGGAATGGCCGACATGCAAAGTGAATATATCTGAGGAATGGCCGACTCGGGTTTCAAATTCCTTTGAACAAGAGCATAAAGGTGAATGGTGACTAAATGTAGTTAGCATAGACTCGATATACAAAACTGGGACATCTCTGCGACACAGGAGGCATCGACAGAGGCTCCATAGGGACTAGAAGCTTAACCAGTCAGTGGAGATAAACTCAGAGAAATGGGTACAACTCCTAAAGTCAAACTATTAACCCAACCAATGGATGTGACTTACAAAGCTTTGTTCGAAAGCAACACAACTTGACTGCTGCCAAAGATAACATATTTTCTTGTCCGGCTTTTTGATTTTTTGATTTTTTTTGGACTTTTTCAAATATTTTGAAAAGCTTGAAAAAGAATAAAAGTTCTTTATAGTTACAGACTAGGAGGAGACAAGTGTCAATGGGAAAACAAACTAGTTTCAAGCAACGGAACATACCTATGCTCAATGCAAGGACACGTGTAGGATAACAACACTTGGGGGAAGGTCCCCTCTCGGTAAAAATGGGGAATCAAGCTGCAAAAAATATATAAAATGGCTTTGCATGGATAGACATGATACAAGCTCAGGCTATATGACTGATAATCAAAGTCAGGGAAGCCGGCATAAAGCTCAATGAGGCAGGAAAATTGTGTGATAATGCAATTACAACTCGACATAAGGGAATCTTGGGGGAATAAGGCCAAAAAAAAGATCAAGAGGATTATGAGGCTCTTGTGCAAAGACATGTCGATACTATAGAAAGGACTCCCACACCCTAAAGGAAAAAATGTTGGCATGGGCACCAAATGCAATAAAGGAGCTAACTAGGGCACCCATGTATGGTCAAGCTCTACCCTTCACATCATGTCACTTCTAAAACAACAAGAAGGTTCCATGACAAGATAGAATGGGTAAGGTAATTATGAAACGGTCATAAGGCCATGCAAAATGCAAATGGATATGGCATCTAACCTATATGCCAGTTTAGAAATAATACCTGAAATCGACACGAAAGGGTCAAAATAATGGTCGAAATGACGCTCAAAACGATCTCCTACATCATTAGATTAGTCCAAAACGGTCCAAAATAGTCAGAAACGGTCCAAAACTATAGAAAGGGGGTAAAAAATTTCAAAAAATTTCTATAAATAGTAAAAAAATAGGGACTAGAAGCTTAACCAGTTAGTGGAGATAAACTCAGAGAAACGGGTACAACTCCTAAAGTCAAACTATTAACCCAGCCAATGGATGTGACTTACAAAGCTTTGTTCGAAAGCGACACAACTTGATTGTTGCCAAAGATAACATATTTTCTTGTCCGACTTTTTGATTTTTTTATTTTTTTTGGACTTTTTCAAATATTTTGAAAAGCTTGAAAAAGAATAAAAGTTCTTTATAGTTACAGACTAGGAGGAGACAAGTGTCAATGGGAAAACAAACTAGTTTCAAGCAATGGAACATACCTATGCTCAATGCAAGGACACATGTAGGATAACAACACTTGGGGGAAGGTCCCCTCCCGGTAAAAATGGGGAATCAAGCTGCAAAAGATATATAAAATGGCTCTGCATGGATAGACATGAGACAAGCTCAGGCTATATGGCTGATAATCAAAGTTAGGGAAGCCAGCATAAAGCTCAATGAGGCAGGAAAAATGTGTGATAATGCAATTACAACTCGACATAAGGGAATCTTGGGGGAATAAGGCTAGAAAAAAGATCAAGAGGATTATGAGGCTCTTGTGTAAAGACATGGCGATACTATAGAAAGGACTCCCACACCCTAAAGGAAAAAATGTTGGCATGGGCACCAAATACAATAAAGGAGCTAACTAGGGAACCCATGTATGGTCAAGCTCTACCCTTCACATCATGTCACTTCTAAAACAACAAGAAGGTTCTATGACAAGATAGAATGGGTTCGTACCTAAGGTGATTATGAAACGGTCATAAGGCCATGGAAAATGAAAATGGATATGACATCTAACCTATATGCCAGTTTAGAAATAATACCTGAAATCAACACGAAAGGGTCAAAATAATGGTCGAAACGACGCTCAAAACGGTCTCCTACATCATTAGATTAGTCCAAAACGGTCCAAAATAGTCAGAAACGGTCCAAAACTATAGAAAGGGGGTAAAAAATTTCAAAATTTTCAAAAAATTTCTATAAATAGTAAAAAAATCAAAAAGTACATATCATTTGAAACTTTTTACCTATTTGAGCTCAGAACTTCAAACGTGAATTTCGAGAGCTTCGTTCAGCGAAATTCGACACCGCTTGTTCTAGGTAACTCCTCATGTCCTCCTCTTCCATTTTCATGTAAATTTTATCACTTTCCATGGTCAATTGTTTAGTTTTAGGCCAATCTAGATTAGTCTTCTCGACCCACGTGGAAATCGGGGTTTTTTTCGTGTACAGGGCTGGCTATATGCGGAAAAACCGCCCAAATCCATGTACATACGCGGCTATTTTGCAAACAGTCGCATATGTGGCTGCGCACATGATTTTTTAGGTGAAATAATGACCAAAAATGACTTTTAATGTGCAGGATAGTACTAGAATGGAGGGAGATGGAACATGGAGACGTAGAAGAGGCTGTATGAGGTGATTTGATGGATCAAAAAGCTCTTCATGCATGTGGGATATACAAGTTTTGGTGTCTTGGAAGCCTAAGGGCCAAACCAAGACTACTGCAGCTGCTAGTAGACTACTGGGATCTTGACTCAGAGTCTTTCCATATCGAAGGGATGCCCCTCACTATAGAGGTGGAGGACATATATTTCATTATAGGATTGTCCCAATGGGGAGAGGTTGTGAACCTATTCTCTCGCGGGCACGAAGGTGGCCTCACCATTGATGAGTATATTGCAGTATACTATTTTTCAAACACGGAGAAGGTTGGGAGTCAGATCCTGACAAAATCCATTCAGGTACTAGGCCTGAAGGCGATACTACTGGAACTTGGCAAGATAGCAGGGCTAGCCTCACTCAACCACACCTCACGACCATTGATGTTCTATGCAGTGGAGTGTATGAGACCCACAGTCTACAATTGGAGTATTACAATGTTGAGTAACATGAAGCAGCAGTTCAGTGACTGCAATATGGGCAGGGTATGAAACTTCGGTTTCGACAGTATACTGAGTACATTCTTCTTCGAGCATGTTCCGGGGCTCAAACCTAGAGTTGACGTTCCTCCTCATGGGGTTCGAGATCCGGCCCAACGATGTTGGGCAGATGCTATGCGCATACTGGGCGGAGGTAGGGTGTCCAACCCCTACCTAGCTGATTCCTTTCCATGGCGGTGGCGGTAGATTATTGCCATCGATGATTACCCTTATGCAGGGATATATTTTTGGGGAGATCCCAACATGCCACTACCACCAGGATCAGCATATGGTGACATTGGTCATGAATCCGAAGCCTCTTTTTAAGTTTTTTGATTTTTTTTTTTTTTTTTGGTGTGTTTTGATATATAGACTCAAAAGACATGTTTTTGCATGACGACACATAGTGATAATCTGTCATATGTATGCAGATGTTGGAAAACGGCGGCCTGACGGCTTCCCTCATCATAGATGGAGGGAAAGAGGAGATGATATCATGGGTGTGGATGCAGAGTTGACACTCCAGAGTATCCACACAAACTTTGTATAGTTGACGCACAGAGTACCCATGGTGCAAGTCGAGGACTTGCCTGAGGCCATCTGACGTTAGGTGGTTGGGGTACCACGAGCATGGGTTTAGTTATTTTGTCGACTAACTAGAGCCGTGGTGTGCTACCATGATCAGAACCCCCCTCCTCCTCCACAGGATTAGAGACCTGGGATTGATTCATTTTTATACTACTGTGTATTATATTTTGGTGGCTCGGAAGCCCCATTTTTGTATTATGACACTTATGTATTATGACGTCACATTTTGGATGTTTAATGAAAAACTTTTATGATGATCAATTTTATTTATTTACATGTGTGTAAAAATGTATGTTTGTGATGTGCTTATAGTCCATGAAACAAATGCCAATCTAACACATAGTTAGCATATGAGTCAGCAACTTGATTATAAATTATTGAAACATGTATGTATGTTATGTTGTCAAATTGTCGTTCTAACAATCTCACACGAAAGAATATTCGTAATAATGTCGGATCCCTAACTTGATACAAGCCATTAAGTTGTGACACTACTAACTGTGAATCAAGACGTACCTCAAGAGAGAGAACACCATGTAAAATGGCATCCCGTAATGACTCGATAATGGCACTATACTCAGCAACATTGTTCGAAGAAGGCCATAAACATATGCCTCCTGAAGACAATACCTAACCTGTAGGAGTATAAATCACCCAAGCAACAGAGGTTGAATGTTGAGTGTGGCGGCTAGCACCATCAGTGAATCCTATGTAAAGAAAAGACTCCATCGACATCTTCCATAAGAAACGAAATCTAATCAACAAACCCGATCACCATATGAAAACCTAACTATGCAAAAAAAACTATACAATAATATACAACAATCAGCCTTGGCTGAAGATCATGCATAGTATTTTTTAAGATAGAGCCCATTTATAGGCTCCTCCAAGGATATCCATTCATAATCTACCAGCTCATAGGCACCCTTCTCATGTTTGACCACGTAAGGAACATGCCACATGGGATTAAACTTCCGTTCCCCCAAGGTTTCTTTAGCTTGATCCCATAAAATGACCAAATCTCCTTCACTAAACCTCCTTGGACGGATAGACTTATCATACTGGACCTTAACGTCACGTTTATTCACCCCTAGAGCCACTAAAGCATCTTGGCGCTGCTCATTAAGTTGCTCTAAGACTATCAGGGATAATTTTAGCCCAGTGGGCTATTTTTCCATGTTTTCTCCCAAAAAAGATTCACCATTTTGCATTTTTTAAAGCCCTGTTTCACCCAATTTTGATGGGGTAAATATTTTTCACACTATAAATCGCCAAATTATTATATAAATGATATAAAATCCTTGGAAATTAAAATATTTTTTGAAAAATATCACCAATCATTTTATAGTTGGCATTTTAAGAATTGGTAATATTCGCCAACATTTATACACTTTTAAATAAGTATGCTTCCTTAAAATCATCCCTGCTCTAAGTGGACCAAACGTTCCTCCAATCCGTAAGTGTCTGGTAAAATTTCTATAGCTAGTTTCAACGAAGGGATTTCGCATTCAACCGGTAAGACAGACTCCACCCCATGTACGAGCTGATATGGAGAAAAACTAGTGGCATTCTTAACTGCGGTTCTATATGCCCACAAAGTAGGATATAACATGATATTCCAATTCGTTTTGCTTTGTGCAATGGTTCGTTGGAGAATGGACTTAAGTGATTTGTTCACTGCTTCAACCTGTCCATTCACCTGAGGGTAATAAGAAGAGGAGTGCTCCTTCTTATACCCTAGCTTCAAGGCCAATTCTTCCATCATTAGATTCTGAAAGTGCGTACCATGGTCAGTGACAAGCTCTTTCAAAATACTGAACTGAGTAATAATCTGGTTGAATACGAAATGCACGGTTGTCTCACCATCAGATTTAATCATGGGCATAGCCTCAGCCCATTTTGTGAAATAATTAATGATCACTATAATATGATGATGCCCCCCAGCTGAAGCTGGGTTGCAATCCATGAAGTCAAGCCCCCACTTAGTGAAGGGACCAGCGGTGATAATCGGATGTAACGGGGCAAGATGTGAGTGCATATTGCGTGCAAACACCTGGCAAGGGTGACACTTCTTGACCGTGTTAACACAATCTTTAAAGATCGACGACCAAAAATATCCCGCTCTCAAATTTTTTTGGGCTGTATAAAGCCCAGATAAATGACCACCACACGCCCCTCCATGGCAATCATTCAACACAACCTCATCCTCCTCATGGGTTAAACAATGACGTAAAATGGAATCTACCCCATGGCGGTAGAAAGTATTATCCACTATAAGGTAGTTCTTAGATACGTGACGCAATCGTCATTGCTCATCCCATGAGAGGTGAGTAGGGACCTTCAATGTTTGTAAATATATGATAATATATCCATACCATGGATCCAAAGTTGAGATGAGAAATATATGCTCATCGATAAACGTATCTTCATAAAACTCCTCCTCCTCACTTGGGAAATCAGAAATGAGCTCTGCAAAAATTAACGATTTCTTCGATTTCATCGAAACAAATTTGAGATTGAATTCTTGCAAAATAACAATCCATTTATTATACTTTCCCCTGATCATCCTTCTAGTGAGGACGAACTGAAATGAATTGACATGAGCTACCACCAAGGTCTAGCGAAGAAGAACCTAGTGCCTCAATCTCTGAACTGCATGAACGGTAGCTAAGGCAAGTTTCCCCACATGGGAATAATGGATTTCCGTATCTATAAGATTCCAGCTCAAATAGTATATGACATGCTCATGGAGCTCCTCATCCTCCTGAACCAAAACCATACCAATCGTCTCCATGGATGCGACCACATAAATAAAAAAGTCACGGCTATAGTCGGGTGGACTAAGCATGGGGGCCGATGCTAAGGCTTGTTTAAGAGCATCAAAGGACTCCTGGGCTCACTCATCCCAGCAAAAGGTAGTGTCCTCCTTCAAAAGACGCATAAAGCCTTTAGTCAAATTGGAAAAGTTAACCATGAATCTCCGTAAGAAGTTTCCCATGCCTTGCAAACATTGAAGATGTCTAATATTTCTTGGGGGAGACAATTGAAGTATTGCCTCAACCTTTAAGGGATCAACTCTTATACCCTCCTTGGAAATAATGAATCCTAGCAACCGACCTGACTTCACGCAAAAGATGCACTTATGAGGATTTAACCTAACCTGGTAGTGGCGGCACCTTTTGAATACTAATCTCAAATGGTAAGAATGATGCACTCTCAATGGAGAGTGAGCAGCTAGGTCATCCAAAAGACTTCAATAATCAATTTTAGATCATGAACAATCAAGGTCATAGCCCACTGAAATGTGGCTCCGGCGTTTTTAAGACCGAAAGGCATCTTCCGATATCCAAATGTACCCCAAGGACAAATAAATGCAGTTTTTTGTTGATCCTCGGGTTTTATTTGAATCTGATTATATCCGAAAAATCCATCCATGAAGGAAAATACCTCGCTTCCCGTACATTCATCCAAAATATGGTCAATAAAAGGCGTGGGGAAATTATCCTTAGGACATGCACGATTTAAGTCATGGAAATCAGTACATATACGGATCACGCCCTGTTTCTTATCAACTAGAACGGGGTTTGAAACCCATTTCGTCAAGGGAACGTGATAGATAAAGCTAGCTTTCAGAAACTTTTCTATCTCTGCCTTAATCATGGGTGTTTTTCTAGGATTCACCACACGCAAACATTGTCGAACAGGTTTGGCATTGGGATAAGTTTTAATTTCATGTTCAACAATACGAGGGTCGATACTAGCATTTCCTCGTATGACCAAGCAAAGATATCATGAAATTCTTTGAACAACTTGGTATACTCCAGAATCTCAGCATGGGAACATTCTGCCCCAATATAGACATTCTCAATCTTTCCAGGATCACGAGAGATATTGATAGGAACCGTAGGTGATATATTTGCCATGTTCCCATTAGCCATCTGACCAGGAGAGCTTAATGGAACCACAAGACTACCAATATTCTCGCTAAGAATATCCCTAAAGTCCTCATGCTCCAAATGGTTAAGCTCAAGAAGAAAATAAGATCTATGACGTAACTCTTCCCAAGGTGTCTCAACTCTAGACATAGCCGCAATAATAGCTTCATCTGACGAAAAAACACTGTTAAGGCAGTCATGTGCATGAGAGGACTTACCTGCCGATGTAGGTAGTACATACGGGTCCTCCTCCTCTGCCCGTGAAGAGGAAGGACTAGGCTCTGCAACACAATCAAGATTTTCTTGGTATGAAAGCATAGCTGTAGGCAATGACACGTCCGTTTCGATAGGTCCGTTTGAAAGACTCGGTGTAGGAAGAATCCAAGGATCTTCCATATGGGAAGTGAAAAAAGACACCGAATTCAATGAATATGAAGCCCCGCCGAAACTATATCCAATCATAAGGACGGGTGCAGGACAACTAAATGTCCCCACAAGGGATGGATACATACCTACACCCACACTCCCAGTTGCCGGCTAAGAGTGATCGATAATCGGGATTGAAGCTCCCGACGATGCACTGACACTCAGATTTTTGAATGATGTTTGACCAATCGTAACAATATTCCCATTAAATGGAAAGAATACAACTTGAAATAGAGAAGAGGCTATGGCTTGCATACTATACATCCAATTTCGACCCAGTAAAAGATTGTAGTCAAGGGGCGCATCAACCACCTTGACCTCGATTGCAACGGTCTTCCCTCCCAAATGGACCTTAAGAGAAGGAAGAATTCCGTGCAGCTAAAATGATCTACCATCAAAGAAATTCAACATGGTAGCGTATTTTAGACAACTCGGGAGAACCCAAACCCTTCCAACATGACAAAGACATCACGGAAGCAGTAGCGCCTTCATCAATCACAATGTGTTTGATGGTCATGTTAAGACATTCCACATGAATCAAGAGAGACACATAGTAAGGAAAGATAGGCTGTAGTCCCATGGTTTCAAATTTGATGATAGAAGAAGAGTTATCATCATTCAACCCAAGAGCAGAAAGCAAAGCTTTCCTTTGCGACGGACAACTCTTAAGAACTTCAAGCGCAGACATCACACATGGAGTGTGGGCCAAATCCTTGACAATATAATAGTTATGGGAGGCTCGAGCATTAGGATTGTGCCCCGAACACTTTAAGACTCCCTTAAGAATGTGAGGTACACTCTCAAGTTTTTCCGTAGGATTTTCAATACGCAAAGGACTCTCGGTAGGAGGAGGTTCTTTCCCAAGGTGTGGTTGCGACGAACCATAGTCTTTTGCACAAGTCACAACCTTAGTAGCACGCACCATATTGATGCAACCATGACCAGTACTGGCTTTCAACAGATTTTAATCTACACCCAATGCAGAATGAGGATCATGGGTCCTCGAGTTCATATTTTGATTATGGGGTAAAGGATTGGTTAGGACACCTGGGCCCTGTTCTATGAATCTCGAGGTGTATTCCATATGAGGGAACAAGTGAGTGAGGTGGTCATCCTTACACAACTTGCAAGGAAACTTAACCTTACATTTAGACTGCTTTTCCCCCCCAGCATTACATTCATTCTTATCGTTAAAATTGGCATTTTCATTCTTGTTCCGACCCTTATGATTGTTTTTACCCTTTTCCCTATTCCTTCCGGGCTATTGGTTGCCCTTCTAGTCCAACGATTGCACGGAGAGTACACTCACCATTTGGGTGGGTTGAGATGAAGCTGTAGCTTTTCCTAACGTGGATTGGGTAATAAACAATTGACTCACTTGTTTCGTAACTAAATCGGCACTTATACATCCCACAATGCCATCGACATGTGGTCCAGGTTTGATCTTAGGATTGAAACTAGAATGCGGAGCGTTAGGTATGATCTCATATAATAGCCTGGATTGAGCATATATCAAATCCAATTCCTATGCCCTAAAAATTGCTTGTTCCTTGTTCTGGACTCTGGATGTAGAAACATCCTTCTCGATATAAGGTAACAATGATTTAAGGAACCACTCAAGGATAAACTCTCGCGGTATGAAAGCTTTAATTAACCTCTTCCATCTACGCCACTCTTGGATATGGTCTGAGATATGTGTGGCTTTGTCCTGTGAAAATTTTGACAAGAGCTCCGTACCAACGTCGTAGCGCACTGGTAGCTGGAAGTTGTTGAGGAAATTCATAGCAAGGTCATCGAACAAAACAAATGCCCCCTTTGGTAACTCTATGTACCATTTCACTGCAGGCCATGTGAGGGTGCATTGAAATAGCCTCAAACGGATAGAATCATCATGTAAAGAGTTGGACGAGCACCAAAGGTGAAAGGTAGTGAAATGTTCACTAGGATCTTATTCTGGTTTTCCCTTGAATTTGGGAATGTTCGAGGGAAGCTTGGTAGGGACAGTCGGCCAAGCCGAGTCATAAGATACCAGATCGTTCATTAGTCTCAATAAGTCAGGTAAATTTAACATTGCGAGGAAAGGGAGCCTAGGTTGAGCCAGTCTATACCATGATCCCTGATAGTTTTGGTTCATATAAGGCTAACTATTGTAAATACCATGGCCTTGGCCATAATATCCTCCTCCCGTTTGACCTGTATAGGGCTGCATGGAAGCATTATGATGAGGTGAACCTTGATTAGGTGGTGCTACAAAGCCATAATTAGAGGAGTAAGCAGGTTGTTGATACCCATACCCATAAGGTTGATAAATTTGTCCATACTATAGACCATAATATGGTGCATGAGAAGTTCCATAAGATGTCTAATGGGATATCCCATGAGAAGCTCCATAAGTAGGGATATGAGGAATGCCATGTGATGGACCGTAATATGATCCAAAAACAGGAATGTGACCTCCCAAGACAATAGGAATGCCTGACCCTGAGAAAATATAGTACGAGTAGTTGTAGTATGAACATGACTAGTAGCAATGTTCCGACCCGAAGGACCACATGAATGCGGGGGAGGAAGGGTTGTCAGGAACGCGTTCGAAGGAGTAGGAATAGAGGACAAAGGGACATGTGAAGGGATATAAGTGGTATTACCTATGGTCACTCATCTCAATTCTGGTATCCACATATGACTACTAGTATTAGGCCTAGGATGAACATGTGAGGTAGCTTCCACCGCTGGGATGGAAGGTGCAATGTGACTAGTGCTCCCAAATCTCTTTGAACGGAAAGGAATGGGAATTCCCCCAGGCATAGTGCTAGGTTCAATTTCTGACTCGGCATAATGTGTCATATCATGTGCAGGGATATCAGACATGCCATGACTAACATGACTAGTGCTTGTGGGTTCACGGTGAGTCTCGTCACCCGAAAAGCAGTACCGGCGACCTATGAATGAGAGATCATAACCGGAATGTGAAGGTGTATCTGGTGAAGGATCATATATAGGAATAGTAATTTCCTCCCCAACCTCTTGAGGTGGAGAAGAAATATCAAGAATCTCATCCTCGTGATCTCCCATTGTGTGTGAATCAATGTGACAAGTAGTCTGCCTGGATAGCCTATTTCTCTCTCCCAAAGGAAGAGGGGATGAGGAAGGAAAAAGTCCCGCTAAATGGCAAGAATGAGGAAGTGCCGCACCTGAATCCACAATGATTCAAAAAATGAAAAAGACTTTATCTAATTACGAAAACCCTAGGAAAACTAGCGTGCATAGAGCATACACCTATATAATGTAAAGCCAAATCACAAGCAGAAAAGGGTAGGATATGTGAGCTCCCGAATGAAGCAGGTATGTCTCACCTAGGAGAGGCTTGAGACTCCCATACACAAAATGTAGAGGTTAGTAACCAATTATTGTGGCCCTCAACTTCAATGCATATAGCGACTGTGTTGTCTAACCCCAACCTGGCCGAGACACCTGCACAATAACCTCTACGAAGTACCCCGTCGATAACCTAGGTAAGGAAACTAAGGTCACCTCAATATAATCAATACTCAGGTGGAGAGTCGCAGGTGGGATTGATCGTATGGGCAGGGTAGAAAAGCCCGAAACTCTTGAAAGAGCCCCCATATATGAATACAATCTTGGAAAAATCTCTGGTGCTACTCAGTTATGACCAAGGGTCATCCCAATCAATAACCGCTAACACTGCCTTGTGCTTAACTCCCTTGTAAGAGGAGGATCCTGAGAAACACTAATTATACCAAGGAATTTCACACTCTCACCTGGACAGACACATACATGNCATAACAATCAATGCAAATGCATTGTGTCAAATGGAAAACAGGGTATGATACTACATGAAATGAAAAATTCTCCTTCAAATGAAAAATGCAGTCATTCCTATATGAAAATCTGACTAACACTATTCCAAGCAAACCTAGTGCAAGTACCATGCAAAATGCATCATGTTGCAAAAAGCAAATATTTTTGTATTTTTTGAATTAAAATGAGATAATGAAGCAAAATAATGACTCTACCAACCCCAGACGCAGTAAGCACTATCAAAAAAAACCCAAGCAAAGCACCAATGTAAAAGAGACCTAATGCACTAATCCCAAAACAAAAAATAGAAAATGCAATGACAAGAACATTTAAAAAAAATTCTAACTAAAATACGTCTCTGGTTAGAAATAGAGGTGTATACAGACTCTAGAAATATCTAAGGAGACTCAGCAATCATCAAAACTCACCCAACAACACTTAATATTCCCCTAAAAATCAAAACTCAGGGCATACGTGACTATGTGCAAAAAACCCATGTATATATGCGGAAATCCCAGTAAAACCCGTGTGTACACGTGATTGTGAAGCAAAAAATAGTGTATAGGAAGAAAAAGAGATAAAAAGAAGGTAAAATAGACAAGCTGAGACAAAATTTACTCCTATCAAACACTACCAGACATATGTGCCCCCAGACCCAACTCAGAAACAGAGAAATCAGAGCAATTCAAGAACATTGAATGCCGATAAAAGACCCCAAAGGAAACGACTAGGAACTCCCCAGTATGGTCGCCAATTATGTTATGGAGAAAACTTCCTATGGATTGGGGTACCACAATAGATAGAGTAACCGTAGAAATCAATACTTTCCTATATGTAAGAGAAACCAAATATCTAACACTAAATGATCTCGCTACATACCTTATTCCAGATGGTTGATGTAGATCTTGTTGAGCTTTTCCACTCTCGCTTGTATAAGTAATTTGCTATCTCAACATTCAGCAAACAAGACAATCATGCTATATATAATTGTGTTAGACCTACTCTAGCATATATAATCAATAACATATAATCATTTAAAAGCATCCACATATTCAATACTCATTTAAATACACATTATTGGACAGGAAAAGATATTTCTATTAATATAAAACAGAGATTACAATAGTGACAACCTCTGTTGACACGTCTGCGAATCAGAGAAACTGGGTCCTCCACTTGGGCCTTCACCACTTCAATCCTCCATCTCTCGATAACAAGATCACAAGCAAAGGCAAGCTTGGGAATAACACAAAGTGCTCCAAGGGACAAAGGGATGCAGACTCAAGTATAAGCTCCAGCAACAATGGACTATAGTTCTCTTGCTCTTCAATTCCTCCCCCTTCAATGTATCCAAAGGGTTCCTTATATAGTGCTTCAATGGGGTAATGGAAGGTCAAATTAGAGTGATCTCAAGGCATATGGAAGGCCAAGAGACAAGTGATTTGGATCCACATCAAGGAAAACTCCAAAACTATTTGGCCTTTTGCACACATCCCGATGTACGCAGGTTTAAGGGTCAAATCCGCGTATATACATGAGAATGGGTTTAAAATTCGCGTATCTAAAATAAGACATGTTTTTAGAGATGATATTGGAAAAATCAAAGGTACACAAATGGTCCATGGGGTCTAAAGAGTCTGCAGAGGGATAGGGAAGGCCATAAAGGTGTGATCCACCATGTGTGGCAAAATCAGTTGTAATAGTGCTCTCCCTTATTTATACACACAATCACTAAAGTTCATATGAGGAGAGAGAGAAGAACAAGGAGGAGAGATAGAGAGATGCATAAGACTTCTTATACTTGGGTTTTTCCATATTGTGATATTGTCTTAGTGAAAAAACTATTCTGGGGAAGTTTGGGGGGTTTTCTACTTTATGGTTTTCCCGAGGAAAATATTTGTGTCTTGTGTATCTAGTCTATATTATGCATCTTGTTGTGCTTGTTATTCTTTCAGATAAATATCCTAATCAATTTGAATAATATTAGAGAAACTAACATCTTTAGTCTTCCATGTAATGTTGTAGATGTTATAATACAAGCCCTTGAGGAAACTGTTCATCCTTGATTTGATACAAATTGAGCGGTGAATTATTTTCTTTCTTTTGACATATTTATGGAATATTCATGAAATGTTAACTAGAAAACAAATGTTGTCCTTAAATTCCAACTATCCCGTTAACATTACTTTTTGTGTTTAAGTTGTTGAATTCATTTTATTTGCACACATTCTTTATTTCTTAGAAATAAACCTTATGTAACAAGTACCTCTCCTCATATTTTTATTCATTCATAATTGTCTACAACATCTCTATATAATCAAAATGATTCCCATCAATGCACTTTTAATTAGATGTAATAACCAGGTTGGTCTATGATTAAATAAATATATTATAAGAATTTCAATATTACTTCTCATGTTGCTAAGAGAAATCCCAACCATTTTCAAATCAAGTTACCGATGCCTTGGCATGGTTCCAAAATTAGCCTTGGAACATCTGAGGGACAAACTTCTTTTCTGACACAATTGCTAGGGAATGAAGGAACATAATCATCTTTCATTGGGGACAACAACAATCATACGCTATGATTTATTTTAGTGAATAAGAATTATATTACAGGCTGACATAATTCACCTAGTGACTGTACAAAGGAAAATCTAGCATCTAGGTGAAGACATACCCATTAGAATCCAACTCATAATGAATTCGTCTCTTTGCAAAATGTTGCCTCTTGTAGAAAGCGACGCGGAAAGTACCAATTTGTTGAATATGAATTCATCTTTGAAACTACTATATGTGATTCTCCTCAACAAACTCCTATTAATTCCCCAGTTGAGTTCCTTGACCCTCCTATTATAAGTACTGAAAGTCGTGAGTCATACTCATAGCTAAATTGGCATAATCCCAAGACCCTCATTAGTCCACAAGATAAGAACTTAATCCTTCATCACCTGATGGCAGGAGGTGGAGGCCATGGTCCTCCCCCACCAGCTCCACCCAGAGTTCACTTCTAGGTAGTATCCCATCAAGGACCCTTGAGACTCCCTATACTTATTAATGATATTCCTGTTCATTACCTTAAATATTATCCCAAATATGATGGCATCAAAGGAACTTCAACAAAAAAAATATGGATCTTTTCCAATATTTCATCGATTATATATTTGTTGACAATTTTGACATTTATATGAGGCTCTTTGCTCTATATTTGGAGGGAGATGTTAGAATATAGTTTAGGCTCTCCATGTAGCCTCAATAGGAACCATGGATGAATTGTAAAATACTTTCATGAGGAAGTGGGGAGTTAATCAATACAATCTTTAATATATTAGTGAACTTTCTACAATAAAGAAAAATAGATCAGAATATGGGGTTCAATTTACAACAAGATGCAATATGATGTATTATAGAATCCCAGAGGATACTGAGGCCTAGACAAGAAGCTGCTAGGGATACCTATGCATGAGTTTTCCCATCTGATTTTGCTATCATGTTAAGAGAAAGAAGACCAAATTCTCTCTTGATGATGCATGATGAAGCAATGTTGAAGGAAACATGAGATATGGTGGGAAGATTAAAATGGAAAGTGATATTGATCATAAAGGAAAAGGAAAATGAAAAGAGAAAGCAATAACATCCCAGGAAATCAAATATTGGTAAGAATTCAAGATTGATGAGATGACCAAGATTATGAAGAATTTATAGAATAAGATCACCAGAATGGAGATTGAGGGAATGACCCCTAATAAACTACCACCAACAAGAAATCCAATGCCATTATGATGATTAAATATCACACATATGATGTACATAGAGAAAAGGAATGAGGATCAACCCTTGCGACCTCCCATCCTTGAAAACAATAATAATTTACTTGAACAAACATAAGACGATGGATATGAAGAATGATATGAGCATATAAAATTGTGATAGGGTGAGTCAACTATCATGCATCTCATAAGGGATGATTATGAGAATTCATTACCCTATAATGAAGAGGATTTTTATCAAGAAGGGGATGATGAATTTATTCAGTCCTCGGCATAATATCAATTGTTTAGTAAAAAATTCCAATATGAAATTCTTGTGAAATTTTGATGTACAACAGGATATAGAACCTAAGAGAACTCTCACAATGAAATAATTTGAAAATGCATAAGAAAAACAGTGAAATGAGGAAAAAATTCCACCAATGAATGATGCTAATAACTAAAGTTTCTATTAAATCCCAACATGTAAACCCGATTGGATCATGATTATATTACATTAGGAGAAAATTGTTAGTCTTTGGAGGTGCATACATTGGACCTCAAAACCTCCCTAGGTGGACCAACGGGATCTCAAACCACCTCAGACAGTCACGAATGATCATGTGAATGATGGAGACGCATGAGTGATCATAAATGAGGGTGGAGTAGGTAGGGTGGAGTGCATGGTGGAGTGGGAGTGTCTCTAGGAGGTCATAAATGGGCCAAAAGAGCCAAAAACACCCAAATACAGTGCATAGGAACCCCTAGTCAACCCAGATCCATGATTTAAGGTGTGGGAGCAATCCAAGGGACCAAAATGTCATTAATGAGGGTGTCGTAGCTCTTGGTTGACCCAAATGAGGTATTTGGGTGCAATTAATGGTCCAAACCCCCCATCAACCTTAGGGAGACACCTAAGACCAAGTTTGGACTATCTATCATAAGTGAAGACGAATGAGACTGGTCCTAGGTGGTATGATGAATATGGAACTAGGTGGTATGATGTTCTAAAACCCCCCCTTATGCCTTACTTAGTGTAACCAAATCAAAATTGAGGCCTTGGTAAGTAAGGCTCAATCCACCTCTTACAAAATCTTAGTAGTCCATATGACCAAGGCAAGAAGGAAAACCACATGGGAATAAAAAATCCCCTCTAAAATGGACATGGAGAAAAATATGAAAGTGAATATCAGTCATCACCATGTGTCACCCACCCCAAGGAGTAATCTAAAATAGGTGAATGTATTCTTAGTGAATCCATTGGTGAATATTTCAGCAGTTTTCTCTGTAGATGGGCAATACTGCAATGATATCACCTGGTCATGCACCAAGTCCTTGATGTAGTGCAAGTGAATCTCAATTTGCTTGGTCTTCTATATCTATACTATGTTTGCAGATATATTGATTTCACCTTGATTTTCACACCAAATTATAATGGGTGAATCAAACACAAAATCAAATTCTCTAAGAATTCCTTGAAACCACACACATTATGTAGCTGCATTCACTGCTCCTCTGTACTCAGCCTCAATTGAAGAATAGGAAATAGTATATTGTTTCTAGTATATTGTTTCTTACTTAACAAGAAAATAATACCATGTGAAAGCATGAATACATAACTTGAATTGGAATTTCTATTAGTGGAATCTATAGCCCAATCATAATCAATAAATCCTACTAGTTCTAGTGGAGAACTAGTTGCATGGTGTATCCTGAAGTGTTTGGTTCCTTGCACATAATGAAAGATCATTTTGGAATAATTCCAATAGATATCATGATGTTCCTGCATATACCTTTCAAACAAACCTACTACATACTCCAAATCAGGTCAAGAGTGTGTGAGATACAACAAGCTCCTAACTAGTTGTCTATACAACCAATTGTCCACCAATGGATATGAACCAAAATCACCTTGTTCTACTCCTGAAAAGAAGGGACACTTTGAAAAATTAAAATTATAAATTTTGAACTTTAATAACAGGCCTGAAGCATACTTTGATTGGATGACCTTGGTACCCACATCATATTGCTAAATCTCCTAGCCAAGAAATTGTTTCAACAATCCAGGGTCAGTCATAGAAAATGCATTGTGTAGTGAAGACTTAATTGAACCTATATCAGCAATGCAAATTCTAGTGATCAAAATATCCTCAACATATAGTAGAATTATATGAATAGATTCATCTAAATTATTCAAATACCCAATAGGATCATATTTTCATCTTTCAAAACCTTATGAGAGAATAAATTTTCCCATCTTGGCATACCAAGCTCTATGAGCTTGCTTGAGGCCATAGAGAGACTTATTCAACATGAAAACACGTGAAGGATCATGAATGAAACCTTCATGCTGCTGCATATAAATATTCTAATGAATTTCACCATGAATAAAATCACTCTTCACATCCATATGGTGCACCTCCCATCGTTTGGATGCATCAATGGATAAAACTAGCCTAATTGACTCCATCTTTTCAACCGGTGCAAATGTCTCTATATAGTCCACTCCATGGACTTGAGAGAAGCCTTTGGAGAAAAATATGAAATTATAATTCACATATGAACCATCAACATCCATATTGGTTCTATAAACCCACTTACATTGCACTAGTTTACACTTCGAAGGTAGAGGAACGAACTCCCAAGTTTCATTGTCTTGCAAAGACTTGAAATCTTCTTGCATAGTTGTTTTCCATATTGGGTAATGTGATGCTTATTAATAGAAATGTGGATCAGATACAACCATCATAAAACACATATCTGTAATATTCAAATCACAATTGGAGAAAGCATTGTGAAACTAAGATCTAGTCTTCCTAGTGTCTAGTTGATCTCCTGCAAGATCACCAGTTGCTTGTATGGTTTACTCATATGATTTTGGCCTTGTGGGAGATTCATGATCTACATACATGTAATTATCCTCATATTACATATTATAATAAGAAAAATCAGAAATGGAAACATCACTTACATCATCAATGAGTGGAGGGTGTGAGAAACCCCCCTCTACTAGTTCAACGTCTTGCATATGCTCTTCTTCGAATTGAACATTTATCTCAGTGGATGTTTTCTGAGATGATGGATAATATATATTGTATCCATTTACATATTAAACATATCCAACCATTATGGACTCTTTTATTTATGGTTTCAATGCTTTTATTTTCTCTGGAGAAATTCTAGCCCATGCCTTTGAGCTAAAAACCCTGAGATGAGACACATCAGGCTTGTGTCCTCTCCAAGCCTCAAATGGAGTTTTTTATTCCTTTTATTTGTGTGGAAATATGTTATAAACATATGAAAAACAATTAATGGCCTTATACAACATCTTAGGAGAAAAATACTTATCCTCCAACATGCATGTGGCTGTCTCCTTCAATCCTCTATTCTTGTGCTCTTTCAACCCATTTTGTTGTGGTGTGTAAGGCACTAAATGTTTAATTTGAATGCCATTCTCTTCAAATATATTATGTAGGTTCTTATTGACATATTCCTTTCCATTATAAGTCCTTGAGAACTTTATTTTCTTCCCACTGAATTTCTCAACCTAAGCTTTGAAAGCTTTGAAGATATCAAACACCTCAGATTTTAGCTTGAGGAAAAACACCCAACAATATCTTGAAAAATCATCTATGACTGTTAAGACATACCTTGAGTTTCCATAGGAAGGTTTGGGAAGAGCTACTATCAGATATGTATGGATCAATTCATTCACTTGGACAACCATTATTTCCTTCCCCTTGTTATACTTGCGCTTTGCATGCTTTCCAACAATGCATCCACTGTATTTTCCTTTGGAAAATTTGATGCTTGGAAGTCCTTAAACCGTCTTTTCTTTTCTCAAATATTGAATATATCTGTAGTTGATGTGTCCAAACCTCTCATGCCATAGATTTATGATCTCATTGGCATGTGACAAGAGCATATTTCATAAGGAGTAAGGAATAAAGTGTGAAAACTTGTACATCCTTGACTCATGATCTGCAATACTGTTGCTGGAAGAAACATATCCCATTTTAGCTGCTAAAATGGGATCCCCATTGATTCATTAAAGTAACATTTGAGGCTATGATTTTTATTATGGGGTCTTCTTCATGCTCATTGTAAGTACTATGTTTTGGTTTTTAATAATATTGCATCAAATCCTTGTTTTTTTTTGGTTTTGTGGATTGCAGAAGCAAACTTTTGCTTGTTATTTTTTTCTTTCCCACAAACTACATTTTGCAATCCACAATATGGATAGAGGAATTCCTTTTTTGGAGGTTTTGAAAATTGTTTTCTTGCAACCCACAAATACGGATTACGGATATTAAAATTTCTTTTGTTTTATTTTTTTTCCTTTTCGCAACCCGCAACCTAAAAATATGGATTGCAGATGGAGGAGAATATTTTTCATGAATAAAAACTCATTTTTTGGTTCCATATTTCTCCAACCCGCAATGCTGATTGCAGAAATTAGAAACTCATTAAGTAATAAAATTGCAAAATTTCCTTCCCCAATTCTGTAACCTACAATGCAGATTGCGGATTGTGGAAGTTAAGAAATCCATTTTTGGTTGCAAATATCATTTGGCATTCTACAACCCACAATGCATATTGTGGAAATCAAAATTGAAGAAATTGGTTAAAGTTCATATATGCATTTTGGTATCCCGCTCTAATATCAACCATTGATTTTTTGAAATCTACGGTGTAAATCTATTTTTTCATTGGGATTGGATTATTTAAATCATTTGAATTTTACGAATTGTTCACCATTTTAAACTGCAATTTTTACTATGCTAAGATTTCACTGTGATTTTCTCATTGAGCCCATGAATCCTCTTGTTTTTGAGCTATCCATGAGTAAGTTTCTCAAATTTCTAAATTCTCACCAGCTAAATCTTTTTACTTTTATCTTGGGTAAATTTTAATTATGGTTGCTAAATTTGTATCAGAATTTACCTCCCAGTTTGCAAACATGTCGAGAACCACAAGGTCAAAAGCCATTCTAAATGAGCAGAAGAGTAAGGACCCCAATGCTGGTATTTTCTCTAACACTAGTGAACGACTGTCGAAAACCTACTACTTGGACTGGTCCTAAATCTATGCTATCTTTGAAAATGATGATTTTTCTACCATTGCCCATGACCAATAAGCTCTCACCAATATCAATAAGTCCCAAAATCACCGTATTGTAGCCAGGCCTCCGTTCATTGCATACGAAAACCCGGTCAAGTGAGAACTTGACCATGCAAACCCGAAAGAGCAGTATTTTAAGGACCATGCATAGACCCAACTAGCATCTTTCCTCCCTAAGGTCTTTGCAAAAGCATACACTCTTAACCCACCACAACAGTTGCTGAACACCCAATTCCTTGAAGCTGCAACGACTTAGTTTAATTTTGAAGGAATGATCAAATCATGGATGGTTAACCCTACAAAGTTCAATCCTAAAGATGATAAGTCCTATCCCATCTCTTGGTTTAGGGAGCCATTCTCTCTACTAGTGTCCATGCTATACAGGTTGTACGAGTTAGACAATTGCATTGTGTTCAAAGTGGAGTGGGCTCTTGCTCATCATGTATTGACTATAGGTCAATCCTTCAACTGTGCAAAAATTCTATCAGTTGTATTCGAGGATATTGAGAAATATCAAAAGAACTCGACGTCCAGGAAACATGATTTCTACCCCTCAGGGTATGTAGTGGACATTTTCTATGTGACATATCCATTCTCAGCCATGTGATGGAACTGGATGAGGAATTCACCACCAGTCCACATATACTGCTCAACACTATGGGTGGACAGCTTTGTTCCCCATATTTATGACATTTGTGACCACTTCATTGGGTCAATTTATCAAAAAATATCCAAAGGGGACGCCCCCACTTTCTCTAGAAGGGAAAGGGCATTGATCAATACTACGGGATATTGGTATGTGGGACAATATTTCTCCTACATCCGAATTTGGGGCAGCAAAATTGTACATCAGCTTCCCAGGATAGTGCCGAAAAGGATGGTGCTTCAAGAAATATATTTTCAAACTGAGGTTTGTTGGGGTCTTCCCAAATATCTCAGCACCCAAGAGGAAGTGTTGTCCCAAGTTGCCACTTCATCTAGGATTCCTCACTTTGAAAAACTCCACTCATGCTACCATTATTGGCAAGGAAATTGATACAATGAAATTAGGAGAGGAAGCTAAAAGGATGCATGATCCTAAGGCATTTTTGGCCAACCACTTTGTGCAGGAGCACATGAAGATCATGTATGTCCATTAGGAAGTCCCTGATTATTCAATTTACAGAGGTGCAAATGAATTTTCAGAGGTGGTTAGTAGGATCCCTCCACTTCAGAAGAAAAAAATCATCTTCCAATATCAAAAGGATCTTAAAACCACAATGTTACACTACGGGAAGCTCAAATTGATAGTGGAAGAAAATGTACAAAAGAAAACAACAAAAAAAGTGGAGAAGGAATCATTAGCTAGCTCTTCATCCGCTCCTACTGAGCAATCAAAGGATAAGGGTAAGTCTATTCTTGAAGGTCCTACAATAACACAACCTTCCTCTACTCTTCAGGTCCTAGTCAGATCAACGAAGACAAAGGAAAGTTTGAAAAGAATGAGCTCGAAAGTGGTGGCACAACTAGAAATTGCTGAGCCACAACCAAAGAGACAAAAATGTGGAGGAATCCATTCCATATATTAAAGTACAAGAAACAATCCCTGAGCCTCCACCACATATATTGCAAAGGGTAGAACAACCAGTTCTACAAGAACAACCAATTCTTCAAGTCCAACCAATTCAACTAGTTGATCCATCACTGCCTGTGAATGTTGAGTTGTAGGATACTGAAAGTTACCTTGAGGAGGAAATCTCTCCCTCCATATATGTGTGTCTTGTCACCATTCCCACCAGTTTACCATCAAATGTTACAACCACCCAGCGAGGTGGGAATCTTTTTGAGACTGTCACTTCCTCAATATACTTTTTTTCCAAAATCAATTTATCCCATATTCTTTCTGCCACTAATGGCACACCCTGAGTATGTGAAAACATTGCTATTTCTACCCCTTTTACACTTTATCCATTTTTTCAGCACCATTTGAATTGCATGCTACTTCCAATTCTTCCCAACCTATCACATCTGTCCCCACTTCCATCTTTTCAACCCTTACCTCTATTATTTCCACGCCTTCCACTACCATCCCCTTTGTATTTTTCTCCCCTGGGCAATATTTTTGGAGAAGAAAAGAAAAGGATGTTGTTAAGAAAGGATCCAAGAGATCTAGAGAAGGGGCCTTCAAGCAAGGCTTAGTTCCGAACTAAATTGTGTGGAAAAGGGCCTCTAATGATGTTGAAAAATAAGGTCTAGAGACTTCATTTTCCATGGGTGCCTTTGCTCGATCAAATTATGGTTTAGTCTCTTTGCTAAATAAAGAAGTTGAGGAAAAAGAACAGAAGCTGCAGAAGTCCAAGCAAGAACAAGCCTAGGAAAATGCTTAGCATCAACATGAACTACAGTATTTGAGGAATGAATATGAAGAAAAGCTGAGGAAAATTCAAGAATAGAATGACATTCTCAAGCATCAGCTTGAATAATCAAAAGGGGTGAATGATCAACAAAATCAAAAGATTGTCGCACTTGAGGAGCAACTGAAATATTTTAAGTTTACATCTGTTACTTCCTCATTCTCCAAATTTACTGAGGAACAATTTAAACAGTTGGCCTAAAGAATTCATGATGACCTATATCAAAGGATATTGAGTCTTTATGAAGGGGAAAATGAAATGCAAGACATATACAATACATTTGAGATACCTTCTCCATGATCACAATCAGAGGAGAAATGAAGCAACCAACGCTTATGATACCCCGATAGATTGGAAAAAGTATATCAAGGACATGCCTGACAATTTTCTAGTCTTTGACAAGGGTAGGATCAAGAGGATGCAAGTTTCAATTGAGACATGGGAAATTGTTTGTGACTTGGTTGAGTCTATCATTAAGGATGGACAAGTGGCTTGCAAAAAGACATGGTTTGCTTCAGAAACCTTGCTAGATTTTATGAACTTTCCACTACTGGACCTAATTGATGAAGCCATGCCTCCAAAGCTTAAGGTGGAGAATATTGAAAGTGAATTTTTTAGAGCTAAGGAGTAGATCTAGGAAGTCATTCAACTTCACCTAGATGAGATTAAGGGATGGGGCGAGGCACCTCTCACATCAAAGATGAGGATTGACCTTTTCCTTCAAGAATGGGGAAAGGTTAATATGAGAGAGATCAGATATCTAATTTGTAAAGATGAATTGTACTTGGAACATGCACAATATCACGACATACAGGATTTGTTGGATGCATTTTCCCTTGGAAAATCCTAAATTTGATATTTTGTAATCCAATATCTTGGGAATATTTTTCTTGTTTCTAAAATGTTGTAATAATTATTTAAAGGGAAGGAAGTCTCCCAAGAGGGGGGCTCACGGGAGTAATCCCAAAGGACAATAGGAGAGGAAACCACCAAGCACATACTAGGAATGCTATGTAATTTTGGCAAGATTGTAATTTGTTACAGTTTTAACAAAATTTACACTATTTCTTGAGTTATGTTTCTGGTTATTCATTAAATTTGTTTCATGGATTTTGGTCATTCTTATATATTCCTAACAGATTGATTACAATTTTCTTATTTATCGAACATGCTAACTTATGTATTGATGTTTCACTACAATGTTAACATGTTGAATATGCATTGAATAAATGTTTTTATTTAATTTATATGCCATTTCTAGCAACTACTGAATAATCATTTATGCCCATTAGTAATTTTTCAATAGGTATTATTTGATAGAACAACCCATTACTGATTTTTCAATTGGTATTATTTGATAGAACAATTATACACATATAATACTTTGAATAAATAATTACATTTTTCATTGTTTAGTTTCATTTGAGGTTCACTGGAGGGAACAATCCTGATCTATATTTCTATATGTTGGGTAATTATTTCCTTGTCATAAATCATACATCATAATTGTTCTACTTAAAATTATTTACAATCATTGTATTAGTTTCCTTAGATAGTTTATTCTGGTGTCCAATTACTTCAACACTTTCCCAGATCCTCCCTAGAGGAAGAGCGAATTCATCTAGATATGAAAAAATCTTGTGCCAATGGAGGCCTTGTATCCATAGGACTTAGTCATCCCAAACAACTCGGGGATAGAATCATCTCTGCATGGGATTGATTTGAAGCCTTTCTAGTTGGACTATCTCCTTTTGTTGATTTCCTATAGATTATCCAGAAAACTACAAGCTCGAGACATCAACAAATGGCACTAGAGGGAGGGGCATAGTTAAACATCTCAAGAAAAAACACAAGTAAACCTCCTCCTCCCAGATCATCAATTATCACTAGAAACCATATTCAAGCTTCTATGTCTACAACACAAACTGTATAAAGTCAGACAACAGTCCCTGTCACCCCTGTCCTAGACAAACTTAATAGAAGACCATAATTCCTCTTTGTATCACCAACTAGTGGAACCCTCACCCTTAAACAATTGAGAAAGAGTACACACGATATAACTACCATGGTAGAGCAGAGGACTGAAGCCGTTCAAATCCTCAGCGACGCTTTGTCCTTACCTTTTTCAATTGATAACTCGCTTGTTAACCCAAACACTCAAAACACTACTGAACATGGATAAATTCTCGAGATTCATATAAATCAATTGTTTGAACAGACAGAAAAGAATCAAGCATATCTACATCCCAACATCCATTACGGTGGACCACCACCACTTACACCACCAAACGTTTTCCTGTTTGAAAAATAGGATTCCCACCAATTTTCTTCCTGCGGAAGAGTTATTGGTGGCTTACTATATTATGGGTTTTCCTACTCCCATGACTATGTGGGTTAAAAGGGAACACAAAAATAGTCTACAAGAAGTTTTTTCAGAGGCTATCTTAGTGGAGAAAGACATGTTTTGTCTGAAAGACAGTCCAGACGTCCAATCAGACCAACCTTCTACATCCAAAAGGAGGCAAGAAAATGTTCCCAAACCCACAACAACCAAAGACCCTTATGAGATGAAAAACATGAATAAGCTATTGAAAAATAGTTCCAATGACATGGTAGATATCAAGAGAAATAACACTGAAAACCAAGCAAATAACAAAGGTTTGGAAAGGCCACCTTTCAGGGGACCTTCCCATCCTCCTCAGAATAAACCTCCTCCCAACCTTGAGGAAACATTGATCTCTGACGAGATTTATTTCATTTTTAAGGCCCTAACTTCTGGACCCAAAAATACCCATGATGATATTAGAGACAGTTCAAAAGGAGCTATGGATTCTATACCTCTTAATGAAGAATATGATCAACACATGAACACTATTAACTATTTTTCAGAACCGAAATGGAAGAATAAGAAAATGAATTTGAAGCGATATTTGATCTACAACACTCCTATAACACCAGGAGAAAAGGACAAACATCGTAGGAAACTCCATTGTCAACATCCACTCTGAATGTAGGTAAAGCAACAACTCTAAAATAAAAGGTAATTCTTGAAGTTGAATACAATTTGGTAGATTTAAAAAAGGATAAAGCAAATATTTCTTTATTTGAACTTATTAAAATACCATCTATAAGGAAAAAATTTACCTAAAAATATGATTTCGAATAAATGAAGAGAAGTTCAAAAAAATAATCTAGAAATTTGTGCAAAGCCTAATAGTCAAAATTCTAGTATGAAAAGGGTCCCACCTTTCTTACTTACTTTTGAAATTTTCAATAGGAATGTTCACAATTGTATGGTTGATTCAGGGGCTTCATCCAATGTCATGACAATATCTGTATGTAGAAAATTGAATGCAACCTGGGAACCTTATGCCACCCAAATAGTTCAATTGGATATATCTAGAGTTAAGGTGGTAGGTGAATTAAAGAATGTCCTCTTGACATTATCTATAGATCCTAGGATTTATTATACAGTTGACATTGTTGTTGGTGACATCCTTGAAACATATGGTTTGTGGCTGAGTAGGGATTGATCAAAGAAGCTCAAGGGATACTTTGTTACTGAATAGTCACAACCATGGCTTCCTTACAATGGGAGACCAAATCAGATCAAAATTGTAAGGGAACCTTTTTTGAAGAAAAGAAACACAGACCTTAATTACCCTAGTGAACTTGTTTTTTTCTTCATTTCAAGCATATAATATTACACCTTTGACTCTTTCTTTGGGAGTTTGTCTGCTGATTCCTCCGCCACTAAGGATGTTGATAAGTTGTCAAAAATCAATAATTGCATAGTTGTTCCATTTACTGGTGATATTGTCCATAATGTATATAATGTTAATACAAATTTTAGGTTAGATTTATCTTCTTGGCCTTTTTTTTATGGATCTAAATCCAAGGATGGTGTTGGTGCAAGTTGTGTACTAATATATCCAAAAGGAACCAAAATGATGATTTCCTGCAGAATTGAGTTCGAATGCACAAATAATATTACCGAATATTAGGATCTTGTACAGGGACATAGGAAAGTGATAGATTTGGGTGCTCAGGTGCTAGAATACTATGGTGATTCTGAGATCATAGTCAAGCAGGTAAGGAACAATATCCATTGCTTATCACCTCATTTACTTAATTATCAGAAATTGGTTAGGGACATGACAAATTCCTTTAAGGATTTTAATATTAAATATGTCCCTAGATCATAGAACTTTGATGCAGCTCTTTTATCTAATACTTCATCTAGACTCATTCCCCTAGAATTCCTATCCCCTAACACCTTTTCTATTGAACTTATGTACAGACCATATATTCTCGATAATGTGACAAGTTGGAAAGTTTTTTATGATGACCTATAGATTTTAGAATTTTTAATAACCCATGATACCTTTAAGGACATAGCCATAGATGAGGTTGAACATGATAAGTATTTATATGACAATAATATTCCTTCCAACCTAATCCCCAAGTCAGTTATTAACTTAGAGAAGTATTATGAATTGCAAGACAAATTCAAAGGTAACCCTAAATGCAAGACACATAGTTCGTCCCTCAACTTTAAAACTGTTAACCTTGGAAATGAGCAAAACCCTCAACTTATCAACATAGGGGTTAGTTGTTCCCCAAAGGAAGAAACGGATTTAGTTAAACTCTATAAAGAATTCAAAGATGTGTTTTCATGGAATTATGATGATTTGAATACCTTTGAATCCTCTATCATGCAACACAACATAACTTTAAATCCTGACATAAAACACTATCAGCAAAAGTTGAGAAAGATGCATCCCATTCTTGAACCATCCATTAAAAATAACTTGAGAAACCACTGAAATCCAGTATTATTTTTCTAGTAAGACACACTCCAAATTAGTCCCTATCCATAAGAACAATGGGGGAATAAGGTTGTGTGTGGATTTCTACAATTTAAACAGAGTATCTAAGAAACTCAATTACTCCATTCATTCAATGGAACAGATATTACAAAGAGTTACAAGTGTAGAAATGATTTCTCTGCTGCATGGTTTCTCCGGTTATAACAAGGTATTGGTCACATCCTTCAATCAACTTAAGACTTCTTTCAGAACACCTTTGGGGCACAATTGTCGAGAGAACAATTCCTTTCAGACTGATCAACACTGGTGCAACATTCCAAAGAGATATGGACATATCTTTTAGAGGTTTGATGCATAATTCTATTGTTGTTTATTTGGATGATATAACTATTTATCCGAAGAAATGACATGATCATCCGTTTGCATTGAGATAGGATTTTGAAAGATGTAGAAAGTATGGGATTTCTTTGAATCTAAAGAAATCGATTTTTGCTACAACCGAAGGTAAGATTCTGGGTTTTATTGTTTTCAAGGATGGAATGATAATTGAACTTTAAAGGACATATACCATTGCAAAAATTGGACTCCCAAGTTTGAAGAAGTCCATGCAATATTTTCTGGGTAAGATAAACTTTGTTAGGAGATTTGTACCAAATTTTGCATAGATTGTTAGGCCATTGCATGATCTAATTAAAAATGATGTTTTATTTAAATGGTCTGACATTCAGAAGGATGCATTTATCAATATTAGGAAATCTATTATGTATGATCCTGCATTAATGTCCCTAGATTTTGATAAAGACTTCATTTTATACACGTTTGCCACTGATTTTTCTTATGTTGCTGTTTTGACTTAGAAACAAGCATAGGAACGTAGAGATCCCCATTTCATTTATGAGATCCATGTTCAAAGGGGATGAATTAAATTATAGATAGATCAATAAACATGCTTATACTATTTATAAATCTATTAAACATTTTAGGCCTTATTTATTGAAATCCAAAATGAAAATGATTGTCCGCTATGCAGGGATAAGAAATGTTTTGGTTCAAAAAGAGTTAGGAGAGAAGTGATCACATTGGATGATTACGCTTTAGGAATATTATTTTGAGGTCAAAACTTCCAAGTTTGTCAAATTGCAAGGCTTGTGTTTTCTAGCAGCCCAATCAAACGACCCAGAGCGGGAAAAACAGTGGATTCAAGAAGAAGATATGTCTATGGACACATTTAATGTCATTTCTGCTCCATCTTTCGAATGGTATGATGATATCAAGTTTTATCTTACTCATGGGTATGCTCCTCCAACGTTAGATTTTAATAAGCATAGGAATTTAAGCTTAAAAGCAACACCTTACCAATTCATTGACAATGTGCTTTTATGTAGACATTATGATGGTGTTTTCCTTAGGTGTTTAGAAAAATCAGAAGCTGACAATCTTCTATTTGAAATGCATGCATGACCCGTAGGAGGACATTTTTTAGGTGAAACAACTGTACATAAGGTCTTAAGAGCTGGGTACTATTGCCCTACATTATTTAAAGTTGCACATACCTTTTTCTGAAAGTGTAACAATTATCAAAGATGTGCGGGTAAGGTAAAGAAACCAACCTTTCCCCTCCATCCCATTACTGTCCATTTCCCATTTAAGCAATGGGGAATGGATTTCGTTGGACCTATTACTCCTTCCTCTTCCATGCAGCATAAGTATATCTTGACTGCAACAAACTACTTTACTATATGGGTAGAATAAATTCCTCTCAGGGTTGTTAATTCTAACTCAGTTGTGTCTTTCTTAGAGAGTAATATTATCACTAGGTTTGGAGTCCCTAAGTCTCTAGTATTTGAAAACGAATCTTATTTCAATTCCATTTATCTTAATCAATATTCCCTTGAAAAAGGGACCAAAGTGAAGTATTTTGCAAATTATTATCCCCAAGGGAATGGAATAGTAGAATCTTCCAACAAAAATTTGATCACCATCTTAAAGAAAACTGTGGCTACACACCATAAGGACTGGAACACCAAGCTCTTCAATTCCCTATGGGAAGATCGTATCACTCCCAAACTTTCCATTGTGAAGTCTCCTTACTTCCTTGTTTATAAAAATGAATCTGTTCTACCCTCAAACCTCCTCCTTCCATCATTGCAGATAGCTCAATCTCTTTCGCAGGATGATGAATCCTCCCCTCTCTAGAATTGAATTGACACATTGCCTAAATTAGAAGAGGAGAGAGAGAAATATAGAAACAAGCTATATCAACATCAAGAATTGGTTAAGAGGTGGTTTGATGACAAATATTTGACCGACCAAGACTTTCAATTTGGGGATTTGGCACTGAAATGGGACAAACCCCACAAAGACAATAATGATTACACCATGTTTCAATGTCAATGGCTAGGGCCATTCACTATTACAAAAAATATTGGCCTTGGTACTGTCTAGTTACAGACATTGAAAGGTTTCCTCGAGACCTATCCAGTGAACATCCAAGTCCTCAAAAAGTAATTTGTTTAAGGTAAGCATTTTCTTATCTGTACATAGGTGTGTTTCATTCAATTTTCTTTTCTTGATTCTTTTTTATTGAGTTTTTCTTTTGTTTTACGTTTTACAAAACATGGTATTGATGCATCCATTGGTCATAGTTGGTGGTTAGTTCATCTTCAAAAATTTTAACCCAGAAATTTCCAGTTGGATATTTTAGAAAACCTTTACTCAGTTTATATCTGAAAAAGTTCTTTCATGGGAATACAATTAAAGATCTATGCCAACTCTTTAAAATTGAGTCTTTCCTTCTTGGAATCACTATATTTACTAACCCTCATAATGACGATTGAGGCTTTAGCAGTAGTCTAGTATTCTTGTCAGATGCCTCAATGGTGGTTGGCAGTAAATATTTATAGCCTCCTGTTAGCACCATTTTGAGCTAAGAGGTTGGAAGGTCTTAGATAAGTGAAATGAAGATTAAAGTCTTAAAAAATGTGTTATATGACCTAGATAAGTGAAGAAGGGGTTTTGAAATGTTTTGAAGGGTTTATTCCTTGGTTTGAAATGAAAAATGTTGAAAATGCCTAAGCGTAGGCTTGCAAATGAACTAAGTATAAAAAATTTGTCTATGGTTATGTGGTGACTATTACACCTAAATCTCGTCACCATCATGTTATGAGATAGGTATTCCCTTGTCTGCTCCAATCCCTTAGAGTTTGTCTTAGAGAAATGAAAGAAGAAAATTATCCCCTTGTAATTTTTCCTTGTTTTGGGCTGGTAACGCTCCTTTCACTTGTGAAAAAGGAGTTGCCACTGCTCTTCCCCTTCATTAAAAGGGATTTACCCCCTCAACACTACTTTTTATCTTCAGAAAAAGTGTCGTACTTAAGTTTTAAAGAAAAAAAAAGGAAGCTTTGAGAGGCTTCTTGAAACTTACCTTCATGGAGCCTCATGTTATGGCCATGTCAGCAGCGACGGTGGGGTTCCTCGCCACTTGGGTGAAAATCCCATTGGACTAAATGGAGGTGGGAAATTGGTCAAGAAAATGGCTAAGTGTTGGACTTCACGGCTGTCAAGGGCACCATTCGACAAGTAGGTGAGTTGTTGGGTGGGGGCGTCAATCAAACGGCGCCCACATTGGATAAGTGCGCTAAAGAGAGCTAAGTGTGCTAAGTGGGCCAAAAGAGAGCTAAGTGCGCTAAAGAGAGCTAATTGCACTAAGTGGGCCAACAAGTTTGCTAAGTGTGCTAACGTCGCTAAGTGGTCCAACGACAAAAGGGGCCACATGAGGAAGCGGCTAAGGCTATATAAATGGAAAACGAAAGTGCCAAAAGACAAGAAAGTGGAAAGTGGCTAAGGAGAGTCATTTAAGAGTTGTGCTCCCTTAGGGGAGGCGCTCTGCGCTCAAAGAGGCATGACTATTAGAGTGCACACTGGGAGCAGGAGCGCTCGCCAGAAGCATCCGTAGAGTGCTCAACAGGAGCTCACATTGGGAGCGCTCAATTGGAGCGCCCGCAGAGCGCTCAATAGGAGCACCCATCTGGAGTGCACATCTGAAGCGCTCAACAGGAGTGCCCATCAGGAGCACCCATCTGGAGCACTAGGGAGCACCCATATGGAGCATCTGAGAGCGCTCAACGGGAGCGCCTGTTTAGCGTCCAGCAAGGAGAGCGTCGGGGAGGTTTAGTGCTAAACAGGAGCACTCAGTTCAACGCCCAACAAGGAAGTGCACAAGGGACTTTAGCACTTGGGAAGGAGGAGCATTTGGCATTAGCGCTCAACTTCAGTGCTCAGTTTGACGCTAGGCATGATTTTACAGGAAGCGCTTTTGAAGTGCGTTTCGACCGACGGGTTCGGCAAACGGCCTTGACAGCTAAGGCGACAGTTCGACAAGGTGTTTGGAAGAAACATCGAAGGTTCACTTAGGAGGGTCATTCCGTAGGAAGGTGCACATGAAGTGCATTTTTGGCAAGTACTGATGGAAGGTGCTTGATGTGTGTTTTCAGAAAGTGTTTACGGAAGGCCCAGTTGAGGTGATAGAGTGCCCAAGAGGGGTGTGTTTTGGTCAAGAGCCAATGGAACACTCAGCTAGGTGCGTTTCAACAAGTGATGATGGAGAGATCAGTAAGCTGCATTTTACCAGGTGTTGATGAGACGTTCGGTAATGTGCGTTTCGACAACTTTTGATGGATGAGCAGATTACATGTGGGGGTGTGTTCCGAGAACCACTCTAAACTAGTGTGCCCAAGATGGCATGTTCCAGTGATCATTCGAGGAGGGGTGTTCAACGATGTGTTCAGAAGTGCATCCGCAGGGAGGAAGTCTGTTCAAAATTTCTAGATGGGACAGTGTTAGAAATTTCGGATGGATGGAGCAGAGGCTTATGATAGAGTCTTCTGGGTGTTTGGAAAAATAACCTAAGTCAGACAGGTGCTAGTCACATTGAGGATGCTTGAGAAGATCCGCAAGTGGTGGTAGCTCTTGGTGGAGTCATTCTGGGAGTAGCAGTGGTAGCAGAGACCTTGATGACAGGTGTGTTCCACATCTCAGCAGTTAACCAAAGTGGCTAAGTCATAGTGCAGCAGGGAGGCTGAATTCGGCAGGTCAAGTGATAGCTTGGCATGGTGGCTCGATAGAGGAGTTCGGTAGCAGCATTCGACGCAGCACCAGAATGACGAAGTGAGCTACAATAGGTTGCATTAGACGAGACAATATGAAGCTTGTGAATGAGGCTTGGCAGTCTTAGTAGGGAGAGGATGTGTAGACATGACGGTGAACAACTCGATGTTCGATTCGGTTGTATCTTATGAGCGTAGCCAATTTTAGCTAGCTCCCGGATGAGTTGCTGGTTTGTGGCATCCTCCGTTATTGTAATTAAAAGTCTTATCATATTATTATACATGGGTATTAGCCTTCATCAAGTTCAGGGCGGGCCGCCCACACACACATTTATCTCTTTGTTGTATTTGGATTTACTTGTACTGTAGGATGTGCATTGTTGTGGAAATAGCTAAGTCTGGAGATGAATGTTATGAGTAGTATTTCTGTAGGTTTTGGGTTAGGTGTAGTCCGTTGGAGTGTGCTCAGGCTGGCCACACCCCTGAGACGCTTCCAGGCAGTGCCGCACACCACAACGGACCCAAGAAAAATGGTGTCACGGTTGTGGTTGTGACGCCTCATCCCTATGGTTTATGACCACCTAGAGCTCGAGATTCTTCATTTTTGGATCTTATCTCCACATCAACCATAAATATCCTCCCATGCCTTTAAATACTAGCTCATCCCCCATGTGAGGGAGGAGTAAGAATTGTGTTGAACACCCAAACTATGTCAAAATAATTCTTGAGATATTGGAGGCAAGGTGAAGTTAGAGGCAAGGATCCATTGGAAGGAAATATCAACAGCAAGGTATGAAGGTTGTAGTCTCTCCAATCATTTCTAATAAAAAATGTCTTCTCTTTCTGATATTTACTAGATCATTTTTATGTATTGATTGATTCCTTGGTCACAATCATAGATTTAGTTTATTATCTTGTATGCAATAATTTTTCTCTTTTTATCTTCCATCTTTTATAGGTTCTTCCACAGTAGCAAAGGAGAAAGCTTCAAGGATAGCAAGGAAAAACATTAAGAGAAGTATTATGGCATTACATTCAAGCAATTAACCAGATATAGGGGAAGTTTAACATTTGGGTTTGTGTTTTGTTCTAGATCTGAACCATTTAGAGCTAGGGAAACAAATCTTGTCCGTGGGAGGTGAGAATTTCCGGCAACAGTGACAGAAATCAAGGGTGCAGATCTGTGACGGGAAAGATCAACAGTTATAGAAATTCCCAAAGGTAAGCTACATGGTCTAAATTATTTTTTGATATCTGCAGAATGGTATTAACCTATAGGAAAAATTAGTCGTTAGATCAACATGTGAAAACAGATCTATGGTTATTAAAAGTTCTAGTGGTGAAATGTGAAAGGAGAAATAAAATTCTTGAATCAACAGAATTAGGTATGCTCTTCATTTTTAAATGGTCAGGATCAAAGGATGAAAGAGATCTACAGGAGAGGTGGATTCCGCTACCAGAACTTGTACGATGAAAGTAAGTTTCAAAATCAACGAAATTTCTTATAGCCCACACATTTTGACGATGGAGATCTAGAGGGGAAATAAATATACGATGGGTATTAATTGAGATGATACAACATGTGCAGGTAAAGAAACTTTTCATATCTGTGGAATTTCGTAGGTTCGAAAATATTGAACATCGAAGATTGAAGTGGGTTTTTGATCTACAGTTCTCAAGGATTCCGCTGGGTGAATAAGCATAGAGTAAGTCATGTTGGAAATTAAAAGAATTGGGTAGGAGCCTCAGGTTTCGATGCCTCGGATAAAAACCCCATTTAGATCAATGGTCAATACAAATTCTATTGTCTAAAAGTGTGAGGAAATATAAATATGTCGAGATTGCGGAATGAAGTTAAAGGGCATATGAAACAGACGACGCAGATTTGATCTGGGATAGATCTACGGCTAGAGATAATTCCTCTGGTTAAACATGCACACTTAGAGTTAAAGAGAAAAGTAGAGGAATTGGGTAAACAAGGAGAATTCAATGGTTCAGATCAATTTGAATTCAGATCAATGACAAATTACTGTTTTGGGAAGGAAAATTGCATGATTCTTAAGCGGGTAAAGCCCGACGAAGGAGGTGAGTAAAACATGTAAGTAATTAATGGTAAGGATCAATCAAAGGATATATACAGGGTTATTGTTCAATTCACAACTTATATTTGCATGGAGAATAAGGGAGGAAACATATCGAAGAATGAAGATAGGGGGTTTAAACATGGAGACAAATAAACGACTTAAGATTAAGGATATAGGATGGACGGATGGGAGCTATTTCCGTTGGGTAAGACGTGACGATGATATGAAGAAGAAAGATAATATAAAATTACATGCACATGGAATTATGTCATTTGTTTATTCTGTGCATTGGAAAATGAAAGCTTGAGAATGCGCAGAAGCGGCCATCTCAGACAAAATCTTTGGACCACTTGTCAGCAAACCAGGTAGGATTTTTGTCCTCATTGAATAAGTATTTAAATGGATAGAGTAGGAGAGGTAGAGGCTTTGAACATGGAATATGATAAAACTGAAGAGTTGTTTGAAGATAAGGATTCAGAAATATTTGATACAATGCTGCTAAATAGACCTATATAAGCCATTAAAAACAAATTAAAACTTCTTAATGACCAGGGGACAAGGATTCATAGTATTTACAGGTCATACTTTCATTTTTTCTCTACAAACCAAACCCTAAGTTGTCCTGAATTTGTTGACTTGTGTGCTACTAATTACTCCTCCTCTACGAGGTTAATTATGGATACATCCAAGTCAAACATATTATGTTTGGTTAGTCCTCTCGTTAGTAGAAATACCCTCTCATTTTATATCAAATTCAGTCAAAAGTACAAAGAGTATATTGAATGTTCCATCATTCGGTACTTTAGAGAGTCAACTATTGAACAGAAGAAGACTTTCTTCAAGACTTACTTTAACCTGATATCCAATTATAGAACCAACCATTCTCTGTTGATGCCCACCTTTTTAATGAAGAAAACCAGTGTTTTGATGAGCCAATTTTTAGGGTTGGATACAGATAAATATGTTACCGAACCCTTAATAAGCTTGTTGTTTGTCCTTAGCACTAGTCAAGTTGAGTTAGAAGAGTCTAGTGAGTCAGTCCAGTCTTCTTGCCTTAAATTTGATGAATTCCTAGCTAAGAATATTCATTCTCAACTAGTGGATTTACACAAAACAAGAAGTTTCATATTCTAGTCTTACTTGTTGATGATGTTTCTGTCATTCAACGAAGAAAACCTACAGATACCTAAAATAGTACTCATAGAAGAAATGAAAAAGGATTATAGCAAGTTAATGAATGTCCTTATGTCAGAGGTTTACAGTACATTCTTTTAGAAGAAATTACCTAGAGTTTTTCCACAAATGAAATAGGTTTTACAGTTCTCCCTTGAGGAATTGGAGACTAGTTTCTTTTTGAACAAGGTACATTAATAAGGTTATATGGGTTTGTTCATCAACCCTATATATTATCTTCATTTTTGACTCTCAGAGTATTTTCTTTGGAACTAATTAGACAAAAATTAATAGTGGAGAATGAGCATTTTCTAAATTTTAAGAAGTTTTCATAGTTTAGGTTCCCATGGGCTATAGGCCCATTTATCATTAAGAAAAAATATGCCCTTCCAATGATTGAAAGCTTGCTAAGAGAAATTGGGTTTCCAACTGAAGTTGCTATAAATTATGATCCCCATCATATTATTTCCATCATGAGGCAGGTTAATAAGAATAATCCTTTTGAAAACTTTAAAGTTGCAGGTCGAGCTGAGACTGCAAATTGGTTGGATTACCACCATGAAACTGAGAGAGACATAGAGATGAAAGAAGAATCCACTTGTTCAGTGAGAGAGTTTAGCTCAGTACAGCTTGGCCCCTCAAGCTTGATTCCAGTAGTTGAGAAAGTTACACCCATAGCCAGCTTCTCTGAGAGAACCAACAAAAGAGACTTCTCTGATGTTATGGACATAGAGGAGGAAGACATAGCAAGAAGACCAAAGAAACATAAAATTGAAGAAGCGGGACAAATTGTCCAAGTATCATACATCAAAGGTAATAAAAACAAGCAGATGAGAATTAAAGGACCTGCATTTGAGGTCAACGAATATGCCTTTGTTGAGACACCCACTCACTCTACCTCACAGTTCAAAACTAGGTCATAATTATTTGATAAATATAAGGATGATAAGGATGTAGCTTCATAAGAAGTTCTTAAATTGTATGTAGAGGTGAGGAAAATATCTAGTAAGGATGTATCCCTAGTCACTGTCAGGGATCATCTCAAAACACTTGGAATTTGGCTATAGAAACCAATAATAAGGTTGTTGAGATAAAAATGAGCCTAGAGAATATCCCCATTCCAGATAAGATTCACTTGCATAAGAAAACTGGGGACAATATTTATACTGATCCGTTAAAGGCTACACTGAAACTATCAAGGCTATAGTCCAGTAAGAGTAAAAGTGAAAATCAGCTGAGACATGAGAAGGTGGAGAATAGGGCCCTCCAAGCACAAATAAAGAAGCTACAAATATATTTGTTGGCTGCTGACAACCAGGAAGACAAAGGGTCTTCTAGACAGAAAATATTGAATGAGAAAAAGAATACCATTCAACTACTCAAGAATAAGCTAAAGATCCCATCTACTTAGCTTGATAAGGAAAAATAAGACTTGAATGGTGAACTAGCAGATTGTAAATCCAATCTACCGTGTAGTATGCTAAAAAATAAAAATAATGAGAGAGAGATATGTCTCTCGTAGTTGAGAGTGAGAATATGATCAAAGATAAATCTGATGAATTAGAAAAGAAGTTGCAAGAGAAAGTGAAGGAGTTGCAAGAAAAAGAGAAAGAACTTGCAAGTAGAATAATTCCTCCTTCTATTGAATATGGTGAACAAACCATTGTTCAGGCTATGTCGCAGATTAGTCTGAAAGAATTGGAGTTGGTTGGATTGAAGAACCAAAACAAAAATATGGAATGTTTGGCTTTAAAAAGAGAACAAGAAAGGAAGGTCGGGGAAGCAAAGTGCTAGGAGTTGAAAAGTAAAAATGATAAATTGATGAAACAGGTCACATGAAAATCATCAGTACAAGGAGAAAATAATATAATTTGGGATTCCCTCATATCAAAAGCAAGAAGGTTACGTCCTTACTTAGATTACATCCTTGATAAAGAGGTTGTAATTCAATAAGGTAAACAGAGTGTGACAACAGTGAGGGAAAGATTGAATAAAAAAACCCATTGAGTATGCCAAGAATGCTGTAGATTTTCTAAATGGGTTAATAGAAGAAGAATTGAAGACTGCTAATATCAAATATAGGATATCTATTATAACTTGGGCTAGAAAAGTGGTCAACGGGCATCAACATTTGGATACAGTCCAGACTAAAATAGATATCATGGAACACCAGTTGAATCTTTTCAGAGACATGTTTGATCCTTCGTTTAAGAAAGGACTCTCATTCTTTTGGGAAGAAAAAGGTGCTATGCTGACACAAAAGGAATATCAAGACAAATTAATTGAATGCAGATTGGATCATACAATCTTTGCTACATGCAACAATCATTATCTAGAAAAACAATTTTAAAAAAGCTGGCAGATGAGTTTGAGATATTATTTACTTTCAAGGACGCGTGTGCACATTTTAAAAATTATTCTTATAGGGGTCATGTGGAGTTGCGTGTACTTTCAAAGGAAATGTTCACTTTGGATTTTCCATCCGTGGACCAATGGAAAATAGTGGAAAATTTTGAAAGGTCCAAGTATACGTTGCATGGCTGAAGATGTTGAAAATCATGAAGGATTTATTGCTGAAGAATTAGTTAAAGATTCATTTAGTTTACTTTCAGAATTAGTTATTAGTTATTAAGTGTCGAATGACACATGTAAAGGTAGTTATGCCTATTTTTAGCAGTTTGTATTTCATCTCATGGAGAAAATTGTATAAGAACTAGCTTGTGTAATGAAAAAAGTGTTGGAACCTGTGAGGAATGATATTTGTAATTTGAGACTTATTTTGAATAAAATCACAGATCCAAAATGGCCTTTTTTTCAAATATTCATGTGTTGTTTATGTTACAGTCTGTTCTTCTCCTTTTCAATGTGAATGTTTTCCTATTATTACTTTCATAATGTCTTATTGCATGTCTGAAATAATTGTATGATAGTACATAATTCATGTGTATATGATATGTCTATGAATTTCATATATTCACAAAATTGTTTCCACTAAAATTAGCATTGGATTCATCCTTGTTAGATTCCCATGTTAATGGACTGTTACTTCTTTCTTCTAATCCACCAGACTTAAGCATTTTGACTGTGACTAAATGGATACCTTTCCTTTGTTTGAAATTTCCATGCAAACAACAATGTGATTGATACATATTTGTTTTGACTCCATTTCCCAATGTATACTTGACTTGTTTCAACCAATACAACAATCTGAACTTTACTTTTATTTTTATATCTAAATGTGTCAAACAATCATTGAGAGACCCCTCTCTGGAGAGAAAGAAGCCAATTTTCTTTCCTAAAGCTTGGTTTTGTGGTTAACTTGAGATTAACTTTTACAACCAAAGGTACATTTTGAGTGTTAACATATTGGCGCCATTGATGGGGAGCGAGAGTTCAAATTTACCTTGGGAGGAATGACAAATCATTTCAAGTTTTCAAAGAAAGATAGAATTTATGTGGGAAAACAAAGATTTCTATAGTAGAGGACGATTGTAAATTTGCCCTGGCGACTCCAGGTTGATTTTCAAAGAATATTTTAGAATACATCCTAGCTCCCAGGAGGGCATACACACGAGGTAATCCTAGTTCTAAAATTTTACAAAGTGTGGAAAACCCAGAAAGTTTGTTTTGACGTAGGAGTGGAAAAGAAAATACTAGTACTTCTCAAACTGAAAGGTCATTTTTTCAAAAAGAGTTCTATAGTTTTCAAGATTTGGAATTGGGAGTAAATATTGGAAAGTATTTATTAATATCAAAATATGAATTAGAATTAAATAAAACATAGATTAATACAAATAGATTTGAATCGTACTTGTTATATTCCTTGTGGCATAACTTACAGAACACTGTGAAATCAGAAGGAAATAATTCTCCCCCACAAATTGTTCAGTTTCAACCTACAATCCATGTTTCTAATCCTCCTCAAAACTCTCCTGTGGTTCAAAATCCCCCTAGAGTAATGGAATCCAGGTTTGCACCTTTAGATCTGGTTGCTGCTTTACATGATCTCCCTCAAAATTATTCACAAAGAATTTATTTCTATGATGGGGAGGGGAATTTTACTGCAAGACAACATATGGACCAATTTGTAGATTTTATAGATGTGGGGGAGGTAGATATTGATGATGCAAAAATGAGGTTGTTTGCACAGAGTCTATATAGTGAAGCCAAGAGATGGTTTAAGGACTTGCAAGCAGGTTCTATTACCGCTTTTGAAGCTTTATAGACATTGTGTTTGGATTGGTGGGAGGCAAAGAAGATCTCTTTGCAGATATTGTCTTAGTATAATAATCTTAAAAAGGGGAACTTTGAATCTGTGCATGAGTTTTCCAAGATATTTATGAGGGTATACAATTATATACCTACTGATATTAAACCCTTAGTAGCTTCTGCTAAACTTCATTATGCAAATGACTTTGAAGGTGATTTTGCATTATTGTTAATAGAAATAAAGTTTGCTAGTTTTCCTGCTATGTTTAAAGATTCTTTAGAAGTAGAAGAAAAATTGATGGAATTAGGGAAAATGAAAAATAGGGTAGAGGAATATAGGAGAAGATAAGAATATCAATCATCCACATATGCCCCTTCTTCTGCAAGTGATGTCAAATTTGAAATGATGATGAAGACTATGGAGAAATTGATGGATAGGTTGGCTCTAGAAAATAGACCACCTAACAGAGAGCAGCCCGAAAATCAAATAAGGAATAAAAATTTTATAAGACCTCCTCCTCCTCAAAGAAACAAAAGAAACCCTGATGATCAACAAATTAGACCACCATTCCCAAAGAATTTGGTTAATGAGGAAGGATAAGAAGAGCCAATGGATAACCAGATTCATCACTTTGATGATTTTGATTCTAAAATATACTTAACTGAGGAAGAGCATAATACGTTTGCTCAAGAATATGATAGTTCTATTTCAGAGATGGGCTTAGACCAATATCAGAGAGGGTACCAAAACACCATTGATGACTTTCAGAAAAATTTAAATTTGAGAAGCCATGATGTAATTATAAATAATGGGAAGCCCAACTCAAATTAGCTTTCCAATACACAACAAAATTCAGAAAAAAAAAAAAAAAAAAACATACCACTGTATAGAAAATAAAGAACAAAAGTCAAAAGAAAATAAACATCCAGTACCAATTGATGTAGATAGACCAATTTCATCCTTCAATCTGCAAGCAGAGTTATCAAAAATCAAGATTTCTATTCCTTTTAATGAGCTATTGAAGAATACTGAATATAGAGAAAAAATCACCAAAATGGTTAAGAATCAATTTGATTATCAACCAGACATTCTAGATGTAAGATATGACTTTCCTACAATTTTCATTGGGAAAAAAATAGAAGATACAGATGATGAGGAGGTTCCTCCTTTTTATCTAAGTCTTAATGTACATGGTAGGATTTTGCACAATGCCATGTTAGATTCTGGTGCATTTCATAATCTAATGACAAGGTATTAATTCTTGCACATGATCTAGGAACTAGGAATCAAAATCATCAAAGAATAATTAACAAATACTCATGAATTGGAAATAATCGAAACCAGAAGTGGTTTCCTCTCTGTATATTTAATAAACAATAAAGGGTTACAATTCCAATGCTGAGCAATGGCTTAACTCCATGAAGAATTCGAATACCTAAGGAGACAATTCGAATTCAGTGAGTGAGTCTAGCTTAACTGACTCTAAACCATTCAATCTCACTTAGTTAACCACTTGACCAAAACCCTAATTGACTCACCAAACCCTAAATGAAGTTGGAGTGCAATAAATGACTGAATATCAACTGAAGGAGATCAAACACATGTCATAGCAATCCAACCATCAAGTGCTAGTGCTGCATGACTCCAATGAACCCCGATGAGGTTAACTGAAGCTGAACTGACCATCAGAAGTTGGTGGAGGCACCTTGTTGACTCCAGATCATTAAATAATAATAAATAATCATAAAATAATATATTTAATGACTGGAGGCACCTTAACTGACTATAACTGACTAGTTGAACTGATTGTAACCACCAGTTAGCAATTAGGTGCATTAATGTCACATAGATCACCCCTGGAGTGCTCCAGTTAGCCTCCTTGACTGTAGGTAGGCGTGGGTGTGATTGGGTGATGGCAATTAATGCTCCACTGATGTCAATTAAACTTAGGATAGTGGTTTAACTAGGACAATTTGACCAAAAGAGTGTGTATGATGGTAAATGGATCCAACACCCCCCGTTAAGCTATACTCAGGAAGAGTTAGAAAACATATATGCATAAAAATTCTAGGGCCCTGGAAACTAAGGCCATAGGTCACCCTGTACAATGCTGAAACTGAAACAATGCTCAAAACAAACTAAGTGAGGAAAAGAGGGAAAACCTAGTGGGAAAACCCCCCCCTCAAGCTGAACACTAAAAGTAGTCTGGATCCCCCTGATGAACTCACTCCCAACAGTGAACGGAGGTAAGTGAACTTCTTTTCTGAAAAGCTCTTGGTGAAGATGTCTGCGATCTGCTCATCAGTGGGGCAGTATTGCGGAATGATGGTCCTGTCATGCACTAGCGCCCTGATGTAGTGCATGTGAATCTCTACATGCTTGGTCCTCTGCCTGGTAACTGGATCCATGGATATCTTAATAGCACTCTGGTTGTCACAAAGGAGGACAGTGGACAAATTACTACCAAGATCAAACTCTGAAAGAATGCCTTGCAACCAAACTTCTTGGATGCAAGCATTCACTGCTCCTCGATACTCGGCCTCTGCTGAAGATAGTGCTATGGCAGCCTGCTTTTTGCTTGACCATCAAATAGGGCCACCACCAAACATGAATACATATCTGGAAGTTGACTTCCGATCAATAGAATCACCCACCCAATCAGAATCTGTGTATCCAACCAGCTCTAGCTCGGAGTTTGCAGCATAGTGAATGCCGTAGGTCCTGGTTCCCTGAATGTACTGGAGGATCCTATTGGCTGCCTTCCAATGAATATCATGAGGCTTCTACATGTATCTTGATACAGCATTCATGGCATAACAAATATCAGGCCTAGAATGTGTCAAGTACAACAAGCTACCAATCAGCTGTCGATAGATAGTGCAGTCCATGGGAGGTGTGATTTTTCCTTCTTCAAGGCTGATCCCTGAAAGGAAAGGGAATGGTGCAGGCCTACATTCAGCCATGTTAAACTTTACTAATAGGTCTGAAATTTATTTTTACTGAGTTACCATAATCCCATCAGATTTTTGCTCGATTTCAAGCCCCAAAAATTGTTTTAGAAGCCCCAAATCACTCATTTCAAAGGCATTGTGGAGAGCAGTTTTGATGGCTGAAATGGAGGCAATTGTGCTACCTGTGATCAGTAAGTCATCAACATATAAAAAAATGATAATTATATTACCATAATGCTTCTGTAAATACACATTTGGATCTGATCTACATCTCTGAAATTTTTGCGAGAGAAGGAAGGCATCCATCTTGGAATACCACTCTCTTGGGGCCTGTTTTAACCCGTATAGTGACTTCTTTAGCTTGAAAACCAAATATGGATCAGTGATGTATCCCTCAGGCTGATTCATGTATATATCCTCATGAAGATATCCATGCAGAAAGGCTGACTTAACATCCACGTGATGCACCTCCCAGTGCTTGGATGCAGAAATAGCCAAAACAAGGCGGATGGAGTCCATTTTTGCAACCGGTGCAAAGGTCTCATGGTAGTCCACTCCTTGGACCTGAGAGAAAAATTTTTCTACCAGACTTTCCTTATATGTTTAGGTGCTTCCATCAGTAGAAACCTTTGTCTGAAACACCCACTTGCATTGAACCAATTTCCTTCCCGGAGGAAGAGAAACTAGCTCCCAAGTAGTGTTTTTCTGAAGAGAATTCATCTCTTCATCCATGGCAACTTGCCATATCGGATCCTTCCGAGCATGGTAGTAGGATTTTGTATCTGAAATAATCATCAAATAGCAATTTTTGTATAGCAAATTATCAGAACAAGAGAGCGCAATACCTGCTCTTTGGAAATCAGATCGGGTTCTCCTTGGATCATCCGGATTTCCAATGTTGTCTCCTACGGAGGAGAGTGTATTTTGTGCCCATGTAGGAAGATGATTTTGCACTTCAGGTTCTGATTCAGTATCTGATGGTAGCTGCACACTAATATCAGAAATCAGAGGATCCAAATCAGGGTCATCACCCCCAATTTCAACATCCAAATATTCAGTGGAATAGGAAGGAATTTCAGCAGTTTTCTCCTTCACTAGTTCCGCCTCTTGAAGAGGCTCATTGAACTTGACACTTCTCTTGATGATGATCTGTTTGGTATTGATATCCAGCAGCTTGAATCCTTTATATTCATCAGGATACCCAATAAACAAACATTCTATGCTCTGTGGTTGCAAAGCCCTTCTTTTATCAAACGGAATCCGGGCCCATGCAGTGGACCCAAACACCCGTAGGTTCGACACATCTGGCTTGTGTCCAAAGTATGCTTCAAAAGGAGTCTTTCCTTTCACTAATGAATGTGGCACCCTGTTCTGAATGTATGCTGCAACATTCATGGCTTCAGCCCACAAATTTGCAGCAATCTTCTTTGACTCCAACATACAGGTGGTCATCTCTTTGAGAGACCGGTTCTTCCTTTCTGCTACTCCGTTCTGCTGGGGAGTGTAGGGAATTGAATGTTGGACCTGAATACCACTTTGGGAGAAAATGTAAAGAAACTCATTATTGACATACTCCCCTCAATTATCATATCTCAATATCTTGATCTTAAGCCCAGAGGCATTTTCGATCAAGGCCTTCAATTCAGAAATTTTTTCACATACCTCTGATTTCTTTTTGAGAAAGAAAACCCATGTATACCTTGAAAAATCATCAATAAAGGTAAGGAGGTACCTTGATCCATTCATGGATGTGACAGGCATTGGAACACTGATATCAGAATGTATCATCCCCAATATGCTTGTAGCTCGGTTTTCCTTCCCCCGATCGAACTTGTGCTCAGGGTGTTTTCCAATCACACAGCCCTTGCAGACTCCCGTGGTTTCCTTGATGACCGGGAGGCCTTCAACCATGGATTTTTTCTGTAATTTCTGCAAATATTTTAAATTAATATGGCCAAACCTCTCATGCCACAGCCTACTAACCTCATTTCCATGAGTTAGCAGAGCGGTGGGCTTTGCATCTGCAACAAAGTGAGAGAACTCATAGGCTTTTGCATGATGATTTGCATGGCCTTTTGCAATGAGTTTCCTGGATGCAATTTCTGTTATCTCAACATCATTTGGGCTGAAAGAGACTCTCTTAGGCATTCCTGTATGTGTCATCTGATAGACACTAAGGATATTTGCTGCTATAGATGGTACATACAAAACATTAGAAAAAAAAATAGTTTCTAGATCTACAGTACCTTGTCCTTCGAAAATGATGGTGGAGTCATCTCCCATGTAGATGGGGATGGATTTGACGGTCTCCAAGGATGAAAAGGAGTATTTTTCAACCATCATGTGATTCGAAGCTCCATTATCAATCAGAAGTGATATGGAATTTGAAGTGCTTGGCATGAGAGCATGACCTTTCTCACGCTGTGGTTCCCGATCTTGGTGATCTCTCCTCCGAAAGCTCTCCAGAAGATTGATGTGATTCCTCTCAAGGAGAGAGGTTGCTTCATCAAGATTTTTCTTCCTGCAAGTATGTTCAGGGTGAAAACCCTTTCCGCATTAAGAACACCTGACTTTTTCTTTCCCATCGTGCCATTTTCCTTTGTTCCTCCTTGAGCCGGAAGATTCATCATGCTGCTGATTTTCAACTCTAGGCTTGGGAGCATCAAATTTAGTTTTCTGATTTTTCTGCTGCTTTCCTTTACCCTTCACATATTTGGGCCCTGAGACATGGAGGGCTTGATCATGGGAAGATCAGATGATCCCCATCTGGACAAGATTGTCATGTTCATTAGTTAAGGACTCAATGAAGGCATTGAGTGTAGGCATCTTCCATCTGGGAATTGTGAGCTTCCCCACACAGAATGTAGAAACAAAAACTAAATAATCAGCCCCAAGTTTGGAGAGGATGGATAGGATGAGCTGATCATCCTCCTTCTCCACTTTGCATTGCTTCAAGAGAAAAACAGTATGCTTGAACTTTGTAAAGAAATCATTCAGAGTCTCGAAATTGGAAGGTTGGAGAGACATGAGTTCATTTTCGAGTTGGTAAAATCTCATGTCATCATGCTTTCCGTATAGAGATTCCAATTTGTCCCATATTTCTTTCGGTGTCTTCAGATATATAAGATGGAAGAGAAGGTCACCAGAAATAAAGAGGCACAAGAAACTGAAGGCTTCATCCTTCTTGTTCAAGAATCTTGATTTTTCTATGGTGGATCCAGGCTCAGGTTTAGTGTCCATGGCGACTCTATGGAGTCCTTTGGATTTCAACTGAGTTTCCATTTTATTTTTCCATGTGTGGAAATTGTATGGAGTCAACAGAGGTACTGAGGAGGCCATCTCGATATGCTGTAGCGAATGCTTCACCTGTAGAAACCTGAAAATCAAAACAGAAAAGGAAAAATAAGGTCGGACAGACTGCACATTCTAGGCTTTCATCACACCCAGCATAGTCAATCAAGCAAGCTTGATCAACAAGTTCTTTACTTGGGGTATTAAGTGGTAATCCTTGGCTTTTGGTGCAGTGCTGGAATTTTGAGCTCTTGCTCACTTCTCATGGAGAAATCTATCAAAAATCTTGTTTTTGAGAGATTGTTCTTCGTCCCACCGTAAACTCTAATACCATATTAATTCTTGCACATGATCTAGGAACTAGGAATCAAAATCATCAAAGAATAATTAAAAATACTCATGAATTGGAAATAATCGGAACCAAAAATGGTTTCCTCTCCATATATTTAATAAACAATAAAGGGTTACAATTCCAATGCTGAGCAATGGCTTAACTCCATGAAGAATTTGAATACCTAAGGAGACAATTCGAATTCAGTGAGTGAGTCTAGCTTAACTGACTCTAAACCATTCAATCTCACTCAGTTAACCACTTGACCAAAACCCTAATTGACTCACCAAACCCTAAATGAAGTTGGAGTGCAATAAATGACTGAATCTCAACTGAAGGAGATCAAACACATGTCATAGCAATCCAACCATCAAGTGCTAGTGTTGCATGACTCCAATGAACCCCAATGAGGTTAACTGAAGCTGAACTGACCATCAGAAGTTGGTGGAGGCACCTTGTTGACTCCAGATCATTAAATAATAATAAATAATCATAAAATAATCATAAATAATATATTTAATGACTGGAGGCACCTTAACTAACTGTAACTGATTGGTTGAACTGATTGTAACCACCAGTTAGCAATTAGGTGCATTAATGTCACACAGATAACCCCTGGAGTGCTCCAGTTAGCCTCCTTGACTGTAGGAGAAGGCTAAGTTAGCCTCCTTGACTGTAGGTAGGCATGGGTGTGACTAGATGATGGCAATTAATGCTCCATTGATGTCAATTAAACTTAGGATAGTGGTTTAACTAGGCCAATTTGACCAAAAGAGTGTGTATGATGGTAAATGGCTCCAACAAAATGATTGTAGTAGAAAGTCTAGGATTGTAGATTTCTAGACCTTACAAGGACTTGTATTCCTTTTATTCTAGAAAGGTCATATGTCTGGGATTGATAAAATATATGGTGGTGACCCTTGCAAAACTTCCAGCTAAGAGCATTCTGATGGATGTTGTAGTTGCTGAATTCCTACCACGTTTGGCATGATGTTGTCAAGATATTGGGAATCTAAATTGAAAGGGACTCTGAAAATGGATATGTCACATGCCACTATACCTTTGTTTGGAGGAAACAGAAGATTATATAGAGAGAAGATGTTAGCCTATGTGGTCAGCAGTCAGAACAAGCCTGAAAATCATCCTTTTTATGCTGTTGATACTGATTTAGGATCCTTTATATTCTTTAATGATGGCTCTCTCATTGATCCTGAAATGACTATACAAATAGAGTTAAAAGAGAATAAGGAATTTGTTGCACAACAAGAAGATTTGGAGAAGAAGCAGAATGAAGAAGGATGGACTATGTATTTTGATGGGTCCATAAGTAAGAATGGGGCTGGTGCTGGTGTTTACATTATGTCTCCAATTAGATATTTTAAAGCTATGTCTTATAAATTGACTTTTGAATGTACTAATAATGTGGTTGAGTATGAATCTATGCTACTAGGACTGAGTGCTTTGAAAGATATGGGAGCGAAAATGATAGAAGTATTTGGAGATTCTGAACTTGTAATAAACCATGGGAATGATAGCTATCAAACAAAACATCCCAGGATGAGAGCTTACAAGAATGAAGTTTGGGATATGTTTGGTAATTATTTTACAGAGCATAAAATTAGAGTGGTTCCCAAATGTGATAGTCAAGTAGCTGATTCTTTAGCTATAGCTGCTGGTAATTTCAAAACTACCATTTATTCTTAGAAAATGTATAAAATCCAGGTTGTGAATAGGCCCTCTATACCAGACAACTCTAAGTACTGGAAATTTTATGATGATGATATGCATATAAAGAGATTTTGGGATATGTCTGATGAATTTGTAAATACTCAGATTGACATAGAAAATGAAAATTTAGAGAACTTCCAAGATGATGTACAGACTGATAATGAAAAAATTGAAAACAAAAAATTAAAAGAATGATAGGGAGAAAAGACATAATTCAGTTGAAGAGTAATTTTATCCCAGGAGATCTGATTCCCCAAGAAAAGTTGTTGTGTTTGACCAGAATGATGTTGCTAAGGATCCTAAAGTTAAACCTGCTGATAACATTGTTGAATATCAGAATATAGGCACTGAAGAAACACCTCGGATTATAAAGTTGTCCAAGAATTTTCCTGCGAAAGAAAAATAAGAGTATACCAATTTAATGAAGAAATGCACGTTTTTTTTTCTTTGAGCTATGAAGACATGAAAGAGTATGATACATCTATCATACAGCATACCATCCCAATAAATCTTGGAGAAAATCCTTTCAAGAAGAAATTGAGAAGATTAAATCCCATGTTGCTTCCTGTGATAGGAAAAGAGATCAAAGAACTTTTCAATGCTAAGATTATTGTGGCTTTAAGATTTTCTAAGTGGGTGGATAACTTAGTACCTATTAGAAATAAGAACAGTGAAATCATACTTTGTGTGGATTTCAGAAATCTTAACAAAGTTTCATTGAAAGACAACTACCCATCACCAAAGATGGATCACATTCTACAAAAAGTAGTAGGATCTAAGAGGATTTATACTATGGATGGATTCTCGGGCTATAACTAGATCAAAGTGCTTCTTGAGGACCAAGAGAATACCATTTTTACTACATCATGGGGTACATTCATGTATGTCAAAATTACCTTTGGTTTGATGAACGCAGGGGCTACATTTCAGCATGCCATGGATATTGCTTTTGCAGAAGAGAAAGACAATTTTGTAGTTGTTTACATGGATGGTATAACTGTTCATTCTAGGTCTGACAGGGTACATGTTAAAAATTTGGAGAAGGTTTTCTTGAAATGTAGAAAGTATGGCATATCACTGAATCCTAGGAAATCTAATTTTGCATTGAAAGAGGGAAAACTGCTTGGACATGTCATTTCAAAATATGGTATCAAAATTGATCCAGAAAGGGTCAATGAAATTTTAAAGGTTGAGGAGCCCAAGAGAAATAAACAAACACAGTCATTCATTGGATAGGTAAATTTTTTGAGAAGATTCTTTCCTAGATTTGTTGAAATACTGAGGAACATTACCAACATGCTTATGAAAGAAAATGAAATAAAATGGATAGTGGATGCTGTAATGTCCCCTTTTTGGAAATTTTATCAAAATGACCAATTCTTTAATTCTTTCATAATGTACTCAAATTCATCTTCTTACAACTCTAGTTATATGGATTCAATTGATTCCAAAATTCCTCCAATTGCTTTCAATATTGGTGAGAAAGGTCCTGAGGGGTGACTGGACATATTAGCACATCTATAAGACATATAATAAACTAATAAATCCAACCATGGTCTGGAATTTCCAAGGGAAGAATTTTCGAGACAAGACTAGTAAATTTGGGAGGTGGAAATCCCCCTGGGTCCTGGAACAAATCTCTTCACAACACTGTACAACCTTCACTAATGGTGGGTATGATACTTGGATCTATTACCAGACATTAATTAAATTATATTTGAAGCATAATATGTGGTTTTGGGGTTGAATAGGTATCCAAGAGAACTCCATTAATTTACTAGTATTTTTGAGGTTCCAACCCCCAATGGTAAATGACTCCAAATAGCTCATAATTCTCTCAAATTGTACTAGAAGGTGTATGAGTGATATAATATATTAACTATAATTTTCAAGGATGTATTGTGGCCTTCCAATTACTTCTACAAGTCTATAGAAACTTTTTAATAAGATAGATGCTTTAACTAGAAATTTTGAGGCTCAAATCCCCCCCGCGGTGAATGATAGAAATGACTTTATAAGTGTTATGCAACCCACTCAAATGATCAAATTGAAGCAAGGGGTATGTAGAAGACATTATCAAAGACTCATATACATGACCTATTGATGTATTTGTAACTTTGGAATGTATTCTGTCATATATCTTATATTGTACCCCGATGTTCCTATCGGGAGAATCACTTGTATTTCATTGTACCCCAATGTTCCTATTGGGAGATTCATTAATATAATAAATTCATGTAAATTCAATGAGGTTAAAACTTCATTGTAAGTTGGGGAAATATTCCCCATAATTGTGTTGAGGTTAACTCTCCTTGTTGATCATGGGGGCAAAGTCCCCACAGTTGAGGGGCACTAAGGTTATTAGACTCTCATAGAGAACTCAGCCCTAGTAAGTAATTTTCAGATTGGAAAATAGTATAAATAGAGAGTGATCCTCTCTATTTGTCACACACACTCACCCAACTATAGCACATAGGTGAGAGAAGAGGAGCTCCTAAAAGTGAAAGATAGAACAACTATTAGAGATCATCTTTCTGTCTTTGGGTTTTACTACTACCATTGGTGCTCATTCTATCTCTGAGGAAGTTGCAGGGTTTTCTCCGTTATGGTTTCCCCAAGGAAAATATTTGTGTCTATTGTCTCTTGTGATTGATTTCTGTGCATTTTATTCTCTCAGATAAGATCCTAAGATAATATTGCTTAAATGATAAAAATCTAACATGGTATCAGAGAGAACCTGAGAAGAAGACATTGTGTCATTGCAAAAGCGAGGAATTCTTAAGTTTTGGGTCTCTCTCCACAATACATCAGCAAAAGGAGGCTAGGATAACTCTCCATTGAATGGCACATCTTTCTATCGAAGCAGAATTTGATTTCGATCATTTTCAGTTTTTTAACCTACCATTGCAGCGATAATTAGGGATTTTAACAAAAGTGAAATTTTTGAGTGAGCCAGGCATAGGATTTATCTCCTCATCAAAATCAAAGTTTAGATACCAATGGTGATTTTTTTGGTTGGGTAAAACTCTGGGAAATTCAAACCCTAATTTAACCACGGGCCTGAAAAAACCTAAAATACTAAAACTGGTAGTTTTGGTACATTCATTATATCTCAATAGTTAAGAAGGATCAGGAGCCAAAATATTCATAGGACAAAGATATAATCTTGATGTACCCTGTGTAAAAATTTTAGCCTTGGATTCTGTATATTCTGAGAGATATGATTCCTCCAAATCAGGGTTCCAGCCCTTCCAGGATTCATCGCTAAAAAGGACACCTACGGAGAATTTCTATATATCGGGTTACGAAGGTCCAAATGAAATTTCACAAGATGTTCTAGATAGCGCAAAGACATTAATTTATGTGTTAAAAGTTGCAGACCCCTAAGGTGAAACAATGACATGTGGCATTCTGTACAAGTTCGCTATGCTGAACAGTCCTGAAAGAGGTCACCTTGGGAAGCATCTCCTAAGTGCCAATTGGTAATACCAATTCTGCTCAAACCTATGGTGTTGGAAAGAGGAAAAACAAGGCTACCTCGGTGCAACGTTTTAATCACATAGGAGCAGTAATTTTGGAGATACTGCAGAAACAATATCAGGAATTTTTGTAGAAGAAATTAGAAAACTAGGGCTTCCTGTTCCGGGAGCTTCCCTCCACTATTTTCATAAAAGGAATACACTGGATATCTTGCCTTGAATAGGCCCATATTTCTATCCAATCACATTAGAAATATTCCAATTTTTGAAAATTAGGGTTTCTCTGACAAACCATAGATCAGCTAGATACAAAACTAGGACAAACATCTCAAATCAGTAAGATCTAAACTTTTTGTATTTACATTTGAGGTTGTCATTTCAAAATTACCTATCACACCATCTTGATGGCAAGCTTGGTGAAGCTGAAAAATTCTGAACATGGAAGTATAAGTTTTCACTAGTTCTTGAAGAAAATGAATTGGACGCCTACATAAGTGGAGAGGTTCGAGTTCCAGAGGGAGATGAGGCTAAGGCTAGAGACAAGGGAATCATTGCAAATTCTATTAAAGATCATCTCATTCCTCATGTGTCATTCTTGAAGACACCAAAATGAATTGTTCAATGCTATAACGAAGCAATCGAAGAAGAACGAGATATTGTTATAACCACCTTGAATGGCTTTCCGAGATCATGGGATTCATTCATTTGAGGAATATGTGCTAGAATGAAGTGATTACTTTCACCAGAATCTAGAAAGAGTGCACACAAGAATAAACTCATCTCATAATAAGAAAAAGATAAGATGGGAGCAACTGAAGATCAAGCTCTCACAATCCAAAGAATATCCCTCAAGAGATGAGGAATATGAAGAACTCAATTCTTGAAGAACCTCTTATCCATATTAGCATTTGAATAACAAATGATGTTGTTATGAATGAAGAAGATGATGAAGCTAAAAGAAGGAGTCTACCCATGAAACAAATAAACATAAGTATTCAATTGTCATTTCATGATATGTTTTTTTATGCATTTGTTTCAATTTATGTGTTATGCATGATATATTTTTTGCATGAATGACAGTATACTACTAATATGTGTTGGAAAAAACTCACCAACAAAGCCTCTTCGACAAGGGTTCTCACTCTATCGATGCCCAACGAGCGTGATCTCCCTGAGCACCATCCCAGACAGGTTTTACCCTACCTAGCAACATCCGCAGAGCGGACGAAGTCTCACTCGATATGTTCAAGGGAGAGCTGTCGGAACCAAGTTTCTGACAGTAAGAAGGGAAGATATGGCATCCATGGATTCGACAACATAACTATCAAATTAGAGAAATAATACAGTTATCACAATTCATCTTCACAACTATGGATCTAACAGATCACATCATTGATTTATCGCAGCAGTATCATTCATAAAACAATTTTAATAAGCTTCATCATCATTCATCAGAATTGCGACAGAATTGGGATAGATCGCATCATCAGTTCATTGCAGCAACATCAATAAATCATAAATAGATTCAATACACTTCTCATTGACATTACAGTAGAGAAAATAGTAAAACAAAAGACAACATGTAGGGAAAAACCGTCATGTCATATTAATTCTACACAACAGATCCAAAATAGATAATTCTGTGATAATTATTCTCCACAGTAGTAGACCGATTACATCCCAAAATTCAGTATCTGACACAGACAGATCCCATATTTTTCAAAACAAAAGACTGATCAAGACCATAGACAGATCACAACAGATTTATCACTCTCAGATATTGACTTGGACTTGGATCATGCCTATCATCCCCCTCTTACAATTGCAAAGCTAGCTCTATATATAGGCTTGCGCCTTTGAATCAAAGTTCCACTTCTAACTAACTTCTAACCACTAATGAACTATGTCCACAAAACATGGTCAATCAATACATTAAATATCAAAGCGGTTCATCTTCCTCCCATCACGCTGATCTGGCCTTTTGTGGTGTCGCGTGAGCTTGCGCAGCTTCCATGACACTGCGCAACTCACTCAACCAAAACCCCTGCCAACAGGACCCAAATACAGTCTTGTGGCTTGTCCTCGAGCCACATCAGGTTGACAGGGTATATTTCGATGTCTTGGCCTTGAAATATTCAAACTGCTGCGAGATATCTCGTACCTGGAGCTAGAATCTTTTGGAAACACTTTGACAATTAAGAAAATCCTGCTACATGGGGTGCACTTCCCAGCCTTTCCATTGACCATCTGCCAACTTTCTTGCACCACCTACAGCATTGCGACTACTTTGATAGCCAGCTGCATACCAACTTCTTAAAACTCATCCAACTAGGCACAATGCTTTTGTTGGCGTTCTTGGTCACGGGTAGCTCTTTCCTGTAGGTCCTTCAACTCCTCAAACCATGTGATTTGGACCATGAGCGACAATGCATGTAGCGAAGTCTTCAGTGTCATCAACTGTGCTTCAAATTCTTATGCCTACGTGGTCAGCTGGTCAAGATGTTCATCTTAGACAATTCTTTTCCAAAACTGCGTCATTGCCTCCATTATTGGCTTTGCTTCTTACTCCATTGTTTCAAACTGGGCTCCTATATACTCAATAATAGCCTTCCATTTGACAACTTGCTCTAGTGGTGTCTCTGGATGGACCAAGGCATTGAGTAGAATATTGGTAAGCGGGAGCTGGAAAATAATTTCCTAGGGTCGCTTGGCCTTAGCGACTGTAGTAAACTTGGCCATGCTCTCAAATATATATTGACAGGCCTCATAAACAGCTTGCTCGATCGCGCCACAACTTGTGCACAGCTGTGCCTTCTTGATGATAAGGTGGTCTTGCGCCTTCTTAAGCTGGGTGATTTCCTCGGGAGCCTTGCGCTGCAGCTCATCCTGTGCTGCCTTCAATGCCTCAATATCCTATACCTTCTCTTCCACCAGCTGCACCCTAACCTGATGCATCTCCTTAGTTTCTTTCTGCGGCTTCTCATTTGTGCTTTGCGACTGCACATACCCATCAGTAAGCTCCTTCTACCTATCCGACAATTCCTGGGTGGCAACATACTGCAGCTCCACAAGCGCCTGAGTGGGTAACTTGTTAAGATCCAAGGAAATGCTATGGAACTGCCACAGTAACAAGTTCACTTATTCACTCCCCGCATCAATCGTAGTCAGGGGAACTTGAACGTTCCTAGCCCGCGTCTCGGTGCTAATCTATAGGAATTCCTACATTAAATTTCTCTCGGGTGTCCTCTTGGAAACAACATCATAAATAGAATTCAACTTATCTCTTACCGTAGAAAACCCTTCTTGGTTGGACTACCGTATCTCTTGCGTTGCAGCCTTAGAGGAGTCAGTGACCGCTTTGATGAGATTCTTTAGTTAATCCTCCATCCATGGTTGGGAACCACTACCTGTGTCGTATTCTAGGTGCCATTTGGTTCGAGTTTCCTCCTGCATGCACTATGATTTGGCCTTAGGGTTTGTCAATGATTCATTGTTAGATTCATGAACACTTAGCTCCTTCCGGACAGGCTTATCAGTGGCATCAGCTAGTGGCTCTGTAGAGAGTTCCTCCTGGCTCAAAGGGTTGCACCATTTAGCTAGCCACTCCTGACTGAGAGCATATAGTTCTTCATTAGTGAATTTGTAGGCCAGAGGTAGCCGCTACTTATTGGGGTCATGTCGTGCCTATTTATAAATCAAATGAGGCCCGATAGTGAACTGAATGAGTCACTGATACTTTCCTACTGCATAATGGGATAATTGGGGAGGTTTAATAGTCACAGCTTGCATCGCTTCCCAATAGAATAAAAAATGGATCGCACAGTCCATCTATCGACTCGACTCCTAAACCCAACACATATTTTGATAGTGTATGCCTTGGCACACCTTCACCGCATCGATTGCCATTGGTTGATAATATTCTAGTTCCATCCATACGACAAGCACAATGAGAATTAACAACCAACTATAGGAAAATGGCTGCCCGACCTGAGCAACAAGAGCATCGTCAAGTAATTGGCTGAGTAGAAACAAGGACAAGTTCATTTGGATGCCATCGACACATTTTTGTGCACATGCAACCAGGCATGAGTTGTACTAGACCGATAGATTCCCCTGGACAATCTTGCTCGCCAAAATGCACACCTTGATACACACCTCCTGTGCATTAATGCTATCAATACGATAGGCACAGCCTTCGCACTACAAGCCAAATCTCTCCTTCAGCTTCTTGGAAAGATCCTTGTCAGTATCCTACCCATGGAGATACTGCATCGGATCTTCCACAGCCTTCGGTAATCCCATAATGTTTGCAATTAAGTCGACCATGACAAGAATAGGTTCATTCAACCAGAGCATCCCACCATGAAAGCAGGCCAAGAGTTGTTTGACGCATGCATTAGCTTTGTTCAATTGCCCAAAGTGAGGAATATTAATGAGCCCAACAATCCAGATTTATTCAACCCGCTAGTCCATGGTTGAGGAATCCTCTGAATCGATGCACCAGGACCTTTTGGAATTGATTCATAGACCTCATCCTAGACATTTTTGAGCAACAACAGATTGTGGTCTTCAAACTTCAGCTTGATCAAGGCACAAATTATATGTACCAAGAAAGTCATCCCTTCTGGCAGTGGAAAAAATTTGGGTGGATACTTCTTAATCTTACCCTACTAATGGTCCGATCGACCATTAATGCACATTGCTTTAACAAGCGCCTCCAGCTAACTATTTTAACTACCTACAATTACTACTGATTTGACTATCCCACATCCCCGTGGCTATCATAGGTGGTCTCCCTTCCATCGCTACTTACGCCTATCCTTGCGCAACCTCTTTCCCTAGGCTTGCCTTGCTGCTATCTAAAAAAATCTTCTGGTTTTTTTTTTCCAGCACCTTAAGTGGTGTGCAGCTTTGACCCCATCCTATAGGGCTTTAAGCAACTCCCATTTATGAGTGTCGACAGTAACACGCCATCTAATTGCAGTAACTGAACCACACCTCCAGAATTAATGGAATGAACAAGATACAGGCCTAACCAGTGCATCTGTAACTTACCTAGATGCTTCATGAACTTGCTGTCATATAACAACACCAAATCTCTTTCCACAAACTATTTATGATTAATGTGACGATCATGCCACACCTTCTGTCGATCCTTCATAATGCACTGGTGGAATTCTACAATAAAGCGGTCCTCTTCAAGCTGGATCATCTGTGCAGTGCTCTCTTCTAATGCGTCTGCATCATCCATGCCAGTGATCGGAGTGATGTACAAACTAGGAACAATGTATTCCATGGGCATGACTACCTCTTTCCCATATACCAGCTTAAACAGTGTATGTCCTGTCAATCATTTACAAGTAGTGCGATAGGCCCATAGCACTGCTGGAATTTTCAAGTCCTATTCATCATGATTAGCATTACATACCTTTGTCAATGCTGTTTCCAAAATTTTGTTGAATGCTTCAACTGTCCCATTCTCTTGTGGATGGTATGGTGTGCTTTTCTTATGTTGCACCTACAATTCCTCAGTTAGCACTTTCACAGTGCAGTTGATAAAGTGACTGCCTTGGTCACTCATCAATATCCTGGGACACCCAGACCATGTCACAATATTCTCAAATATGAACTTCGTTGTTGTTGCAGCGGTACAATCCACAATGGGTGCATCCTCTACCCATGTGGTCATATAGTCAATTGCGGTAATGATGTATCACACACCAGTCCTCTTTCTTGGTGGAATAATTGGACCCAAAAAATCGATGGCCCATTTATCAAAAGGTTGTAGAGTTACCAGCGGCATAAGCATCATCTCATCCCTCCGCGATGGTTTACTAACATACTGGCAAACGTCACAACTATGCAGATAGTCTGCGAAATCATTATGCAATGTAGACCACCATAGCCCAGCGTGCAACACCTTCTACACAGTAACCCTTCCTCCATAGTGACTTCCTGCAGTTCTTGCATGTGCTTCTTCTAGAATGGGTCCCTGCTCATGTGGTAGGATACACCATCGCAAAATTTCATCTGGTCCAAGCTTGTATAACTGCCCAGCAATCAGCTGGAAATTTGAAGCCTTTACTACCAACTGTTTCTTCTGACCGTTTGAAAGGTTCCTAGGGGCAACACCAGTGGCCAAGAACTGAATGATTGGGGTATAATGATCATCTGCATTATCGACATGGAACAGTTGTGCATCAAGAAATCTGTCATTAATATTGGTAGGTTCTTCTCCGGTCACAATGCAACACAGGTGATCAGCACCAACATTTAACCGTTCTGGCTTCACAATTATTTCAAAGTCAAATTCATGAAAAAGTAGCATCCACCAGCAGATCTCCCCCCCAACATAGGCTTATTGACCAAATATTGCAAGGCGGAATGATCGGTGAACATCTTGAAGTGATCGCCTAAAACATAGTTCCTAAACTTTTGCAAGGCATAAACCATTTCGAAGCCTTCTCTTTCATTCATTGTGTAATTTTGTTCAGCAAATGACAACTTCCTACTGGCATATGCGATTGGGTGATCCAGGTCACCCTTACCTAGTTGCACAAGCACAACCTCGAATGCAACAAAAGAGGTGTCGACATGCACATGGAACTCCTTGTTCCAATCAGGGAATACCAGTATCGCTGTGGAGGCCATCTTGGCCTTCGGCGTGTCAAAAATCCCTTGACTTTCCTGACTCCACTCAAATGCAACATCCTTCTTTCATAGCTTCTCCATAGGGGCAGTAATCACAGTGTATCCTTTGATGAACTTTCTTAGGTCGACGTAAATGCGGGCTTCACCGGTCTTTTTATCCTTAACCACCATAGGGATTATCCACTCTAATTCTTCAACAGGATCAATGATCCCAGCATCTAGCATCCAATCAATCTCAGCCTTTACATGGTCCTTATATCCTAAGTTCAGTCGCACAGGTTTTGCATATGGTTTCAACAGGATTTTCATATCCCCCAAGTCCCCTAATATCCCCTTCATTTCTAAGAACCGTGTCGAAAACAAATCCTGGAATTCATGCAGGAGGTCCATGATTTTGGCCATTGTTTCCTCATCCCAATAGTCCCAAATATAGGAAAATTTTGCGTTCTCTTCTGACCCAATGTTGACTTTTCTGATCTTCAGCGGCTAACTTATCGAATCCATTGGTATGTCTGGCACTGCAACATCGAGGCTTCCTTATAACTCCGGAATATTAACATTCCGCAACTCATCATCATCTTTCGGTTCACCAGATAGATTGTAACATATCATCATGGATGGCATCAAGCAGTGCGCATGTGGATCAAATGGGTATGTGGCAAGGACAACCTTCAGCACTACATCATAGATGATTTGCAATGCATTATGTACCTCTAGGTTCACATCTTGGAAACTAAACATCTGCAGAAAGCAAACGAACAACCCTCCCAAGTGGTTATAGTTCTTGCACAGTTCTGCCGCTACATACCAAGATCTCAGCATCTCATCTAGAGTATGATCAAAAGCATGGACCCACTCATCTTTAGGTCATGATGCCCATAAGGCTTGACATTCCATCAAGTGACTAGTAGGGTCATTCCATCCATCATATCTCCTAGCATGATAGACCTTTGAATTGTCAAAGAGCACCATCATTAATCTCTGACACTGTCCCTAGTCATGGATCGTCTGCTTGTGCATCGCCCACCATCGGGCTGGGGTATCCTTCAGTGCTACATCTAGGACCAATACCCTTTGTGGTTCAAACACTTTCTCTTCAAATTCTCAAAGAAATTCTTATAACTTTGGCAACCCTTCATAAATTGGAAACTTGACAGCCTCGGTTGCTATGCGACGGAGAGATTGTGTGATCAACCCTCATTTCTTGAATGACACCTCATGCAACCTATTTTTCCAATTTTCCAAAGCATCATCAGAATCAGAGGACGTAGAACTATCGTTGCACCATCAAAGTTCACCATCGACGGTAGGGTGGATATAGTCTTCAAAACTATTATAGGCGTGATCCCAACTTCTACCGGCTTCGTCCCTTATAGGTTCAATATATCAACATCCTTCCTGAGGTTCCATGGGAGTAATGACCCTGGAATCCTAATTCTCAAACGTCATAACCCATTCTTTGAAATTGATAACCACCACGCAATTATTAGCCCACCAATCCCTAGCAGTGCGGGATAGGAACCTCCATCTTTAAACTTCTATCACATCAAAATCAGCATACGTTTTCATACCTTCAACATCGAAAACCAGGTTTGAGGCATGACCAATGGGATGAACCTTTGCCTAATTTTCTATTCGTAGTAGTACTAGAAACTATCCCAATGTCGGATTCCCCATCAGCTACCAAGTTTGTTTGTTCAGAATGTTTACATCTGATCCAAGATCCAGAATAACCAAGTCAACCTCGTAATCTCCGATCTGGATGTTCATCCTCATCTCCTTGACTTTATTCCTCTTTTGCAAGGATTTCACCACGGAATCCTTCAATGTCTTATCCTGGTGGTACAACTTCTCAATGTCAACAAGGGATTTTGGATCCGTTGCCAGTGACAGATAATTCTCAAAGAACTGCTGCAAGGTACCATGTTGCTGCAATGGTCCTGCCTCTACAGATGGATCAAAAGCAGACAACATTTTGATAATAGGTAACTTACCTGGATTTATACCAATTGCATGCTTGGCCTCGAAGAAGGTGTCTTTCTCCATCGCAATATCAAATGCTACCCTTTTCTTTCCAGTGAACCGAACTTGTTGATGTGGTCCATCTTCTCTAGTTGTCGTACTGGCGTGAGTGACAACCCCAACGTCAACATCCTTCGTTTGTTGTTTCGCTTGAATTGTTGCAACCATGAATCCTTGCTTCAATGCTGGGTTCTGATTCAGTGGCAGGATCGTCAGCTAATTCTGAGGCTATGGTGGGATCTGATTCTACATCGTCAGTTGGTTTTTCACTTGGAACATTGGCTAGTTCTGAGTCTGCGCATTCTGCAATTGAGGAATGTTTCCAGCCTGCCACTTTTCAATTAGCTGAGCACAATTTTCAATATTATGCTTGCTGGCCACACAGTATGTACACTTCGCATGAGGACATTCCCTCTAGTAGTTCCCGAATACTCCATAGGTATAACATTGGATTGATTCTCAACCGAACCCTCCTCCTCGTCCCCTAAATCCTCTGCAGAATCCTCCCTGGACTCCTCCTTGTTGAAACTGAGGCTGGGCCAACTACTACTAGGGGGGGTTTGGTTTCTTATAGACATAGTGCACAGCTTGAACATATTGTGGCTGAGGCTGAATAAGTGGTACCTGAATATATTGTGGTCGTGGCATAAACTGTGGTTGCGCTACGAACTGCGTCTACGGTTCAAACTGTGGCTGAGACGTAAACTGCTGCTGTGGTTGCGATGGGATAAACTACATTTGGGGCGATGGTGTATACTGTACCTGCATTTTTGTATGTGCCATATATGGCTATTCTTGCATTTCTTGGGGGTCCTCACCTTTCACAAAGTATGAATCATATGTCCTTTCCTGGAGCAAGTCATAAGCTCTATAGTTTTTATCGTTGTGTCCTACTGACCGACAAAAGGTACAGTACAGACTCTTTACCATGGTAACCATCTTTTTCATGTAGCCACAGTTCTCATTTCAATGCCCATAGACCTGACATATGTGGCACCATGGTACACCAGTGCAGCTCAATGGTTTGGGGGTTCCTGAAAGCAAATAATTTTGGAATGTCAGACATGTATCCTTGGTGTGTCCGTTTGCATGAAACTGGGTGCACCAAAGGTCATCATGATCTTCCTTATCCTTCTTGATATCTTGCAGTTGGAGCATTAGATTGTCCAACTGTGCTTAAATATGGTTCATCCCAACCGCGATTTCTCCTACAGGCAATGCTTCTAATTTCATCATGATTTCCAGAGCATTGCTCTGCATAGCAATATTTTGCTGCATCAGTGGTTTTTTGATATGTGGGACAAGCATGGTGATGAACCACTCCTTGTGCTGAAAATCTCTCCTCTGGAAGCTAACTTGAGCCATCAACATCTTAAACCGTTGATCAAAGTCCCAAATTGTTTCATTGGAGAAATGCTTGATTTCTTTCAACTCGGTAATGTACTGAGCCTCATACTTTGGCTTCTTGAATTCTTCAAATAACCCGTTAAGAATATCATCCAATGTTTTCGTTGTACCTCCCTGAGAAACCAACATGAATCTCATGTACCAATCCAGTGCATGACCCCTGAGTGTGGTTTCCACCTAGCGTTTCTTGACATCATCATCCACAGTCTGTCAGGTGGTCCAGATCACCTCACACAAGAACCAATATTGCTTTGGGTCATAGGTGCCATTTCCATGAAATATTGGTAGCTTCATTTCATCTCTTGCCATTCTGGGCCTTCTTCCTCTAGTTGGTACTCTACTTCTAGACTGCTACTGACACATTGGGCAAGTCGACGTAGAATGTGTGTTTCTTCCTGGTGGTGGAGTAGTGCACGGAGGTGTGGACACATTACTACTAGGGTTCGATCCTGTCGTTACTCTAGGAATATCTTGGGCCTGGTCGTCCTCGTTGTCACTAAAAGGTTGCTTTGTCCTATGTGGTTATTCTTTGCAGTATCACACTTCAATCACAACAGGACCTTCTCCTACCCTCTTCCTCTTCTCTCAAAACCTTGCTCCTCATCTTGTACAACCACTTGTTTCCTCGGCAACCTTCAAAATCTCACAAGAACTCATGCCCATCTACCACTTACCTTTCCATGAATCTCCCCCCTTTCATCATGGTATCTACAGCCTCCGCACACAAGAGTTCCACTACACTTGGTCCATCTTCAGAATACCTTTTTTGTAGACAAGCTGTTTAATAGATAGTTGTAGAGACAATAAATATCTACCTAGTGGTCCATTGAACAACTCCCTTTCTGCTTCGCTAAATGACTTATTGGTATCAACTGCAAACTCGGTAATGTAGCCCTCCAGGATACTGTCCAACCACACCTCAACAGCTCGCAATGCCTTATTGTTTGTTTCTTATAATTCCTAGATTAGCTCCGGAGTCCAAGATGTCAGCTCTCCTCCTTGTAATTTTTTATTCTTAGAAGTGAACTTCGCCAACCATTCATACAAGATGATAGGAAACTCACAGAAGAATTATTCGTGAGGACCATCGTGAATATATCTATCCAACCAATTTCCTGTTGACAGCTTTAGATTCTGATTTTCTGTTTCAACAAACTCTCATAGTTTTATACCAAACCATTTCTTGATCTCCGGTTGAGTCGGATGCCAAAAAATATCTTCCTTTCAATTGCGACTTAGTCCCGGCAACAGAACCATTTGTTGGAAAAAACCCACCAACAAATCCTCATCGATAGGGGTTCTCACTCTGTCGATGCCCAACCAGCGCGATCTCCCTGAGCTTCAGCCCAGATAGGTTTTACCCTGCTTTGCAACATCCGCAGAGTGGACGAACTCTCACCCGAGATGTTCAAGGGAGAGCTATCGGAACCAAGTTTCTGGAAGTAAGAAGGGAATATATGGCATCCACGGCTTGACAGCATAACTATCAAATTATAGAACTAAGACAATTATCACAATTCATCTTCACAACTACGGATATAATAGATAACATCATTCATTTATCACAGCAGTATCATTCATAAAACAACTTTGTTGGGGATAAATATGCACTATCTAACACAACACTTAATTTGTCAACCTCGGAAGGTAGCTTGTGAGATGCAAACACTGTATATGCAGGATTAAGGCCTATCCTAATTTAATCTACTCTAAGCTGGCTTATTCTAACCTAGGGATTATTCAAAATTCTTGATAATCTATCAACCCTCAAACTAATCAAATGTAAAGTCCTAAGATTAATTACAATACTCTCACATCTACAAAACATTCAAATTCATGTCCTATCCTAATTACAGAAATGAAAATACTCTTTAAATTAACTTCAAAACAATTCTAAGACTAAATAATAAACTAAGAATTATCTGACATAATTCAGAAACTTAAGTAAACAGAAAACTATTTATCAACACATAAAACAGAATAGGTTACATAAAGTGAACTAGAACTAAATGACATAGAAAACAGAGTAAGTTGCAGAAAGAAAACTTATGAAATTGATGTATCATTTAACACTTTAAAAGCTCTTATTACATTAATAGATTTTTAAGAAGTTTTAATACTATTATAGATCTTACTGATTCATCTTAAAAATGAACTGTTTCTGTGATCAAAACTATTTCAAAGTAACTTGTATTTTAAAACTAAAACAGAATAAATGTAATTTGCAGAATAAATGCAATTAATCTTTAAAGACAGAACTGAATTATCTTAAATCTTAAACCATAATGAAAATGAATGCCATCTATGTATTCTATAATTTAAAATAAAATATAATTAAGTTTATTTCCTCTGGGAACCCATTTTTATAGACTTAATGTATGACTTTAAAATAGAATTTAAGTCTATAGCAAAACAAATCAGACCTGTAATACTAAGTATTTAAAATAATATTTTGAAAACAACCTATCCTAATACCCAAGCTCAGTTCTAAACTAACAATACTGTGCACATTATTCCATAATTATCACACAATAAAATGACTAACTTAAAACATATATAAATCTATTTTTACAGTCACTTGACAAGCTTACTAAGTACAATTCTTCCTTTTAATAAAAACAGAAAATAACAGTTAACATATCTATTCTATACAAGAACTAAATTTACAAAAGAAGGGCTTATGGTCTTCTTGGTGGATCCTTGCCAAGAAAGCCACAAGTCCTTAAACGACTTACAGAATAACTTCTAAGCTACAACCATAATCCTCTAATGAAGAAAATAATGACAGCTAAAAAAAAATTAATTACAGTCTAAAGAAATACGTACATCATCACTTAAAATAACAGGAATAGCATTATATGAATTGAACTCTGTTTAATTTAGAGAAAAAATCAATTAGCAACACAATCCTTCTATTAACCATTCATTGTATTTTGCATACATATACATCATCATCCTCTGTCTACATACACACTATTCTCCATTACATTTTCGATCTATGGCTCTTTATAGCTCGAAGGCTGAGATAACCACTTCCGGTTTTACAGTAACAAACTCGATCTTCTATTTAATGATACAACTGTTTGATAGCTTTAATTAATGGCTAACGAGATATGCTTTGGTTTTCTATCGAATAGAAAATGTTCATGTCTATGGCACGTAGTGCCTAGAGATGAAGATTGCATTAATCGTACATGAGTCATTAGCGAGAATCGGGATGGAGAAATTCGGATTTGTTTGAGCAAGTTGGCCACGTATGAAGAAGCTTCATAATAACTAACTATTGTTGAATGCAAATGTGTGCTGCAGAAATCAAAGTATGCCGCAGAAATGTAATTAGTCACAAATCCTTCAAGAAATGACATTTAAACATAAATCAAAGGAAATTAATGAATTATCATACCTTAATAACTTGCTGAATATTTGGGTGAATATATGAAAATGTAGAAGGATTTGTGGGAAAAAAGGATCAAATGAAGAGATCAAAGGTGTATATGGAGGATGTAAAGATGTACAAAAGAGTGTTAATTTGGTGAGCCAACATACTTCCATGCCTGTGTATTTGCATGTCCTCATGCAAACATGCCTTTCCCAAAATCTCAAAAATTTTCAAAACTGATTTACAACCTTGCTGACAAAATCAAAGATATCCAAATCTTTAATATCCTTTTTCCTGGCAACTCTCTCTCCCATGCCTATCTGTTTGCATGTCCCATGCAAACAAACTAGATAGAGTCTTCAAAATTTCAAAACTGAGTTTTAATGTTACTAACAAGGATTATGTTGCATTGACCACAATGTTCAAGTTTCTACCAGCTGGATTTGATCGAGCCTTCAATTTATTTTTCAACATACTGATATGTGACAAGTTCTTATAGGCCTCAACTCTCCAGTTCCTTACTACTTTCTGAAGGCGTTTTATACCTACAACTGCTTTGTCATGCTTTCCCTTCAATTTCTCATTCTTATGCAGGAGCTTAAGACTATAATCTCTCAAATGCTCATTATATTTCTCAATTTCCGCAAGCAATAGATATTTTCTTGTTGGGCCTATTCATATGACTTAAGCACTGCTTTAAGCTTCTTAATCTTCTTATTTTTCTTCTGCAGTTGGAAAATTACAGAAGGAATGGTTGAAGTGGCTGAGACTTCAGGTATATGGTCATCATAAGGTTCTTGTGTAGGTGAATGATCATTAGGAGACCTGTAATCAAACTATTGAGGGTTAAACAGTTCAAGATCATATTCTACATGGCCATATTTTGGAATAGGAGGATTTTCATCTATGGGTTCAGAACCAAAATTAGGAAGAATGAAATCGGAAGGTTCAACATGTACAAAATCAAAATTCCTAAGGAGGCAATGGAGGAAGTGGACTTGGAGTATTCTTCTGAGGAAGACCTGGCTCTGAGTCAGGGGATTCCTCCATATCAACAAAAATAGATGGTTGTATATTGAGGGATAGATTAGAGGGTTTAATGAATTATTTTGTCATGCTTCTGGTGGTTCGACGTTGCATTGGGGATTCTGTGACATTAGGGATTTTCAGCTGATTTCGTCGCTTTTTGGGTTTTTCTATTACAGAGGAAAAAAGTTCAATTAGGAGTGGTTATAGCTCTAGGTCAGCGACGATTGCTAATTCATGAAATTTAGGCTGAGGAGAAATGTGAATGTATGGAGAATGAGGGTTTGTGGATGAAGGAATACCCCGAATTCTTTCCACAAATTTTTCCCAACTATCCTTTCAGAGATGCAGTTCATCCTCAATGAGAATTTTGACCAACCCATGATGATAAAGACTGTTATAAGGGTTACTAGAATGCTTTTGAACCCTTCTTTACATATTACCTAAACTCTTGTATAGGAAATAAGGGAAATTCATTTCCAGTTGTGCTTCAAAATGCAATAGTAGACGAATATGGTAATTTAGGGAGGTGACATACCTTCCTTCGCAAGTGAAATAATTCTGCAACACATAGAGCACATCACGCCATTGATCCTGCATCCAGTCTTGAGGAAAACCCTTCTTCCAGTTTGTAGACTAATGTTATTCTTTTAAAAACCTAGTACACATTGTGCACTCTGTGGGTTTATTCTTATACCATCGCTCCCCTCGACGAGGTAGACCAGTGGCATGGGCAACTGTTTTCTTCAAAACCGCCATGATAAAATCGCCAATGTGCACAAATTTACCATCAAATCCTTGGGCAAATTTCAGTGTAATGTCATCATCATGCCCCTAAAAATTTTGGAAAAATTGATATTAGATGCCTTCAAATATTTCTTTGCATGCGTTGAATTTGGGAAAACCTTCTAATACAGAAACATAACTCGGCTCATGGTGTGCAACTCCCTTTCACCACATAATTTTCTCTGAGGTTATAACTAGGATTGAAAACAAAAGGTGAAACAGAAACTAGGAAAATGGTAAGGATTATTGAACAAGGGAATAACAAATCTCTTGAGGCTTCTAATGCTGTGGGTATAATGGTAATTCATAAGCCTCATATTTAACAATCATTCGAGTATATGGCACATAAAATGTTTATGAAAATTTTGAACTGTTAGTACAATGATGAAATGTTGTGTAGGAAAGTATGGAGGAATAAATCAAAGGTTGCATGGATAGGAAAACATAATCATATATTTTCAAAATGATAAGATCATATCTAGGCACTTCGTGCCATAGAGATGAAGATTAATTTATAAGGTATAAGGATGGTTATCAAATGATGACAGATAGAGGTAAGGTAAAATCGAAAAATCATGATGACAACTAAAAGTAAGATGAAGATGATAAGAAAGAGTATGGGATAAATTATATGAGGGCATGGGCTTAGCAAGTATGTAGGTATAATCCATGCTAAAATTTCCTTAAATTTAGTGCAAAAAAATATTTCAAAGAAAGGATCGTTACCTCAAATCAATGTTATCTTACAGGACCAAGTTCTTCAGAAATACTTTGGATGTCAGGAGTTTCTGCTGCATGTTTGCCATTTCTATGACAGAATGTAGTTTCTATGATAGAATGGAGTTTTTGTGACAAGGTGCTCTTGCTTTGCTTCCAAATATTGTGTTTCTATAAAACTGAGAATATTTATTCTAATAAGTTGTCCACTATGTTGAATGTTACTGGATTTATGTAGAAAAAGAATAGACTGCTCTATATCCAAAATGAAGGCTGCAACCACTAAAAAATATCCATAATCACAGAGTAAAGAACTATAAGGTATTCATCCACGTCCTTTCCTTGTGCAATTCTAACTATGTGAAGAAATTTGTTGATGTCGAACATAGATAGAAATCATTGGATTACCAACCAATAAGGAGAGTTATTAACCAATGCGAGATATTCCACCCTTAATGTTAATGGAAATCAAGGCACTTGGTACATCCTAACCGTCATGAATATATTTGTTGGATTCTAATGAACTATAGAATTCTCTTGCTGAGAAACATTAATGAATTTCCTTAGCAAATTACAAGGATGGATGCCATTGAGGCATGCAGGCTCTAGGGTACCTAAAAATTTCTCAAGCTTCAGACCCAGAAAATGTTTTGGAGTCGATGGGTTGAAACTTACTGAAAGGAGAGCCCTAATAAATCTCCCATCATCCAGCTGAGCACACAACAAAAGATAATTTTTGCAGAAATGAAGTATCACCAACAAATTTTATTATGGAGTCTAGCCAGCCAGTCACCTAGTTTTCTAACTAGACCCTTGCTAGACTGTTCCAGAAAAACTGGTTTTCATAGTAGAGATTTATTTTTTGTTTACTTTATTTATTTATTTTTCTTTTATTTATTTTTATTCCCTACACTACCCTATACTACTGGAAGTAGAAATATTATTTTAAGTGTATGAGTACTTCCAGTTTAACCATCTGTGAATCAGTATTTTTAAAACTTTTTTGTTCACATAATGTATATGAACAGATACCATGACATGAGGAACCAACTTCTCATATGGTCTGGTTTTCAAAAATTGCTGAAGAGTAACAGGCTGGAACTGAAAAACTGATTCATTCCATGACTTAATAGATCCTTGACTAGCTTGGATTTCTTCTTCAATATCCTTAATTTCCAATCCAAGTTGATATTCTTCCTCTGGTACCAAGAAAGCAAGAAATTCTGTAATTTCAAGTTCTAGTTGTTCTTCTTCTTTAGCTACTTTCCCTGATTCTTGATCCCTCTCATCAAATAAGAAATGAGGAATGTATAGGTTAGGATCTTCATGCTGAGGATACTTATGGATCTGCTGCCCACTTTGGAATATGGATTCTTCTCCAGATATGGACCTAATGCTACAACAAGGATTAAAGAAACCCTTTGTAGTAATAAGCCCTTCTCTACTCAACAAATTTTTAAACATCTTTAAACTTGTACTGGTTCAAATGTCCTACTTCATAGGTGGGTTAGTAACATGGTTCTTACAGTACCCAAATGTTTTTAGAGTTCAAATTTTTAAACTATTTGTAGAAAAATCATGCATGTAGGAAATCAAATGCATTCACTACATAAATGTAAAAATAACTTAGAAGCAAAGGAACTAAATATAAATGTTGTGAGTGTAAAACTGGCCCAATATTTAGATAATCTAATATGAAAGAAATCCAACTCTATGCTATAAAACCACAATATTTTTTTTAAAAGCATTTCTACTTGAAAGAAATCCTACTTTTGCTGATTAAAGAACAATCTTTCATATTATTGAAGGAAAAAAACGCTTGCATCAAAAGTAACTACAGGAAAAGGAAACTAAATTTCAAAAACATGTATGCTTGAAATTAACTATGTGAGAGTAAACTATCTACATTTGCAAAAAAAAAGGAAACATACTCTAAATAAATCAAACAAACTTGTGCAGAAAAGAAAAAACAAGGTTTTGGGGAAACCCACTCTAGTGGATGCGCAGGTTCTTACCTCTCGTCTTACTGTTCTCCCCTCCCCCTTGTTTTGTAATATAAAAGCAACCTACCTATCTAGACTCCAATCCTTTTAGCACCTCCCAGGCAACGACGCCAAAATTTTGGGGCTAAATATGCACTATCTAACACAACACTTAATTTGTCAACCTGAGAAGGTAGCTTGTGAGATGCAAACACTATATATGTAAGATTAAGGCCTATCCTAATCTAATATACCCTAAGTTGGCTTACTCTAACCTAGGGATTATTCAAAATGCTTCCTAATCTATCAACCCTCAAACTTATTAAATGTAAAGTCCTAAGATTAATTAGAATACTCTCACATCTACAAAACATTCAAATTCATGTCCCATCCTAATTATAGAAATGAAAATACTCTTTAAATTAAATTCTAAACAATTCTAAGACTGAAGCATAAACTAAGAACTATCTAACATAATTCAGAAACTTAAGTAAACAGAAAACTATTTATCAACACAGAAAATAGAATAGGTTACAGAAAGTGAACTAGAACTAAATGACACAGAAAACAAAGTAATTTGTAGAAAGAAAACTTATGAAATTGATGTATCATTTAACACTTTAAAATCTCTTATTACATTAATAGATTTTTAAGAATTTTTAATACTATTATAGAGCTTACTGATTCATGTTAAAAATGAACTCTTTATGTGATCAAAACTCTTTCAAACTAACTTGTATTTTAAAACTAAAATAGAATAAATGTAATTTGCAGAATAAATGCAATTAATATTTAAAGACAAAATTGAATTATCTTAAAGCTTAAACCATAATGAAAATGAATTCCATCTATATACTCTATAATTTAAAATAAAATATACTTAAGTTTATTTCCTTTGGGAACCAAGTTTTACAGACTTAATGTATGACTTTAATATAGAATTTAAGTCTATAGCAAAACAAATCCAACCTGCAATACTAAGTATTTAAAATTTAAATCAACCTATCATAATACCCGAGTTTGGTTCTAAACTAACAAGACTGTGCACATTATTCCATAATTATCACACAATAAAATGACTAACTTCAAACATATATAAATCTATTTTTATAGTCACTTAACAAGCTTACTAAGTACAATTCTTCCTTTTAATAAAAATAGAAAATAACAGTTAACATATCTATTCTATACAAGAACTAAATTTATAATCAAGAAGGGCTTATGGTCTTCTTGGTGGATCCTTTCCAACAAAGCCACAAGTCCTTAAATGAATTACATAATAACTTCTAAGCTACAACCATAATCATGTAATGAAGAAAATAATGACATCTAAAAACAAATTAATTACAGTCTAAATAAATATGTACATCATCACTTAAAATAACAGGAATAGCATTATATGAATTGAACTCTGTTTAATTTAGAGAAACCAGCAATTAGCAACGCAATCCTTCTATTAATTGTTCATTGTACTCAACATACATATACATCATAATCCTATGTCTACAGACACGCTATTCTCCATTACATTTTCGATCTATGGCTCTTTATAGCTCAAAGGCTGAGATAACCACTTCCAGTTTTATAGTAACAAAATTGATCTTCTATTTAATGATACAACTATTTGATTCCTTTAATTATTGGCTAACGAGATATGCTTTGGTTTGTTGTCGAATAGCAAATATTCATCTCTATGGCACGTAGTTCCTAGAGATGAAGATTGCATTAATCGTACATGAGTCATCAGCGAGAATCAGGATGGATAAATTCGGATTTGTTTGAGCAAGATGGCCATATATGGAGAAGCTTCATAACAACTAATTGATGTTGAATGCTAAAATGTGTTGCAGAAATAAAAGTATGCTGCAGAAATGTAATTTGTCACAAATACTTCAATAAATGACATTTAAACATTAAATCAAAGGAAATTAATGAATTATCATACCTTAATAACTTGCTGAATATTTGGGTGAATTTGTGAAAATGTAGAAGGATTTGTGGGATAAAAGGATCAAATGAAGAGATCAAAGGTGTATATGAAGGATGTAAAGAGGTACAAAAGAGTGTCAATTTGGTGAGCCAACATACTCCCATGCTTGAGTATTTGCATGTCCTCATGCAAACATGTCTTTCTCAAAATCTCAAAAATTTTCCAAACTGATTTTTATGAACATCGCGCTAATCTGGCCTTAAGTGGTGTCACGTGAGCTTGCACAGCTGCCGCGACGCTGCACAACTCACTTACCCAAAACCCCTGCCAATAATATGCATGTGATGGGTAAGTAGCTCATGGTGCTATACATCTCTCCACTGCTACTTATCTATAATGAAACCTCTTTGCTGACATATTGGATTAGTGCACAATCTCAATGATGTCATGGTAGAGATGGAAGGCATCTAGAAAGTTTCCATGAGATATGGATAATGTTGTAGTGGCTAAAATAGTTGCATGATTATATCTTTATGCATAAGAATTCTCCATTATGAATATTCCTTATGAAATGTTTCTAACCATACAACTAATACATTTGACTTGTAGGAAAGATCGTGTACAATCACCCTCAAGAAAAGAAGGATGAGACATGTTCTGAAGAACAAGTGAGACGATTTGAGAAATAATCCAAGATGAAGAATAATATGACGATACTTTCAAAGAAAGAAAGAGGTATCAGAGTGCAATTATGTGACACTATTGAGCAACATCATTGATGCAGAACCTTCCATCTATGAAGAAATAACCAAGAAGAAAGGGAAAGAGTATACCAGTTCAAGAATATGATGTCTAGCCTACGATATCGAGACCTGAAGGGAAGTCCATAGTATATTCTATATGGATATACAAGTTCCATCATGTAGTATATGGCAACATCGTGGGATACAAGGAAATATTCATAGCATGAGGCTTCTCACAGAAAGAAGGCATAGACTACGAAGAGACATTTGCAGCCATTGGAAGTTAAGAAACATGACAGGCATACTCATGTGTGCAAATTAAAGAGGGCCTTGTACGAGCTCAAAAGACACCCATGGGATAACACATACATGAGGAGCTTGAAGATCACCTAGAGTGATGAAGACCTTAACCTTTGCTACAAGGTTGAAGATAAAAGGCTATAGATGATGACAAGCTCACATATGGGTGCAAGAAGAACATTTCAAGATAGAGGATCTTGGTATCCAATGACCCTAAATGGATACATAGAATATTAGTAACAGAGGAAGCTACTTGTCACTCCAGTACAAAATGTTTCAATACATAGAGTATGGAAGATAGAGGGAGAATGATGCTACACTTCAGAGGGAGTTACTGCAGAAGATCCTGAGGTTCGACATGATACAATGGGATGGACAGCTTACTAATGGCTCTAGGATTTACTGAGAGTAAAGTGGATTCCAACCTTTACTTCAAGGTTGAAGGTGGAAGACCAGTGATGATCCTGTTATATGTCAATGACCTGTTCCTGATAGGAAAAGAGAAACTCATTAAAGTTTCAAGAAGGAGACCTACTTCCAAGTTTGAGACAAAAGACTTAGGTATGGGCATTACTTTTTAGGTATGGAGGTGTGGCAGAATGCATATGGAATCTCCCTGGGACAAGGGAAGTATGCAGTAGAGATCCTGAAGAGGTTAGGGATGATGGGCTGCAAGGCCATGGCCACACCTATGGCATTGGACCTGAAGCTATCGAGTCATGCTTCATCAGAGATGCTTGATGCCACGATGTATCATTAGATGATTTGTTCCATGATGTACCTGATGAATATGAGACCATATACTTGCTTTGTTGTGAACACATTGAGCCAGTTCCTGATGGATCCGAGACTTGTTGACCTAATGGTTGCAAATCATACAGTGAGGTACCTAAAGGGTACATTTGACTACAGGATCAAGTATGAAGCGAATCGAAATACTAACCCACATGGTTATGTTGATTCGGATTGGTAACGCCACTGATGAGAAGAACAAATTGGGATGCTTCTTCAGTTTGAGATCCAGTATGGACTACTGGTTTGGTAGGAGTACATGGCGTTGAGCACAGCCAAGAGAGGAGCAGTGAAGCTTCAGTTTGTGATCCATATCAAGATCTCTCGAAAGAGGGAGTGATGAGCTCTAGCATAGATGATGAAGTAGGTTGCCTAAGCATAAAATCTCGGTGAATATCGTACGTTTCTCAGACATAAAAAGTGTTTTAGGTTGTCCTTGGATGTAATCATTCATAGCGAAGCTCAGAGGTTATCCTTGCACGTAATCAGCCCTAATATAATTCTATGCTAGAAATGACCAGAGTGAAGTTCAAGTACTTCAGGGAGAACCTTGGTGTTCTCTAGATCGAGGTTTTTTCCAAGGGGAAGGGATGAGTCCATGTTCCCTTCTGACATGGATGTGGGATGCATTCCCCACATGGTCAAATGTAAGTGCAGACCCATTATAACATGGATGCAGGATGTGTTCCCCACATGTTTAGATGTAAGTGTAGATTCGTTCTGACATGGATGCGGGATGTGTTCCCCACATGGTCATATGAAAGTGTAAAGCCCTTTTGACATGGATGTGGGATGTGTTCCCCACATGGTCATATGTAAGTGCAGAGACCTTATGACATGGATGCAATATGTGTTCCCCACATGGTCAGATGTAAGTGTAGATCCCTTTTGACATGGATGCGGGATGTGTTCCCCACATGGTTAGATGTAAGTGCAGATCCCTTCTGACATGGATGTGGGATGTGTTCCCCACATGGTCAGATGTATGTGCAGATCCCTTCTCACATGGTTGTGGGATGTGTTCCCCACATGGTCATATGTAACTGTAGAGCCCTTCTGACATGGATGCAGGATGTGTTCCCCACATGGTCAGATGTAAGTGCAGAGCCCTTCTGACATGGTTGTGGGATGTGTTCCCCATATGGTTACATATAAGTGCTAAACAAGATGAATACTTACATGGTGGCTAGGACTACAACCAACATGAAAAATGGTTGGCTCTGTAGAACTTCTTATGATGAGAAGAATTGAGAAATAACACCATTTGATCGAGATAGCGAAAGCAGTGATGATGATGATGATCTAGTGATGATCCATATTTGATGATGATCTTGCTTTGATGATGATCTAACTTTGATCATGATGATCCAGTGATGATCCAACTTTGATGATGATCCAGACAACGAAGACTTGTGCTAATGAATTGTGTCAAGAGAATACCTTCCTAGTTAAGAGGAAGTGTTGATGTATTTGTAACTTCAGAATGTATTCACTTGTATATCTTATATTGTACCCAATGTTCCTATCAGTAGAAACACTTGTATTTCATTGTACTTCGATGTTCCTATCGGGAGAGTCATTAATATAATAGTCATGTAAAGTACATGAGGTTAAACATCCATTGTAAGTCAGGGAAATAGTCCCCACAATTGAGTTGAGGTTAACCCTCCTTGTTGATCAGGGGGGAACCACAAGTGGAACTAGGGTTATTATACTCTCATAGAGAAGTCGGCCCTGGTAAGTAATTGTCAAGTCAAAAAATAGTATAAATAGAGAGTGAGCCTCTCTATTTTTTTCACACACTCACCCAGCTATAGCGCATAGGTGAGAGAAGAGGAGTTCACAAAAGTGAGAGATAGAACAAATTCTTGATATCATATTTATTTCTTTTGGTTTTAATGCTTCCATTGGTGCTCATTCTATTTCTGAGGAAGTTGCAGGGTTTTCTCTTTTATGGTTTCCTTGAGAAAAATATTTGTGTCTATTGTCTCTTGTGATTGATTGTTGTGCATGTTATTCTCTGAGATAATATCCTAAGATAATATTTCTTAAATGATAAAAATATAACATAACCAATCGACCTCCCATGGGTGTGATCACTTCCTTCAATCAGATATAAAAAACTAGTTTTGGACCTTTGGAGAAACGAAATGTAGTTTGCTCCAAATGATATGAAATTCGACCCAATGGCCACAAATTCTTAGTTACTGAACATGAAACCCATAGTATACATTAATTATAGTTCATTCATTTATAAATCATCAATGTTGCACACATATATTTGATTCCATCAAGATTGCAAGAGTTTACAACAAGGTATTGGGAAATGGCACTGTTTCTTCAATATTGGACAATAATACATGAGATATATTGGCCTTTCAACCTGATATATTTCTGAAATTAAATAATAGAACATTCAAATCAGAAAACATAATACTGGAGCAAGAGAATCTCCCTCAAAGAGATGGATAGCTCACCAAGTGCGCCTCACTCCATAGAGCTAAAATATGGTGAGAAAACTTGAGCTGATATTGAGATTTCCATGAGCTTCCTGAAGCTTGAACCTATAACTTATGAATCCATTTAATCTCCTCTAAATACCTTATTGGCCTCTACAAATCACCAATTAGGATGGGAATCTTTCACCCTCGAAATTGGCCAAGGCAAGGAACTAGTCATTCACTGGCTCTCTCTTCACAAACCCAAATTCATCAAATGATAAAAATCCATTCTCTTGGTTGATTCCTATAATTTATAAAAATAATTAGCCTTCTAAGTTTCCCAATCTATCCATAAACTCAATCCAATTCAAATTAGGGTGTGGGCTCATGAATTGACATGTGTCCCCTCTTTCCTAGCCTTCCACCTTCCCCAAATTTTAGTAGGAGCCCATTGATTTTCCAAAACTCACATGAGATCTCTCTTGGATGGTAAATTTCAACCTCACATGTCATATATGTCAAATTTTATCCTTCATATCATATTTGTGCCATAGGTTTCATAGCATCTTCATCATTGTTGTCATAGAGCTAGGGAATCTAGTCCAAGTGTCTCACTAGCTCCAAAATGACTCTTCCTTTCCCATGTAAGTTAAATTTATTCCCAAATTAGACCTGTTATGCATATGTAAAAATTTATTAACATTATAACTCATCCAATAAACTTTAGTATTCCCATGGATTCTAAATTTCAAGATGAGGTTTCCATTTGGTACCAAATTTCTAGCTTATGTGGGCCCCATAGTCTCCATGTGTCTCTATGCTCCATTGTCACTTCAATTTTCTATTGTATTTATTTATTTATATCATTTATTAAATATTTATTCCATTCTAATGTTCAAACATCATTCATTGTCCCCGTTATTCCAAATCCGAAAGCTTCCACCCCCAACCTAGGAAACTAGTAATTTTCCTCCTTGGCAATAATTTGACCCTTAGCATCAATTTGAAAAACTCTAATGAATATGGAAAATGTGATTAGGCCATTGTGACCCAATGAAACATTTGGGACATGACAAATCATCCCTTCCCAATATTTCTTGTCCTCAAGCAATTTCAAACATGAGTGTTGAAGAACCTTCTTTATGTATGATTCTTTGAAATTACCACTGAGTTTCCAAACTTTGAGTCTTTGAGCTTCCATGAATATTTTAGAGAGGAACTTCCATGATTGTTTTTGTAGTACATTGATTAAAATAAATTTATTATGTGGGGAATCCATCTCCTATACTTCTTGTTTCCCAACAAATTTTAAATCAATAGGACAAAAAACATCCTAGGGTCCCATTGCTTCTATTGAACTCCAACAATTAAGATTTTAAATCAATGGCACAAAAAATATCCCAGGGTCCCATTGCTTGTATTGAACTCCAACAATTAAGAGTGCTCTCCAACCCATACCATGAGGAAAGAGAATTCTGGTATCCCATTTTCTTGTATGCATTCTTCCAAACATCAAGAGCACATAATATATATCATCAAAGTACATAACAACATGATAAATATGTACATCAAGGAGGTGCCTCATAAAAAATTCCTGAAAGTACTTATACCTCAAAGTAAGTAGACATCCATTTTCCAAGTGCATACAAGCTTCAAGTGACCAATAAAATCTTCTCCAATTACATAGGTGAGGATCCCATGTCCTATAATTCCACTCCAAAAGGATGTGATATGCATCAATATATTCAGCCATGTATTCTTTCATCCAAGAAGTGAATGAAGAATCTCCACTAAAATCTGAACCAAATAATGAGCAACAGAAGCAAGGAGACTTCAAATTACTCAAATAAGTCTCAAGCATGCATCTATGAATGAGAGAATCATAAAGATATAACAAAGTATGTGGTTGTAAACAATAATGTTCTCCAATCATAAATATATTCACCCCAGTGTTGGATGAATTTCCTCCAACATCAAATGAACCAAGTGTTGAGCAAGAGAAACCATGAGCCTTCAAGTGACTCAAATGCATATCATATGTGCATCCATGTAGATGTGCAATTCATCATAAATTAACAAAGTATGCTACTCCAAATGTGAATAAGAATTTTCTCCAACCATGTCATCATAAAAAGTAAATCTAGGAGTTCCATACTCCTCATGTGGCACCATAAAAAAAGAACCCTTTCACCCATACTTCATTGAGACTAATTCTACAAAACATGGAATTGTAGGATGTGAGAGAATGAACTAACTCACCCAAATGATCAAAAAGTGCATAATTTTCATCATGGGAAGGATCCATATGGGTAGTATCATGCATCTCCTTCAAAAGTGTGAAATATTTGTCATAGATTGGTTCCAATGTAGAGGAATCATGCTCTTATTTAAAAATTGTATAACCTTCATCAAGATACAATTCACATTCCTCTTCCACCAAATCAAGTATTTGGATCTCTTCAATTTCATCTTCAAACACATCAAGAACATTCAAATTTATACATTTCTCATGATCCACCATGTCATGATAATCCTCCAAACAATCTACCATTTGACAATCTGAAACATAGGAGGAAAAACAAGTGTCTTGCAACTTTTCAAGAAGTTGCTCATTTTGAACTGTAAGCTTATTATTATCCTCATTATTCTTCAAGTATGCATCATGTAACAATTCATTAAGCTCAAACAAATGGTTTATATCAAAAATCAAAGACATGAAATTACCTTTGATGTGGTACATTTCTCTTTGAATCTTCTCCATGTCTTCAAGGAAGGATGTTTCCTCCAATGAAGTAGCTCTCCAACAAGAATTTGACACTAATGCTTGAGTGTCATGGAGTATGCTAAGGGTGTCACATGCCCTAATTTTCAAAAACAATTTAATCTTATTTGAGGAACATTGTGTGATATTTTATGCTAAGTTTGTAATTGATGACCCAGTGGGGTCAAGAATAATTAATGTAATTCAAAATATTTTATTTATAAATAAATAAATGATGAGACAACAGCTTATGAAAGCTGTTAAAAGAGTGTTTAATGGTCAATTGGTGGAGGAGACTAGGTGAAGAGTACACTGACCAGTGACAACATCCTCAAACTACTTCCAACTGTTGCAGGTGGCAACTTCCCTATATTTGTGGTCATGATTACCCAAGAAAGTGGAATCAGAGCAGGTGGCTCATTAAATGAAAACTGACCCAGAAGACCTAAGCATCTCTATAAAATTTCCCATTGAAGATAGCTGAGGCTGCTCATTCTAGAGGTGATCATTCAGGTTGAATGAATTTACTAAAGAGAAATTCAATGGAGGGGATTACTGAAGTGAGTTTGAGGGGTTAATTGCTGAGATTGAACTTATTGCAACTATTAGGCTAAAGTTCTTATTGTTGTGAGTAGATTTTAATTACTGAGGTAATTGGACCAGTCAGGTGACAAAAGGTCTTAAGGTTATAGTCTACACCTATTACTCTACCAAGAAGACCAAGAACAAGCTCAGGGGTCCTGAGGAAGCATTGTCTGAGCATTTTCCAGGAGATTGGTTGGGAGGAACAGCCTCCTTAAGATGTTGTTGTCTTATCATTGACAAGTTCTATTTGTCTTTATGTTATTTTTCTTTACCATTTTTAGTAAAATGTTACTAGTTTTTAACTACATGCATGTTAGTATTTAATTAGGGTTGTGAATAAAGGAGTAACTGTGTAATGTTAGACTTGGTAAATTGCAGTTTATGTTAGAAATAGTAATAAATATGCAAAATGGGAAAACATATATAATTAGAATTTTCATACTGTATTTTTCGATACCTAGCTCAGCAGTACTCTAGTACAGATGGGTGTTTAGGTGAATAAGATGATTCTTTCACTTGAAAGAAAATTGAAACTACATTTTACTTTAGTTTGCTTATGATTTCTACTGTAAAGAAGTAGTAAATATTGTCTGCATCTATTTACTTTAGATATAAACTGAAATATAGGTATGTAAAAAGAATAGTAATAATATTAGTTATAGAACTAATTCTAATACCAGTAATCTTTACAATACATAAAAAACTTACAAGTTTAATAAATAAACATAGGTATAATAAACATGCTATCATCTAGGAACCAAGTAAAGATAGTTTGCAAAAAATTTGTATAACAATTGATTTTCTGACACTATGTGTCTCTGTCTAAGACAGAAGGATTCTACTATAACCTAATTAGAACCACAGAAGTTAATAAAAGATAAATTTATCCTATTCACAAGTATGCAGCAATAAACCCTAATCCTTCTTAGCTGAGAATTGAAAACAAACTATAAAAATCATTAAAGAAATCATTAAATAAATAGAGCTAAGAATTACTAAGTATAATAATGATATTATCGAACTGTAGGGTTTACTTATTAATCAACCCTTGAGCCAAAACCAGAATAAAATATTACTCTTAAACACAGTAATTTTTCCCATAAACTCTGCATTGGAAATCTTTATAAATACAGGGGAATAATTTAAATTATTAAATGACCAACTTAGTCAAAATAGAATTAATAATCAAATATTACATAAACAATTTGCAAACATAGAATAAAATATAAGAAATGGCTTACAACCTTTAAAATTAAAGGGTCGAGGCTCAGGCTTGTTAACAGAACCAAAATATGCAATATATATATATATATATATATATATATATATATATATATATATATTAAACAGTATCCAAATAATTTACTCACAGGAGAAAAATATTGTTCCCATTTACAATCCCGATTGTTTCATAGTCTTCCTTCACCAACCAAAATCTATTATAAAAACTAAAATAAACTAGACAGAGATCGACAGCCCTTTGAGTTCAGAGCTAGGCTCTTTTGTTTTAAAATGAAAGCAATTACATTGTTCAGGCCATAAGGCTGAAAACATCTTTTAAAACCCATTTACATCACAGCTTCCAAAGCCTTCTTTGGCCTTCACGAAATACCCTGTAAGGGTTTCTAAAAAACTTTACAAATAGTAAAAAAGGTGGAAACTTAAGGTAATAGAGAACTGAGGCTGTGCCATTACAAGCACAAGAACCAACTTCCAACAACCACAACATCACATAGGAAAAAACCCTCAATGGAACCAGGGCTTACCAGTTGGATGTCCATGTAAATACTGAAGAGTGAGCACATTTTCACCTACATCATTGGAGTCGTGAGCAAAGACCTGCAAGAAATCAAACCATATTATTATAAATACTTGTTTGCATTAAAATTTGTAAAAACCCTAGTAAGAAAAAAAAAATTAAAACTGATTTTAGGGTAAGTCTTTACCTGTAGTAAATTGGAGCTGAAGCTTAGGAGAAATGGCCACACCAGGTCACATTTGGCACCATGTCAAAAGGGAAAAAGACGTGAAGACACCTCTGCAAAAGAAACACAAGAAATCAACTCAAGTATACGAATGCAGAAGTTATGGGTGAACAATTGCAGGTTAGAGACAAGCTCAGTCTTGAAGCCACAATGAAAATCCAACACCCACTCTCACTGTAACCTTTCAACACTCAGAAAGACAAAAGTCATCAACAACTTCTCCCAACATTTCATAGCAAAGAAGTTGTAGGTGCATTTCCAAAGGTTGAAGGTGGCTCCAGGCCTCTCATGGCTGCGAGCTCTTAGCTCGACCAAAACAAAGGAGAAACTCTCATAACACAAGAAAATGAGTTGGGTTTCAATATTTTAAGTCAACTCTCGAGTGGATGTAACATATCCACATGTCCATCCAAATACTTCTCCAAACATTGGTCTAAGCCTATAGTCAGCTCTGCAATCAAACAATTGCATTATTTTCAAAACCAATAATCATTCCAAACTATATAATATATGCTTGCCATCATTTGATTTCATCATAGTAGTTTGTTTTGCAGGTATTCTGCCTTAGGTTATAACTTGAATAATATTGTTATAACTTGAATACTATGGTTATAACTTGAATACTATTGTTATCCTAAGAATATCTTCATGCTTGCAAACAAGTTGAATAGATGGTGTAATTTTAGGAATAGTAAAGAGTTATGAGATGGTTATAATATAGCTTATAACTATATTAGAAAGGAAAAGCCATAAACTTCTAAAAACATAATCCTTTATACTCTTTTGATGAAGGAGTGATCAAGAAACTCAAGACTAACAGTGTTAGATAATTCTGATAATTTCCTAATAACTCATTGTTAAAATTATAATTAAAAAACATAGGAACTTGATCATACTTTAAGAGAAGGACATCTTTTGAGTATTGAACTGAGAATAGCTGTAAAATCACTAAACAGTTTAAAGTGAACTTAATCTCAAAACCATGAGCTCTATTCTCTCTATGGGAATTTATAATTAACTAGTACTGTAAACCCAAGAAAACCAAACCATGTTCTTTAGATTTTTAGAGAATAATCTTCATACAATTGAAGGAACTTTGGTAAGAACTTGCTCTTGCAATATAATCCCTTGTTTATGTTTTTTATAAGAAGTCATTATAGTGTTAGTTATAAATGCAACTATGGATTTATAACAATGGAAAAGAATTGACATTACCTTCTTGAAGACAAGCAGCATGTTTAAACCTTTTCTAAAACTAGAATCTTAATCATGCTAGGGAAGTTGTTCTCGGCGTAATTTTAAATAACACCTACTAGATATTACATTTACCTGCTAAACCTGTAAGGAACTAGCAGTCCAATTGAGTTAGTAGAACGCTAAGTAATCCCTGATCGCATACAAGAATTATTACCTACTTGACAAAATTTAATCATCAATATATCTAGCAGTAAAAGAAATGTGAATCCTTTTCTAACTCTAATAGAACTAAAGATGTTAAGTCATTAGTAGTATTAACAAAGGTGTTTAATATTACATCCTTTATTTTATGAGTTCATTTAAAGAAGAAATCCTATATTCTTTTATAAACTATTTCATTTTCTGCTAACCATTAGCAGTTACTTAGCTGTGACTTTAGACATTTTATGTCACTTTAAAAAAATTTAAATTTTACGATTTTTTGGGTTATTACATGTGGTATCAGAGCACAAGGTTCAAACACTAGGCCTTAATGAAGCTCAACTTGCTTATATGGAGCAGTAAATATAAATAATTATGTTGATGTTGTTTTCTTTGAATGATATACACAGAGAAATTTGTTTCTAAGTTAATGACAGGTATGGATAGATTGGAAGAATATGCAGATGAGGAATCTCCTTACACTAAACAAGATAATCTTCAAAAAGAACCTATACAAGAAGATATAACCAATAATTCTTCGGAACTACTACAAATAGTTAAAGAATTAAAATAAAAGATCGAATCAGTTAAGAAAGAAAATGAGAGGATTCTGAGAGCTTAAGAGGAGCTGAATTAGATATTAATAGAAAGATTTCATACTGAGGGAAAGGGTAAAAGAACTGAGTCTGAAGATATAGGTTATCAGCATAAGTATAAAAAGACTAAACAAGTTAAAAATGAAAGTAGATAATCTTCCTAAGTATATGGTGATAAAAATAACTCTCATTATACTAGTAATAGTAGTGAAGATAACCACCATACTAGGAAAAGAAAATATAAACCTTATGAAGAAATCTCTAGAGAGTTCAAGAAGATCAAGCTGCCAACATTTAATGGAGAAACTGAAAAGGGGGAAGAAGCAGAATCTTGGTTATCTAGGATGAAGAAATAATTCCAAATTTATAACTATTCTAATCAACTGAAGGCCATGATGGCTATTTATAATCTTACGAGAAAAGCTGATATATGGTGGCAGGACTTAAAAAGAGTAAAAGGTGTAAGAGAGAAAAACATAAATCGGAGCACATTCAAGAAATATTTCAAAAAGAAATTTTTATCTGAACAGTACTATGAGGAAAGGGCTAAGAATTCTATGAGTTAAAACTGGGTACAATGAATATGAAAGAACTGAATTGTAAATTTCTAAGTCTGCTCAGGTATGTACCATACATTGTGAATGAAAAACCTAAGGTAAAGTGGTTTCTCAGTTGTTTACCTTATCATATAAAAGACAGGATTGAGTATGACAATCCGAAAACTCTAGAAGAATCCATGAGAAAAGCGACTTTCTATTATGAATAGAATCGTAAAAAGGAGAGTATGGCCAACTAAAAGGCCAAAAGGAATAATAAATTTGAAAAAAAGAAGAAGGAGTTTGTACCTAATCAAAATCCTAAAAATAATAACACCAGAAATTTCTCTAATAAGAATTTCCAAGGGAATAAAATTAATTCACATACCAATCAGAATAATCAAAAGAATAAAGAATCTGCTAACAACCATAGTAACTACATAAAGAACTTTGAATGAAAAGAATCCATAAAGTGTTGGGAATGCAATGGTCCGCATTATGCATCAATCTATCCCAATCGGACGAAGACTGCTAGCAACATCCACACAATACAGGAGGAGATGACTGTTGATGATCTAGTGAGGACAATGCTAAGGATTAACGCATCATTAGAGAATCAGCAAGCAGACTATCAAACTTCCATGGTGGAAGTGGAATGTAAGATAAATCAAATACCTATATATATTTTAATTGATCCAAGAGCTAGTTTAAGCTATATTTCTCCTAATTTGGTAGAAAAATGTAAAATTCCAATTGAAAAGTTTGCAAGTTCTTGGTTAGTTTAGTTAGATACTGGTGCAAAGAGAAAGGTAATTAGTTTTGTAAAGAATTGTGCAGTAACTATGGATTAGTTTGAAACTTTTTTTAAACTCAATGTATTACTTTTAGGCACATATGATATATTAATTGGTATGGATTGGTTAGAGCAACATAGGGTGGTATTGAATTGTTTCGATAAAACCTTTAGTTGCATAAATAACAATGGAAAGTTAATAAGTGTAAAGGAAATCCCTAGGAAAATAGCCATAAGGCAGATCTCTGCTCTGTAGCTTAAGAGAGCTGTTAGGAAAGGATGTAAGGCTTATGCAGTAACAGTAATTGATGAAGAAAAAATGAACAACATAGATAAATTAAAATTATAAGATATACTGATTCTAAAGGAATACTTAGATGTATTTCCGGAAGAAATTCTGGGACTGCCTACGAAATAGAAATTAGATTTTACTATTGAGCTGGTACCTGGTGCAGTGCCCAGCTCAAAATCCCCTTATCGGATGAATATACTCGAACTAAATGAACTTAAGTCACAGTTAAAAGAACTTAATGATAAGAATTATATTAGACCCAGTGTGTCTCCCTGGGTGGCACCTGTCATATTTGCTAATAAGAAGGACGGAACTCTACGACTATGTATATGTTATCGTCAATTAAATAAAATCACTATCAAGAACAAATACACGTTACCTCGCATAGATGATCTGTTTGATCAACTACGTCGAGCTACGATGTTTTCAAAGATTGATTTACGGTCTAGGTATCACCAAGTCCAAAAGATGAAGACATCTTTAAAACAGCCTTTAGAACTCGATATGGACATTACGAGTTTGTCGTTATGCCTATAGGGCTTAATAACACTCCAGCTATTTTTATGTGTCTAATGAATAATGTAATGCACAAATATCTGGATAAATTTTTGGTCATATTTATTCACAACATATTAATTTACTCAAAATTTGAAGAAGAACATAAAGAACATTTAAAAATTGTCTTGCAAGAGTTACGAGAGCATCAATTTTTTGTGAAATTTAGTAAATGTGACTTCTTTAAAGATAAAATCTAGTATTTAGGTCATGTGGTGACTAAAGAAGGAATTTCGGTTGACCCCAAAAAGATAAAGGAAATCAAAGATTGGACAGTTCCAAAAGACGTAACTGACATCCGATCATTTATGGGGATTACCAGTTATTACCGAAGGTTCATCGAAGGGTTTTCAAGAATTACAAATCCAATAACCTCTTTGCAGAAAAAGGGGAAGAAATTTGATTGGAATCAAAAGTGCGAAGACAGTTTTAAAAAGTTAAGAACATTATTAACCACTGCACCAATATTAAGAATTGTTTACCCTAATAAATATTTTATAGTATGTACTGACGCATGCAATGACGGTTTACAAGGAGTATTGACTCAGGAAGGACATGTCACTGCTTATGAGTCTAGGAAACTGAAGATTCATGAGAAAAATTACTTGACCTATGACTTAGAATTAGTTATTGTCATACATGCCTTAAAGATGTGGTGTCATCATTTAATTGGAAGGAAGTTTATCTTGATGATGGATAATAAAGGATTGAAATACTTGTTAGATCAACCTTACTTGAATGCTAGGCAAGTTAGGTGGCTAGCTTTTCTAAGTGAATACGATTTTGAAATTCAACACATCAAAGGAAAGGAGAATAAGGTTGTTGATGCATTAAGTAGAAATGAAAATCTGAATTTTACAGTAGCTATCAGCACTTATCCAATAGACTTAGAAGAACAACTTGAAGCTGGAATAGAACAAGACAAAAATTACCTAAAATTACAAGCAAAAGTAAAAGAGAATTTAATAGAAAGCCTAAGTATAGGGTACAACTTGAATGAAAAAGGATTATTACTATATAAAGATAGATTATACGTACCTAATGTACCTAAGATCAAGCTATTAATTTTATACAAAATTCATAAAACTCCTTATTCGGGGCATCCAAGTTATCAGAAAACTATAACCATGTTAAGAAAATATTATTTCTGGCCAAAGATGAAAAATGAACTAGCAGAATATATTGCTAGATGCTTTGAAAGTCAGTAAGTAAAAACTGAACATCAGCATCCAGCTGGGCTACTTCAGCCATTGCCTATCCTTAGCTGGAAATGGGAGATAATTAGCCTTGATTTTGTTACTGGATTACCTAAAAATCAGAACTTAAATGACTCAATAATGGTAGTGGTTGACAAATTGAGTGAAGTAGCCCATTTTATACCTGTAAAAACTACTTATAAAGCTGCAAATATTGTTGATATTTTCTTAAAACAAATTTTTCGGCTTCATGGAATACCGAAGGTGATAATTTCAGACCAAGACCCTAGATTTACAGGTAATTTTTGGAGATCTTTGTTCAAAGGATTAAATACTAAGTTAAACTTTAGTACCTCTTTCTATCCTCAAACTGATGGGCTGACTGAAAGAATAAATCAGGTATTGGAGGATTTACTCAAAATGTACATAAAGGAGCAGCCAAGTAAATGGGAAGATTATTTATAGTCTCCACCTAGTACTCTACCAAGAAGACCAAGAACATGCTCAGGGGTCCTAAGGAAGCATTGTCTGAGCATTTTCCAGGAGATTGGTTGGGAGGAACAACCTCCTTAAGCTGTTGTTGTCTTATGATTGACAAGTTCTATTTGTCTTTATGTTATTTTTCTTTACCATTTTCAGTAAAATGTTACTAGTTTTTAACTACATGCATGTTAGTTTTTAATTAGGGTTGTGAAGAAAGGAGTAACTGTGTAATGTTAGACTTGGTAAATTGCAGTTTATGTTAGAAATAGTAATAAATATGCAAAATGGGAAAACATATAGAATTAGAATTTCCATACTGTATTTTTCGATACCTAGCTCAGGCAGTACTCTAGTACAGATGGGTGTTTAGGTGAATAAGATGATTCTTTCACTTGAATGAAAATTGAAACTACATTTTACTTTAGTTTGCTTATGATTTCTACTATAAAGAAGTAGTAAATATTGTCTGCATCTATTTACTTTAGATATAAACTGAAATATAGGTATGTAAAAAGAATAGTAATAATATTATTTATAGAACTAATTCTAATACTAGTATTCTTTACAATAAATAAAAACTTACAAGTTTAATAAATAAACATAGGTATGGTAAACAGGTTGTCATCTAGGAACCAAGTAAATATAGTTTGCAAAACATTTTTATAACAATTGATATCCAGACACTATGTGTCTCTTCTAAGACAGAAGGATTCTACAATAACCTAATTAGAACCACAAAAGTTATTAAAAGATAAATTTATCCTATTCACAAGTATGCAGAGATAAACACGAATCCTTCTTAGCTAAGAATTGAAAACAAAGTGTAAAAATCATTAAATAAATAGAGCTAAGAATTGTTAGGAATTATGATCCAAAATGTAACAATTAGAAGTTTAGTTTAATAAATGTAAAAGGGAATCTACACACTCACATGATTATGTGAGGTGTCTCTTAGTTAGTTTCAGTAACGGTAAATTAGTTGGTACTATTTGTATATTTAAATCCATCGAGTTTTCCATGTGAGGTAATATTTCGGGACTTAGCCCTCACATCTCTGTGATGTAATTATTTTCCTTCTTCTTTAATAAAACTATGTGTCTGAGGACACTTTGTCAAAGTGGTATCAGGGCATGTGGTTGAAGCTTGGTCTAGTTGGAACCTGGTTGGAAGGTGCTAAATGTTGTTTGAAGAAGTTCATCTTCAAGGTTTTGGAATAGTGAAATTTTAACTGTAAGTTATTGCTTCCTATTCTTTTGGGATAAAAAAAAGAAAAAAATATTTGTGCAGAAAAGTTTTTTTTTGAGAGAGTAAAATATTGTTTTAAGGCAAGGTTATTTAAATTTCGTGGAAGTGAATTTTTAAAAAAATATATAGCTAGTGTTGAAGAGAGAGAGAACAAGCATAGAGTCCAGTGTAGGCATGAAAGAGTTCACCATCCATCATGAAGAGAGAACCTGTTTGTTCAACGTAGAAAGAACCAAGTGTTAATGTTTTTAGAGGATAAGTTAAAGGAAGTTAAAGACCAGTGTGGAAGTTAAATCATTTTACTTGGAGAGATTTTCCTTGGAGAGGAGGAGTCCAGCAAGCATTAAAGATAAGATCATAGAGACCAATCTGTACCAGCACGAGCATGAGAGAACACCATCATTTTGGAGTTTGGAGCCCAGCATTGAAGAGGAAGCGTAGATGAGATTTCAGCACCCAGCATTGAAGAGGATGCAGCGTAGATGAGTACCAGCAGCGCGTGAAAGTAAATATCAATCTGCAATATATTAGCACCTGCGTTGAAGTAGTGGAGGAGGATAAAGACAGCGTTTACACCAGCGTAGTAAATACCAGCAGTGCGTGAAAGTTAACCCTCCAGCACCTGCATTGAAGTAGTGGAGGAAAGACCAAGACCAGCGTTTATACCATGTAGATAGCAGGCATTAAAGATAACCAGTGTTTACACCAGCATAGTAAAGACAAGTGTGAAGAAAGGAGTTTGTGAAGCCACATTGGTTATAATTTTTATTTTTCATTTAATTCACATTTATGTAATTGACAAGAGAATAAGTTTTTTATTTGGAGAGATAAGGTAATTTATTTTATATTTTTGGAGATTTTTTATTTAAAAAAAAGGGTGGAGAAATAAAATTAAAAAAATAACAAGGGTTATTTTTGGAGTTGATGGGACTAGAACTTATGACCTCCGACTCAACAAACGTGTATATCTCCAATTCACCTATAAAGATTTGTTATTTTTTGGAGTGATAAGGTGTAGTTTTTTATTGGGAATTGGAGTAATAAGGAGCACTTGTATTTTCACTCAAGGTTTGATTAGAGCAGAGTGAAGCTCTATCAAATTCTTTTCTTGAGGCTATAAGTGGGTCAAGGCCAAGCCCCTTTAGCTCTATTTTGCATGCTGTGTGGCGTTTCTTGAGTGACTATTTTGCATTCATGTTGGTAATGTTTCTTTCATGTTGGTAATGGTATTTTTGCATAAAATCTTCTATTGGTGATATAAGGTGATTGTTTATTCTGGTGACATAAGGTGTTTTCTTTTTTTAATTCTTGGAGCTATAAGGTTTGCATAATACACATCTTCTGGAGTTATAAGGTTTTTATTTTTTTACAATGTCTAAAGTTATAAGTCTTTTTAATGAATCTGACAAGTTGGAAGGATCGAAAAATTATAAAGTTTGGAGTCGTCATATTCAAAGCACTCTTATTTACAATGAATTGTGGAAGGGTGTCTGTAATGCTCAGCCTACCAAACCGACTAATCTTGATCAGCTTGCAAAGTGGGAACTAGAAGATGAAAATGCCTTAGCATTGATGCACAATACTGTTTCTGATGATATTTATTTGCATATTAAAAATAGTTCTGATGCGTGGTCAGCTTGGAAGACATTGAAATATTTATTTGATTCTCAGAGTGAAGCTAAGAAAATCGATCTTCAATTGAAGTTGTTTCAACAAAAATTGTCTTCAGGAGGTGATGTCATGGAGTACATTTCTAGATTGAAAAATATCAAACAAGAAATTTCAAGAGCTAGTTTTGATAAAATTGAGGACAATATGATGGTGACTATTTTGATCGCAGGATTGTCTGAGACATATAAGCATTTTTTTGAAACTTTACAGATTACAAATAAATTGGATAACATTTCTTTTGATGAACTAAGTGAATTACTTTCCACACATGAAAAAAAATTTGGTAAAACAAAGCAAGCAGGAGAAGATGTTCTGGTCGCAAGTACTAACAAACAAGCTTCAAGTAATCATCAAAAGGGAAATGATCAGAAATTTTTTCAAAATTCAAACAGAGGTCGTGGTCAGGGTTTTGGAAGAGGAAGAGGTCGCGGAAGAGGAAGAGGAAGAAATCAAGGAAGAAGTTCTAAAGAATTAGAAAGTACACAATCACAGTTTTCTGGAAGAGGAAGAGGTTTAGAAAACCAACAGGTTTCTGGAAGAGGAAGAGGTACTAAATAGGTCACATGTTTTTGTTGTAATAGAGTTGGACATTATGCTTCAGATTGTAGAGTTTCATTTGAAAAAAATTCTAAAAGAAAGAGAATCTAAAGAATCTTCATCAGGGGCACATTATGCTCATGCAAACGAAAGTGAAAATTGTGAATATGTTTTTACAGGACTTAGACAATTAGAATCAACGTATTTTGTTCAAGTTCATCGGTTGGAATCAGTGAATTTTGTTCAGTCTTCTTATTGTTTCAAAAATTATTTTGAAGATGCTTGGATTATAGATACAGGGGCTACTCAGCATATGACATATAAGAAAGATTTCTTCTGGAGTTATGAAGATTGTCATTTAAATTCAATTTTTCTTGCAGATGATTCTATTCATTTACCATAGGGAAAAGGAACAGTTAAGGTTGACTTGCCAAGAATTGGAGAAAGATTGATTTCTAATGTTTGGTATGTGCCTACATTTAAGAAAATATTGTTGTCTTTAGTTGTCATTCACAAATTAGGACATCAAATTGTAATGGAAGATGGTATCCTTTTTGTTAATTCAAAAAAGGATGCATACAAAACATTTATGACAGGTTATGAAGACAGAAAGCTTCTTAGGATGAAGGGAACAGTCATTCCTAGATCAAAGGAACATTTGAAGGAATTTGCAGGTTTAGTTGAAACTGATGTTTCACCTATCCGATTGTGGCACATTCGTTTTGGGCACTTGAATGTTGATAGTCTTGTACAGCTTCAACAACAAGGAATGGTAAAGGGGTTTCCTAATTTTCGGAAGGAAAATGCAAAGTGTGAAGCTTGCATTTATGTAAAACAAAGAAGGATAGATTTTTCAAAAAGCACTTGGAGAGCAACAAGGAGATTACAGCTTGTTCATAGAGATGTTTGTGGTCCTTTGGAAACTTCACTTGGTGGTTGTAAATATGTTTTGTTGTTTATTGATGACTTTAGCAGGATGGTTTGGGTGTATTTTTTGAAGGAAAAATCAGAGGTGTTTGAAAAGTTTCAGTCATTTCAAAATTTGCTTGAAACAGCGACAAAGGAAAAGATTGTTACTTTGAGAACTGATAACGGTGGTGAGTTTACATCAAATCATTTTTTGACTTATTGTCGAGAGAAAGGGATTAAAATACAATTGAGCAATTTTTATACTCCACAGCAAAATGGAGTATCAGAAAGGATGAATCAGACTTTATTGGGCATGGCTAGAGCAATGTTATTTTTCAAAGGGTTGAGTTCATGTTATTGGGCTGAAGCAGTTCATACAGCAGTTTATTTGAGGAATTGATCTCCTTCGTCATCACTTGATGGAATAAATCCTTTTGAGGCTTGGTATGGATTCAAACCTATGGTCAAACATTTGAGATTTTTTGGTTCAGTTTGTTATGCACTTGTCCCAAAATAAAAGCGAAAGAAGTTAGAGTCTAGAAGTCTTAAGTGCATGTTGATTGGTTATTCCGATGAGAAAAAGGGGTATAGGCTTCTGTCAGATGGAAAGTTTATTGTCAACAGGGATGTGATTTTTGATGAAAAAGAAAGTTTAAGTGTAGAAGAGGTTGAAAAACAACTTAGTCACTTAGAGGAAAAAGTAACTAAGGAACAATTAAGGATGCAACACTTAAACAAGACAAGGAATGAACAATGGTTTGATCTCACTTTAGAAGTACAGGATGATGAACAGGTTGAAGACACATTGAAACAGGTTGAAGATACTTTGAATTCTTCACAAGTTAACTTGGATGATTCAAATCAAGTTAACATTGAAAAGAAGAAACCAAAATGGGCAGCTAAGTTACTTCAGGATGTTAAGTCTGATGAAAAAGGAAAAACAGGTACAAGGAGTTTTAATATGGGTTCAGAAATTTTTTCTCTTTCAGTTGTTGAACCCGCTACTTTTAATGAAGTAGTTGAATATGATGAATGGAAAATGGCCATGCAAAGTGAGTATCATGTAGTAATGAAGAATCAGACTTGGAAAATTGTTGATTGTCCACATGATGTTAAACCTATTAGTTGTAAGTGGGTTTATAGAATTAAGTACAAAGCAAATGGAGATATTGATAAATATAAGGAAAGATTGGTGGCAAAGGGTTTTGCTCAGAAAGAAGGGATTGATTATGAAGAAACGTTTGCTCCAACAGCGAAATGGAATACAATCAGGATTGTGCTAGCTTTAGCTACACAAAATGGATGGAAAGTGCATCAAATGGATGTAAAAAGTGCATTTCTAAACGGTGATTTACAAGAGGATGTTTATATGACTCAACCTCCTGGTTTTGAGGTTCTAGGGAAAGAAAATCAAGTTTGTAAACTGGTTAAGGCATTGTATGGATTGAAACAGGCTCCCAGAGCTTGGTATGCAAAAATGGATTCCTACTTATAGAAAGTTGGTTTTGTTCATAGTGAGTCAGATGATACTTTGTATGTTCGAACCCAGGAAAACAACTTAGTCATATTAGTTATGTATGTTGATGATTTTCTCCTAATAGTTAACAATAATGATCATATATTTTAGGTTAAGAAAGAACTTCAAACAGGTTTTGAAATAACAGACTTGGGATTACTTCATTACTATCTTGGAGTTGAATTAAAGCAGTGGGAACGAAGTATATTTATTTCTCAAGCTAAGTACATTTCTGGATTATTGAAGAAGTTTGGAATGGAGGAATGTAAACCAGCGATTACTCCCATGGAGCAAAATTTAAAACTTTCTAAGTTTGAAGGGGGGGAACTTGTAAATTGTACTGGATATAGACAGTTAATTGGATGTTTCATTTACTTAATGAATACTCATCCTAATCTATCTTATGCAGTCAGCATAATTTCCAGATATATGCAGGAACCTAGAGAAAGTCATTGGAATGTAGCAAAAAGGGTGTTCAGGTATCTTCAAGGAACAAAGGATTTTGGACTTGAGTTTAAAAGAAACAAAAATTTCAAGCTTGTCGACTATTCAGATGAATATTTTGCTAGAGATGTTGATGACAGGGCATCTACTTCAGGTTACTTAATGAATGTGGGATCAGCTGTAGTGGCATGGAGTTGTAAAAAGCGGGATACAATTGCAAATTCTACAGCAGAAGCATAATATAATTCAGCTTGGGAAGCCGCTTGTGAGATAGTTTGGTTAAGAAGGATTTTGCAAGACCTCAAAGTTGATCAGAAAGAAGCAACTTCATTATTTATTGATAATCAGTCAGCAATCAAGTTAGCCAAAAATCCTGTTTTTCATTCAAAAACTAAGCATGTGGATACTAAGTATCATTACATTTGGGCTCTCATCATCAAACAAATCATCAAGCCAAAGTATTTTCCATTAGAAGATCAAACTGCAGATATTTTTACAAAATCTCTTGGAAGGGTCAAATTTGATAAGTTTAGAAATCAACTTGGTATTTGTTCAAAAGAATTTTTGGGTCAAAGGGGGGATTGTTAGGAATTATGATCCAAAATGTAATAATTAGAAGTTTAGTTTAATAAATGTAAAAGGGCATCTACACACTCACGCGATTATGTGAGGTGTCCCTTAGTTAGTTTCAATAACGGTAAATTAGTTGTTACTCTTTGGATTTTTAAATCTATCGAGTTTTCCATGTGAGGTAATCTTTCAGGACTTAGCCCTCACATCTCTGTGATGTAATTGTTTTCCTTCTTCTTTAACAAAATTATGTGTCTGAGGGCACTTTGTCAAGAATTACCAAGTATAATAATGCTATTATCGAACTGTAGGGTTTACTTATTAATTAACCCTTTGAGCCAAAACCAGAGTAAAATATTACTCTTAAACACGGTAATTTTTCCCATAAACTATGCATTGGAAATCTTTATAAATACATGGTAATAATTTAAATTATTAAAAGAACAACTTATTCAAAATAGAATAAATAATCAAATATTACATAAACATTT
>LPNX011178691.1:508896-609311 GCA_001517045.1 Pseudotsuga menziesii
TCACCAACCAAAATATATTATAAAAACTAAAATAAACTAGACAAAGGTCAACAGCCCTTTGAGTTCAGAGTTGGGATCTTTTGTTTTAAAATGAAAGCAATTACATTGTTCAGGTCGTAAGGCTGAAAACATCTTTTAAAACCCATTTACATCACAGCTTCCAAAACCTTCTTCACCCTGCACGAAATACCCTTTAAGGGTTTCTAAAAAACTTTACAAATAGCAAACAAGCTAGAAACTTAAGCTAACAGAGAACTGAGGCCGTGCCATTACAACCACAAGAACCAACTTCCAACAAGCACAACGTCACATAGGAAGAAACCCTCGATGGAACCAGGGCTTACCAGTTGGGTGTCCATGTAAATACTGAAGAGTGAGCTCATTTTCACCTACATTGTTGGAGCCGTTAGCAAAGACCTGCATGAAATCAAACCCTATTATTATAAATACTTGTCTACATTAAAATTTGTAAAAACCCTAGTAAGAAAACAAATTTTAAAACTGAGTTTACGGTAAGTCTTTATCTGCAGTAAATTGGAGCTGAAGCTAAGAAGTAATGGCAACACTAGGTTGCATTTGGCACCATGTCGAAAGGGAAGAATACGTGAAGACACCTCTGCAAAGGAAACACAAGAAATTGACTCAAGTATACGAAGGCAGAAGTTATGGGTGAACACTTGCAGGTTAGAGACAAGCCCACTCTTCGGGCTACAATGAAAAGCCAACACCCACTCTCACTATAACCTTTCAACACTCAAAAAGACCAAAGCATCAACGACTTCTCCCAACATTTCATAGCAAAGAAGTTGTAGGTGCATTGCGAAAGGTTGAAGGTGGTTACAGGCCTCTCATGGCCGTGATCTCTCATCTCGACCAACACAAAGGAGAAACTCTCGCAACACAAGCAAATGAGTAGGGTTTCAAGATTCTAAGTCAAACCTCAAGTGGATGTAACATATCCACGTGTCCATCCAAATACTTCTCCAAACGTGGGTCCAAACCTATAGTTAGCGCTGCAATCAAACAATTGCATTATTTTCAAAACCGATAATCATTTCAAACTATATAAGATATGCTTGCCATCATTTGATTTCATCATAGCATTTTGTTTTGTAGGTGTTCTACCTTAGGTTATAACTTGAATAATATTGTTATAACTTAAATATTATTGTTATAACTTGAATACTATGGTTATAACTTGAATACTATTTTTATCCTAAGAAGATCTTCATGCTTGCAAACAAGTCGAATAGATGGTGTAATTTTAGGAATAGTAAAGAGTTATGAGATGGTTATAATATAGCTTATAACTATATTAAAAAGAAAAGGCCATAAACTTCTAAAAACATAATCCTTTATACTCTTTTGATGAAGGAGTGATCAAGAAACTGAAGACTAACAATGTTAGAGAATTCCAATAATTTCCTAATAACTCATTGTTAAAATTATAACTAAAGAACATAGGAACTTGATCAAACTTTAAGAGAAGGACATCTTTTAAGTATTGAAGTGAGAATAGCTGTAAGATCGCTAAACAGTTTGAAGTGAACTTAAGCTCAAAACCATGAGCTCTATTCTCTCTATGGGAATTTATAATTAATCAGTGTTGTAAACCCAAGAAAACCAAATATTGTTCTTTAGATTTTCAGAGAATAATCTTCGTACGATTAAAGGAACTTTGGTAAGAACTTGCTCTTGCAATATAATCCCTTGTTTATGTTTTTGATAAGAAGTCATTATACTGTTAGTTATAAATCCAACTATGGATTTATAACAACGGAAAATAATTGACATTACCTTCTTGAAGACAAGCAACATATTTAAACCTTTTTCTAAAACTAGCATCTTAATCATGCTAGGGAAGTAGTTCTCAATGTAATTTTAAATAACACCTACTTGACAAAAGTTAATCGTCAGTATATCTAGTAGTAAAAGAAATGTGAATCCTTTTCTAACTCTGATAGAACTAAAGTTGTTAAGTCATTAGTTGTACTAACACAGGTCTGTAAGATTACATCCTTTAGTTTATGAGTTCATTTAAAGAAGCAATCCCATATTCTTTTATAAACTGTTTCATTTTTCAACAACCATTAGCAGTTACTTAGCTGTGACTTTAGACATTTTATGTCACTTTAAATATTTTTAAATTTTATGATTTTTTGGGTTATTACATGTGGTATCAAAGCACAAGCTTCAAACACTAGGCCTTAATGAAGCTCAACTTGCTTATATGGAACAGTAAATTTAAATAATTATGCTGATGTTGTTTTCTTTGAATGATATACAAAGAGAAATTTGTTTCTGAGTTAATGACAGGTATGGATAGATTGGAGGAATATACAGATGAGGAATCTCCTTACACTGAACGAGATAATCTTCAAAAGAACCTATATAAGAAGATATAACCAATAATTCTTCTGAACTACTACAAACAGTTAAAGAATTAAAATCAGAGATGGAATCAGTTAAGAAAGAAAATGAGAGGATTTTGAGAGCTCAAGAGGAGCTGAATCAGATCTTAATAGAAATATTTCATACTGAGGGAAAGGGTAAAAGAACTGAGTCTGAAGATATAGGTTATCGGCATAAGTATAAAAAGACTAAACAAGTTAAAAACGAAAGTAGATGATCTTCCAAAGTATATGGTGATAAACATAACTCTCATTATACTAGTAATAGTAGTGAAGATAACCACCATACTAGGAAAAGAAAATATAAACCTTATGAAGAAATATTTGGAGAGTTCAAGAAGATCAAGCCACCAACATTTAATGGAGAAACTGAAAAGGGGGAAGAAGCAAAATCTTGGTTATCCGGGATGAAGAAATACTTCCAAATTTATAACTATTCTAATCAACTGAAGGCCAAGATGGCTATTTATAATCTTACGGGAAAATATGATATATGGTGGCAAGACTTAAAAAGAATAAAAGTTATAAGAGAGAAAAAAAAAATTGGAGCACATTCAATAAATATTTCAAAAAGAAATTTTTATCTGAACAGTACTATGAGGAAAGGGATAAGGAATTTTATGAGTTAAAACTGGGTACAATGAATATTAAAGAACTAAATCGTAAATTTCAAAGTCTACTCAAGTATGTGCCATACATTATGGACGATAAACCTAAGGTACAATAGTTTCTCGGCTATTTACCTTATCATATAAAGGACAGGATTGAGTATGACAATCTGAAAACTCTAGAAGAAGCCATGAGAAAAGCAAATTTATGTTATAAACAAAATCGTAAAAACGAGAGTATGGCCAACTTGAAGGCCAAAAGGAATAATAAATTTGAACAAAAGAAGAAGGAGTTTGTACCTAATCAAAATTCTAAAAATAATAACACCGGAAATTTTTCTAATAAGAATTTCCAAGGGAATTAAATTAATTCACAAACCAATCAGAATAATCAGAAGAATAAAGAATCTGCTAACAACCACAGTAACTACACAAAGAACTTTGAACAAAAAGAACACATAAAGTTTTGGGAATGCAATGGTCTGCATTATGCATCAGTCTGTCCCAATCGGAAGAAGAATGTTACCAACATCTACACAATACAGGAGGAGATCACTATTGGTGATCTAGGGAGGACAATGCCCAGGACCAATGCAGCATTAGAGAATCGGCAAGCAGACTATCAAACTTCCATGGTGCAAGTGGAAGGTAAGATAAATCAAATACCTATATCTAGTTTAATTGATCCAGGATCTAGTTTAAGCTATATTTCTCCTAATTTGGTAGAAAAATGTAAACTTCTAGTTGAAAATTTTACAAGTTCTTGGTTAGTTCAGTTAGCTACTGGTGCAAAGAGAAAGGTAATTAGTTTTGTAAAGAATTATGCAGTAACTATGGATTAGTTTGAAACTTTTGTTAAACTCAATGTATTACCTTTAGGCTCATATGATATATTAATTGGTATGGATTGGTTAGATAAACACAGGGTGGTCTTGAATTGTTTTGATAAAACCTTTACTTGCATAAATAATGATGGAAAGATAATAAGTGTAAAGGGAATCCCTAGGAAAATAGTCGTAAGGCAGATCTCTGCTCTATAGCTTAAGAGAGTTGTTAGGAAAGGCTTTAATGCTTATGCAGTAACAGTAATCAATGAAGAAAACATGAACAAGATAGATAAATTAAAATTAGAAGATATACCGATTCTAAAGGAATACTCAGATGTATTTTTGGAAGAAATTTTGGGATTGCCTCCGAAACAGTAATTAGATTTTGCTATTGATTTGGTACCTGGTGTAATGCCCAGCTCAAAAGCCCCTTATCGAAATAATATACTCAAACTAAATGAACTTAAGTCACATTTAAAAGAACTTATTGATAAGAATTACATTAAACCCAGTGTATCTCGCTGGGGGGCACCTATCATCTTTGTTAAGAAGAAGGACGGAACTCTATGACTATGTATAGATTATCGTCAATTAAATAAAATGACTATCAAGAACATATATATGTTACCTCGCATAGATGATCTAGTTGATCAACTACGTGGATCTATGGTGTTTTCAAATATTGATTTACGGTCTCGAAATCACCAGGTCCAAATTAAAGATGAAGACATCTTTAAAACAACCTTTAGGATTTGATATGGACATGATGAGTTTGTCATTATGCCTTTTGGGCTTACTAATGCTCCAACTCTTTTTATGTGTCTAATGAATAATGTAATGCACAAATATCTGGATAAATTTGTGGTCGTATTTATTGACGACATATTAATTTACTCAAAATCTGAAGAAGAATATAAAGAACATTTTAAAATTGTCTTGCAAGAGTTACGAGAGCATCAAATTTTTGCGAAATTTAGTAAATGTGACTTCTCTAAAGATAAAATCTAGTATTTAGGTCATGCGGTGACTAAAGAAGGAATTTCGGTTGACCACGAAAAGATAAAGGCTATCAAATATTGGCCAGTTCCAAAAGACGTAACTGGCGTCCGATCATTTATGGGGATTCCTGGTTATTACTGAAGGTTCATCGAAGGGTTTTCAATAATTGCAAATCTGATAACCTCTTTGCAGAAAAAGGGGAAGAAATTTGATTGGAATCAAAAGTGCGAAGATAGTTTTAAAAATTAAAAAACATTATTAACCACCCCACCAATATTAAGAATTGCTGACCCTAATAAATATTTTATAGTATGTACCGACGCATGCAATGATGGTTTAGGAGGAGTATTGACTCAGGAAGGACATGTCATTGCTTATGAGTCTAGGAAACTGAATATTCATGAGAAAAATTACACGACCTATGACTTAGAATTAGCTGCAGTCATACATGCCTTAAAGATGTGGCGTCATCATTTAATTGGAAGGAAGTTTATCTTGATGACGAATAATAAAGGATCAAAATACCTGTTAGATCAACCTAACTTGAATGCTAGGCAAGCTAGGTGGCTAGCTTTTCTAAGTGAATACGATTTTGAAATTCAACACATTAAAGGAAAGAAGAATAAGGTTGTTTATGCATTAAGTAGAAATGCAAAGCTGAATTTTATAGCAGCTATCAGCACTTATACAACAGACTTAGAAGAAAAACTTGAAGTTGGAATAGAACAAGATGAAAATTACCGAAAATTACAAGCAAAAGTAAAATACAATTTAATAGAAAGTCTAAGTACATCGTACAACTTGAATGAAAAAGGATTATTAATGTATAAAGACAGATTAGACGTACCTAATGTACCTAAGATCAAGCAATAAATTTTAAACGAAATTCATAAAACTCCTTATTCAGGGCATCCAGGTTATCATAAAACTATAACCATGTTAAGAAAATATTATTTCTAGCCAAACATGAAAAATAAACTAGCAGAATATATTGCTAGATGCTTTGAATGTCAACAAGTAAAAACTGAACATCAGCATCCAGTTGGGATACTTCAGCCATTGCCTATCCCTAGCTGAAAATGGGATATAATTAGCCTTGATTTTGTCACTGGATTACGTAAAAATCAGAACATAAATGACTCAATAATGTTAGTGGTTGACAAATTAAGTAAAGCAACCCATTTTATACATGTAAAAACTACTTATAAAAAGTTGCAAATATTGTTGATATTTTCTTAAAACAAATTTTTCGATTGCATGGAATACCGAAGGTGATAATTTCAGATCGAGACCCTAAATTTACAGGTAATTTATGGAGATCTTTGTTCAAAGGATTAAATACTACATTAAACTTTAGTACCTCTTTCCATCCTCAAACTAATGGGTAGACTGAAAGAGTAAATCAGGTATTGGAGTATTTACCCAGAATGTATGTAAAGGAGCAGCCAGGTAAATGGGAAGATTATTTACATCTGATAGAATTTGCTTACAATAATCATTATCAAGCTTCAGCTAGGTATAGTCCTTTAGAAATTTTGTATGGAAGGAAATGCAATACCCCCATCCCTTGGAGTAATCCAGTGGACAGGTTAGTATTAGGATTTGAATTATTGAAAGAAATGGAATTAACTATAAAACATGTACAAGGTAATTTGAAAATTGCGCAAGATCGTTAGAAAAGTCAAGTAGACCTTAAACAAAATCCAAAGGAGTTCCAGGTAGGTGAACATGTTTTCATCAAGGTGAGACCCAAAAAGAGTTCTCTGAGGCTGGGTAGATGTCCCAAGCTAGCACCTCAATATTGTGGTCCTTTTGAAATACTATCCAGGATCGAACAGGTAGCCTATCAGTTAGCTCTACCACTGAATTTAAGAGTTCACAATGTTTTTCACATTTCTGTATTAAAAAAATATGTACATGATGCTACTCATGTTATTAATTGGAATGATGTGCAGGTGGAACCCGAAGGAGATTTTCTAGTGGAACCGGATTGTATCCTCAAGCGGAGGGAGATCTCGCTTCGGAAGTGCACCATTGGTCGCGTGAAGGTGCAATGGAAGCACCTTAGTCCAGAGGAAGCCACCTGGGAATTGGAAACTCATATGCGAGATGCATATCCAATTCTATTTCAGGGGAACTCTGAGGATGAGCAATAAATAACATCGAGTACGATGTTATAATTTAAGGGGGTGTGTATGTCACATGCCCCAATTTGGAAAAACAATTTAATGTTATTTGAGGAACATTGTGTTATATTTTATGCTAAGTTTGTAATTGATGACCCAGTGGGGTCAAGAATAATTAATCTAATTCAGAATATTTTATTTATAAATAAATAAATGATGAGACAACAGGTTAGGGAAGTTGTTAAAAGAGTGTTTACTGGTCAATTGGTGTAAGAGACTGGGTGGAGAGTACACTGACAAGTGGGAGCATCCTCAAACTACTTCAAACTGTTGGAGGTGGAAACTTCCCTATATTTGTGCTCATGATTCCCCGAGAGGAATCAAAGCAGGTGGCTCATTAAATGAAAACTGACACAGAAGACCTAGGCATCTCTATAAAAATTCCCATTGAAGACAGCTGAGGCTGCTCATTCTAGAGGTGATCATTCAGGTTGAATGAATTTACTAAAGAGAAATTCAATGGAGGGGATTACTGAAGTGAGTTTTAGGGGTTAACTGCTGAGATTGAACTTATTGCAGCTATTAGGCTGAAGTTCTTACTGCTGTGAGCATATTTTAATTATTGAGGTAAATGGACCAGTCAGGTGACAAAAAGTCTTAAGGTTATAGTCTCCACCCAGTACTCTGCTAAGAATACCAGGAACAAGCTCGGGAGTCTTGAGGAAGCATTTTCTGAGCATTCTCTAGGAGATTGGTTAGGAGGAATAGCCTCCTTAAGCTATTGTCATCTTATCATTGACAGGTTCTATTTGTCTTTATGTTATTTTTCTTTACCATTTTCAGTAAAATGTTACTAGCGTTTAACTACAAGCATGTTAGTATTTAATTAGGGTTGTGAAGAAAGGAGTAACTGTGTAATGTTAGACTTGGTAAATTGTAGTTTATGTTAGAAATAGTAATAAATATGCAAAATGAGAAAACAGATAGAATTAGAATTTCCATACTATATTTTTCCACGCCTGGCTCAGGTAGTACTCTAGTACAGATGGGTGTTTAGGTGAATAAGATGATTCTTTCACTTGAATGAAAATTGAAACTACATTTTACTTTAGTTTGCTTATGATTTCTACTATAAAGAAGTAGTAAATATTTTCTGCATCTATTTACTTCAAATATAAACTGAAATATAGGTATGTAAAAAGAATGTAATAATATTATTTATAGAACTAATTCTAATACTAGTATTCTTTACAATAAATAAAAACTTACAAGTTTAATAAATAAACATAGGTATAGTAAATAGGCTATCATCTAGGAACCAAGTAAATATAGTTTGCAAAAAAAAATTATAACAATTGATTTCCAGACACTATGTGTCTTAGTCTAAGACAGAAAATTTCTACTATAACCTAATTAGAACCGCATGAGTTATTAAAAGATAAATTTATCTAATTCACAAGTATGCAGCAATAAACCCTAATCCTTCTTAGATGAGAATTGAAAACAAATTGTAAAAATCATTAAATAAAGAGAGCTAAGAATTACCAAGTATAATAATGCTATTATTGAAATGTAGGGTTTACTTATTAATTAACCCTTTCATCCAAAACCAGAGTAAAATATTACTCTTAAACACAGTAATTTTTCCCATAAACTGTGCATTGGAGATCTTTATAAATACAGGGTAATAATTTAAATTATTAAACGAACAACTTATTCAAAACAGAAGTAATAATCAAATATTACATAAACAATTTGCAAACATAGAATCAAATATAAGAAATGGCTTATAGCCTTTAAAATTAAAGGGTCGAGGCTCAGGCCTGTTAAAAAAACCAAATTATGCAATATATATATATATATATATATATATATATTAAACAGTGTCCAAATAATTTACTGAGATGAGAAAAATCCTGTTCCCATTTATAATCCCGAATGTTTCACAGTCTTCCTTCACCAACCAAAATCTATTATAAAAACTAAAATAAACTAGACAAAGGTCGACAGCCCTTTGAGTTCAGCGATGGGATCTTCTATTTTAAAATGAAATCAATTACATTGTTCAGGCCATAAGACTGAAAACATCTTTTAAAACCCATTTACATCACAGCTTCCAAAGCCTTCTTCACCCTGCACGAAATACCCTTTAAAGGTTTCTAAAAAACTTTACAAATAGAAAACAAGCTGGAAACTCAAGCTAAGAGAGAACTGAGGCCGTGCCATTACAACCTTAAGAACCAACTTCCAACAACCACAACGTCATGCAGGAAGAAACCCTCGATGGAACCGGGGCCTACCAATTGGATGTCCATGGAAAGACTGAAGAGTGAGCTCGTTTTCACCTACAGTGTTGGAGGAGTGAGAAAAGACCTACAAGAAATCAAACTTTATTATTATAAATACTTGTTTGCGTTAAAATTTGTAAAAATCCTAGAAAGAAAACAAACTTTAAAACTGATTTTAGGGTAAGTCTTTACCTGCAGTAAATTGGAGCTGAAGCTAAGGAGTAATGGCCACACCAGGTCGCATTTGGCACCATGCCAAAAGGGAAGAAGACATGAAGACACCTTTGCAAAGGAAACACAAGAAATCAACTCAAGTATATTAAGGCAAAATTTATGGGTGAATAGTTGTAGGTTATAGACAAGCCCAGTCTTCGGGACAGAATGAAAAGCTAACACCCACTCTCACTGTAACCTTTCAACACTCAGAAAGACCAAAATCATCAATTAATTCTCCCAACATTTCACAGCAAAGAAGTTGCAGGTGCATTGCCAAAGGTTGAAGGTGGTTACAGGCCTCTCATGGCCGTGAGCTCTCAGCTCAACCAACACAAAGGAGAAACTCTCGCAACACAAGCAAATGAGTATGGTTTCAAGATTTTAAGTCAACACTCAAGTGGATGTAACATATCCATGTGTCCATCCAAATAATTCTCCAAACGTGGGTCGAAGCCTATAGTCAGCGCTGCAATCAAACAATTGCATTATTTTCAAGACCAATAATCATTTCAAACTATATAAGATATGCTTTCCATCATTTGATTTCATCGTAGCAGTTTGTTTTGTAGGTATTCTACCTTAGGTTATAACTTGAATAATATCATTCTAACTTAAATACTATTGTTATAACTTGAATACTATGGTTATAACTTGAATGCTATTGTTATCCTAAGAAGATCTTCATGCTTGCAAACAAGTCAAATAGATGGTGTAATTTTAGGAATAGTAAAGAGTTATGAGATGGTTATAATATAGCTTATAACTATATTAAAAAGGAAAAGCCATAAACTTCTAAAAACATAATCCTTTATACTATTTTGATGAAGGAGTGATCAAGAAACTGAGGACTAACAATGTTAGAGAATTCCGATAATTTCCTAATAACTCATTGTTAAAATTATAATTAAAAAACATAGGAACTTGATCATACTTTAAGAGAAGGACATCTTTTGAGTATTGAAGTGAGAATAGTTGTAAGATCACTAAACAGTTTGAAGTGAACTTAATCTCAAAACCATGAGCTCTATTCTCTCTATATGAATTTATAATTAACCAGTATTGTAAACCCAAGAAAACCAAACCATGTTCTTTAGATTTTTAGAGAATAATCTTCATACGATTAAAGGAACTTTGGTAAGAACTTGCTCTTGCAATATAATCCCTTGTTTATGTTTTTGATAAGAATTCATTATAGTTTTAGTTATAAATGCAACTATGGATTTATCACAACAGAAAAGAATTGACATTACCTTCTTGAAGACAAGCAGCAAAGTTTAAACCTTTCCTAAAACTAGCATCTTAATCATGCTAGGGAAGTAGTTCTCGACGTAATTTTAAATAACACCTACTGGATCTTACATTTACATGCTAAACTTGTAAGGAACCAGTAATCCAATTGATTAAGCAGAAATATATGTAAGCCCCAATCTCATACAAGAATTCTTACCTACTTGACAAAAGTTAATCATCAGTATATCTAGCAGTAAAAGAAATGTGAATCCTTTTCTAACTCTAATAGAACTAAAGTTGTTAAGTCATTAGTAGTACTAACCCAAGTGTTTAATATTACATCCTTTAGTTTACGAGTTCATTTAAAGAAGAAATCCCATATTCTTTTATAATCTCTTTCATTTTTCGCTAACCATTAGCAGTTACTTAGCTGCGACTTTAGACATTTTATGTCACTTTAAAAAAATTTAAATTTTACGAATTTTTGGGTTATTACAAAGGGACTCTTGGATCTTCATTTCATTCATATTTAAAAAAAATTTAATAAAATGAGGCTCTTGAAAATGAACCTCCTCATCTTCTTCCTTCTTGCTTGGGCCAACTTCATGAAGATCAAGTGGTCATGGGGAAGTTGTTCTTGTTTCTTCTTCAACTGCTACATGGTCTTCATTTTCATGTTTACTAGAAATTTGGCTTGCAGCAAAATTTTGAAATTTGATATCTATGTCACCAACATAGAGGTGTGAGAACCCATCAGTAGGTACTCCTTCATAGTTCAAGCATCCATCATTAGATTCTCTTTGTTTCATTTCCAAGGTAGAATGTGTCTCGAAATTATCTTTAGTATTTTCAATAGAAACTTCTTCATACTCATGTGATGTCTCTTCATATTTTTCAGAGTCATTTGGGAGTGAATTTTGATCCTCTTCATGTACTACTTCTTCTAATTCACCTATTTCAGAACTAGGTGGTTCATGGGTCTCCTCCTTTTCTCCTTCAAGCAATCAGATGCATTTTTCCCCTTGGTTTTCTTAAAATCAATATATTTTTTCCAACTTTGGATAGCCAAAAATTCAAATCCTTTCACAATATTCTTGGTAATGTCTCCAAGGATAGGTTCAAAGCTTTTTATTGTCTTCTCACCATTATATGAGGTTCCCTTTTCATCCCTAGTCATAGTTTCCCCAAAAAATTGCCTTCTCCTACTTTTTTTTTCCTCTTCAACAAAAGCACTTTTGGTTTGAATATATAATGGTGGTCCATGAATTATTGTACTCATAATTATCAGATCACATCAGGTGACAAGATCATGCTATGATACCACTATAATTTTCCCTTTTTGGAAATTTTATCAAAATGACCAATTCTTCAATTCTTTCACAATGTACTCAAATTAATCTTCTTGCAACTCTAGTTATATGGATTCAATTAATTCCAAAATTCCTCCAATTGATTTCAAAATTGGTGAGGAAGTTCCTGAGGGGTGATGGGACATATTAGAACATATATCACAAATTTAATCAAATAATATACCCAACAATGGTCTGCAATTTGCAAGGAAAGAAGTTTCGGGACAAGACTAGTCAATTTGGGAGGTGGAAATCCTCCCTGGGTCCTGGAACAAATATCTTCACAACAATGTACAACCTTCACTAATGGTGGGTATGATACTTGGATATGTTTTCAAACATTAATTAAAGTATATTTTAAGAATCATATGTGGTTTTTGGGTCGAATAGGTATCCAAGAGAACTCCATGAATTTACTAGTAGTTTTGAGGTTCCAACCCCCAATGGTAGATGACTCCAAATAGCTTCAAATGCTATCGAATCGTACCAGAAGGTGTATGAGTGATATAATAGATTAATTTAAATTTTTAAGGATGTATTATGGCCTTCCAATTACTTTTTCAAGTCTATATAAACTTCTGAATAAGATAGATGCTTTAACTAGCAATTTTGGGGCTCAAATCCTCCCCGGGGTGAATGATAGAAATGGCTTCCCAAGTGTGCTACAACCAAATATAATTATAAAATTGAATAAAGGGATATTTATAATACATTATCAGAGACTCATATACATAATCAATTGGCCTCCCATGTCTGTTATCACTTCCTTCAATCAAATATAAAAAACTAGTTTTGGACCCTTGGGGAAACAAGATGTAGTTTGCTCCAAATGATATGAAATTCGACCCAATGGCCACAAATTATAAGTTACTGAAAATTATATCCATATTATACATTAATTAAAGTTCATTCATTTATAAATCATCAATGGTTCAAACATATATTTGATTCCATTAAGATTGTAAGAGTTTACAACAAGGTATTGGGGAAATGGCACTGTTTGTCAATATTGGACAATAATACATGAGATATCTTGTCCTTTCAACCTGAGATATTTTTGAAATTAAATAACAGAACATTTAAATCATAATATAGAATACTGGAGCAATAGAACCTCCCTCAAAGAGATGGGTATCTCACGAAGTGTGCCTCACTCCATAGAGCTGAAATATGGTGAGAAAACTTGAGATGAATGGAAGAAAAAGCTGATATTGAGATGTCCATGATATTCCTGTAGCTTGAACCTATAAATTATGAATCCATTGAATCTCCTTTAAATACCTTATTGGCCTCTCCAAATCACCAATTAGGATGGGAATCTTTCACCCTTGAAATTGGCTAAGGCAAAGAACTAGTCGTCCACTAGCTCTCTCTTCACAAACCCAAATTCATCAAATGATCAAAATCCATTATCTTGGTTTATTCCTGTAATTGATAAAATAATTATCCTTATAAGTTTCTCAATATATACATAAACTCAATCCAATTCGAATCAGGGTGTGGGCTCATGAATTGACATGTGTCCCCTCTTTCCCAGCCTTCCACCTTCCCCAAATTTGAGTAGGACCCATTGAGCTTCCAAATATAACATGAGAGCTCTCTTGGATGGTATATTTTGACATAGAATGTCATATATGTTATATTTCATCCTTCATATCTGATTTTTTTCATAGTTTTCATAGCAACTTCTCATTGTTGTCATAGAGCTAGGGAATCTAGTCCAAGTGTCTCACTAGCTTCAAAATGACTCTTCCTTTCCCGTGTAAGTTAAATTTCTTCCAAATTCAACCTATTATGCATATTGCCAAATGTATTAACCTTATAACTCATCCAATAACCTTTAGTATTCCCATGGATTCTAAATTTCAAGAGGAGGTTGTCATTTGGTACCAAATTTCTAGCTTGTGTGGGCCCCATAGTCTCCATGTGTCTCCATGCTCCATTGGGCCCCATAGTCTCCATGTGTCTCCATGCTCCATTGCCACTTAAATTTTATATTGTATATATTTATTTATATCCTTTATTAAATATTTATGCCATTCTAATGTTCAAACATCATTCATTGTCCCCCTTATTCCAAATCCCAAATCTTCCACCCCCAACCTAGGAAACTAGTAATTTTCCTCCTTGGCAATTATTTGACCCTTAGCATCAATTTGACAAACTCTAATGAATATGGAAAATGTGATTAGGCCATTGTGACCCAATGCAAAATTTGGGACATGATAGATTCTATGAAATCCTTTAAAGATATCAAAAAGGCCATCACTGAAGCTCCAATTTTGGTGATTCCAGATTTCACAAAAGATTTCTTAGTATTTTGTTATGCATTTGAGCATACAATATTCGGAGTCCTGTTGCAGAAAAATAACTAGAATGCTGAGCAGCCCATAGATTTTTTCAGTAAGGTACTGAGAGACAGAGAGCTGAAGTATGATATCATGGAAAAACAAGCCTATGCTTTGATAAAATAATTGAATTATTTTAGAGTGTATATCCTCCATTCACATATTTTTTCTTATGTTCCAAGTAATGTGGTGAAGAGCATTCTTACTCAACCAGATCCAAAAGGGAAGAGAGCAAAGTGGATTGTTGTACACTTGGAGTATGATCATGAAATCAAACCTACAAAGTTGATCAAGGGGAAATTAATTGCAAAATTGATGACAGTTTTCAATTGTGATTCTTTACATGTTAACTTCTTGTCCAGTTATTCAAACCATATCGATGCAGGATTACACGTAATTACATATTTTTCTATGTCTCCATGGTACACTGATATTGTATATGTTTTGAAAAATCTACAAGCTCTTGCATGAATGAGTAAAATGAGATCTAGATCTGTAAAAATGAAGGATGCAAAGTTATGCATCATGAATCAATACCTGTATTGTAAGGACCTTGGTGGTGTGTTGTTAAATTTCCTATTGGAAAATGAAGCTTGGTAGACAATGAAGAAATTCCATAAAGGATATTGTGGAGGACATCATTCATGGAAAGTGACGGCAAATAAGATTTTAAGAGCTGCTTTTCACTGGCCCACTATGTTTTCTATTGTCTATAAGGAGACCACTACATGTCATAAGTGACAAATATTTGATAAAAAGAGGAAGTTGGTCCCACTCCCTCTTAATCCAATTTTTGTAGAGGAACCCTTTCAACAGTGGGCGATATATTTCATTGGGGAAACTAACCCAAATTCTTTAGGTCAACAAAGATGGATTCTGACAACTACATATTAATTTAAAAAATGGATTGAATCTATACCCACTAGGAGAGCTACAGATGGTGTGATTATGGAATTTCTTGAGAATAACATTTTTTCCGGGTTTGGTTGTCTCAGCAGAATTGTGACAGATAATGCACCTTATTTCAAATCCAATAATATGATATGTTTGTGCCACAAATACCACATTAATTTGAACAATTCTACTTCTTACTATCCTCAGGGAAATGGATTCACTGAATATTCCAATAAGAGTTTGGTAAGAATAATTAAGAAGTTTCTAGAAGAAAACAAAAGAGCTTGGAATACAAAGCTGAAATATGGTTTGTGAGTTGATAGGATCAACACAAAAAGGGAAATTGGAATGTTACCATTCCAACTAGTTTATGGATCTGAATTTGTTTTTCCAACATATTTGGGATTTCCTGTCATGAAATTATTGCAAGAACAGGAGGATGAACCAAATCACATGAAAAAGAGGATCAATCAGATAATATAACTAAATGAAATAAGATACAAAGCATATGATAAAGTACAAAATCGTCAGGAGAATACGAAGAATACTTTTGACAGGAAAATTAAAGAAGAACAGTTCCATATTGAAGATTTGGTATTAAAGTGGGATGCTCTTAGAAAATATAAACATGGAAAGTTAGATCATATGTGGGTTGGTCCATACATCATAGTAGCATACAAAGGGGATAATTCTTTCATTCTACAGCATCAGGATGGATCTCAGCTAAAAGGAGGCCCTGCGAATGGAAGATTTCTAAAACATTACCTGTCTTGAGGGTAGGAGGTAATTTTTGTACCATATCCTGTGTATATATTTATGGAGGGGTAGACATGTTTCTTTACTTCTTTATTTTTATTTTTATATGTGAAAAAAGAAAAAAATAGGAGTTTGAGTTTTTGAAAGTCGGACATTGGTCTATTGGGTTCTTTGGTACCTCGTAGGGAGGATAAAATCCCTAGTTGGAGCCAGTTGTTAGCACCATTTTGAGCTAAGAGGTTGGAAGGGATTAGATCAGTGAAATGAAGAGTAAAGTACTAAAAAAATTTATGATATGAACTAGAGAAGTGAAGAAGGGTTTTTGAAATGTTTTTAAGGGTTTCTTCCTTGGTTTGAAATGAAAAATGTTGAAAATGCCTAAGTTAAACCTTGAAAATGAACTAAGTATGAAAAATCCATCCAGGGTCATGTGGTGACATAAATCAAGGGTGTAGATATGTGACAGGAAAGATCAACGGTTATAAATAATTATAAGAAGGTAATCTACATGGCCTAAATAATTTTTTGATATCTGCAGAATGAGATTAACCTGCAGGAAAAATTAGTCATTAGATCAATAGGTGAAAAAAGATCTATGGTCATTAAAAGTTTTGTTGGTGGAACGTGCAAGGAGAAATTAAATCCTTGAATCAACAGAATTAGGTAGGCTTTTCAGTTTTCAATGACCAGGATTAAAGGATGAAATAGATCTATGACAGAGGTGGATTCTGCTGCCAAGACTTGTATGAGGAAAGTAAGTTTCAAAATCAGTGGAATTTCTTAGAGCCCACACATTTGGACGATGGATATTTGGAGGGGAAATATACCTACGATGGGTATTAATTCTGCTGATAAAATATGCGTGGGTAAATAAAAATTTTAGATCTACAGAATTTGGTAGGCTCGACAATGTTGAATGGTGGAGATTGAAGTGGGATTTTGATCTATGGTTCTCAAGGATTACACTAGGTGAATAAGCATGGAGTAAGTTATGTTGGAAATTAGCGGAATAGGGTAGGAGCCTTAGGTTCTGACAGCTGAAATCAAAACTTGATATAGATCAACGGTCAGGACAAATTCCTCTGGCTCAAAGTGCGAGGAAAAATAAATCTGTCAATATTACAGAATGAAGTTAAAGGGCATATGAAATAGACGTTGCAGATTTGATCTGGGATAGATCTACAGCTTGAGATCATTCTGCTAGTTGAACATGCATTCTTAAATTTAAAGACAAATGTAGCGGAATTGGGTAAATGAGGTAGAATTCAGTGGTTCGGATCAATTTGAATTCAGATCAATGGAAGATAACTGTTCCAAAAAGGGAAATTGCATGATTCTTAAGAGGGTAAAGCATGGAAAAGGAGGTGAGTAAAAGGTGCAAGCAATTAACGGTTAGGATCAATCAAAGGATATATCTAGGGTTATTGTTCAATTCGAAATTGATATTTGCATGGAGAATAATGGGGGCAACATAATGAAGAATGAAGACAAGGGGGTTTAAATAGGGAGAAAAATCAATGGCTTAAGATAAATGATATAGGATGGACAGATGGGAGCCATTTTTGCTGGGTAAGACACATGGATTATATGAAGAATAAAAATAATAAAAAAGTACATGCACATTGAATTAGGTCATTTGTTTATTCTGTGCATTGGAAAACAAAATCTGAGAACTGTACGAAAGCGGTCAGCTCAGACAAAATATTTGGACCACTTGTCAGTCAACCAGGTAGAATTTTTGTCCTCATTGAACAAGTATTTAAATGGATGGAGTAGGAGAGGTAGAGACCTTGAACCTGGAATACCAGAAAATTGAAGAGTTGTTTGAAGATAAGGATTCAGAAATCTTTGATACAATACTACTAAATGGACCTATAGAAGATGTTAAAAACAAATTAAAAAATTTTAAGGACCAGGGGATAGAGATTGACAGTATTTACAAGTCATACTTTCATTTTTTCTCTACAGACCAAAGCCTAAGTTGTCGACTGTTGTACCACTAATTACTCCTCCTCTGAGAGAGTAATTATGGATACAGCCAAGTCAAAAAACTTATGTTTGGTTAGTCCTCTCATTATTAGAAATACCCTCTCATTTTCTATTGAATTCAATCTAAATTCAAAATATTATAATGAAGAGTCCATCATTCTGTTAAATTTCCATATGCTTAGCTAAGACATCAGTATTTCATTTCATTTTCATAACAAAAGCATATAAATAGGATCACTGAAAGATAGACAAGCACAAACATACAAAAGGAACACAAATATTTAATCTGGGAAAACCATAAAGGGAAAAACCCAGCAAAAGCTTCCTCAATATAGATGCCCCAAAAAGATAAAAGATAAAACAAGCAAGGAGATCAAAGCCCGATCCTCCTCCTTCTCTAGCTACTTCTCTTCTCCACTAATGCACTACCCAAGTGAGAGTGTGTCTCAAATGAGGAGCACTACACCTCTATTTATATTCATCCATTCACTTAAGTTAACTCATTTGACATGTAGGCTCGAGTTAAATCATGTAGGCTCGAGTTACACATGTAGGCTCAAGTAACCACACTAGGGTGCCGATGACCCACCTTTACAATTAGAGGGGACTACCTCATGACTCTTATTAGTTCTTCTGATTAGGAGCATCGAGGTACAATGTAATACAAGTGGTTCTCCTGGTAGGACCATCGGGGACCACAAAAAGATACATATAGAATATTCTTCGAAGTTACAATATTTCAACACTCCCCCTTAACGAGAAGGGTATTCTACAGCAACATCAACAACAACAAGAGTAGAGATAGGGGAGATCATCAACATCAGCAGGGTAACACATCTATAAATCATTGGAATCTTTTCAACATCATGTAGTCTTCATCTTCAATCTTCATTCTTCATCATTAGCAACATCTTCAGTCTTTGATCAGCAACATCTTCAGCATTTTGATGTTTCAATTAGCAACGACATCTTCAGCATTTTGATCTTTCAATTAGCAATGACATCTTCAGCACTTGGACCTTTCGATTAGCAACATCTTCAGCACTTTGACTGTTCGATCAGCAACAACATCTTTAGCATTTGACCTTTCGATCAGCAACATCTTCAGTACTTTGACTTTTCGATCAGTAACAACATCTTCAGCACCTTGACCTTTCGATCAGTAGCAACATCATCAGTACTTTGACCTCTCGATCAGCAATATCATCATCAACACTTTTCCCTTTCGATCAGTAGCAACATCATCATCATCATATTCTAATTTTTCGATCATAATCATCATCATCATACTCCGATATTTCGATCAGAAACATCATCAACATAGAAACATCATCATCATACTCTGATCTTTTGATCATAAACATCATAATCATAGTGCGTCATCATCATACTCTGATATTTATATCAGTACATCATCATCATCATACTCTGATCTTTCGATCAGTACGTCATCATCATACTCTGATCTTTCGATCAGTATGTCATCATACTCTAATCTTTCGATCAGTACGTCATCATCATACTCTGATATTTCGATTAGTACATCATCATACTCTAATCTTTCGATCAGTACGTCATCATCATCATACTCTTATCTTTCGATCAGTACGGCATCATCATCATCAGCAACAACCTGCAATCCACAACTCAAAGACAAAAAGTCTTTGGATCACTTTTGGACTTAAAGTCCAGGGATGATACAATCTCACCACATTCTCGACAACCGAAGTTACTGGATTGGTTACGGGAGAATCAGTCCCTATCAATTTAGGACTAAGTCCAAGGACGATGCAATCCTACCACATTCTCGAGGACCGAAGCCACCAGATTGATTATGGGATAATCAGTCCCTATCACTTTAGGACTATGTCTAAGGATGATGCAATCATACCACATTCTCGAGGACCGAAGCCACCGGATTGATTACGAGAGAATCAGTCCCTATCACTTTAGGACTATGTCCAAGGATGATGCAATCCTACCACATTCTCGAGGACCAAAGCCACCGGATTGATTACGGGAGAATCAGTCCCTATCACTTTAGTACTATGTCCAAGGATGATGCAATCCTACCACATTCTCAAGGACCGAAGCCACTGGATTGATTACGGGAGAATCAGTCCCTATCACTTTAGGACGATGTCCAAGGATGATGCAATCCTACCACATTCTCGAGGACCGAGGTCACCAGACCTATTATGGACAGATGTCCTAGGATGATACAATCCCTCTTCATTCTCGAAGACCGAGGTCTCTGGATCACTTTAGGGAAAGGTCCCAGGGATGATACAATCCCACCACGTTCTCGAGGACCAAGGTCACCAGATCTATTGTGGAAAGATGTCCCAGGATGATACAATCCCTCTTCATTATCGAAGACCGAGGTCTCTAAATCACTTTAGGGCAAGTGCCTAGGGATGATACAATCCCACTGCAACATCACTACTCCCCCTTTCGGGGAAGATCTTTTCAAACCACACCAAGCTTGTCTGGAAAGTGTTCGAACTCTACTCGAGGTAGAGGCTTCGTCAATACATCATCATCCAAACCATCATCATCTACATCTTCAGTATGTGAATACTGAACTATCACCATCTGTATCTCCAGTATGTGAATACTGAAAGCATCATCATCTATATCTTCAATATAGAAATATTGAATCACCATCATATGTATCTACAGTATGTAAATACTGAAATATCATCTATATCTTCAGTATGGGAATACTGAAATAATCATCATCTATATCTTCAGTATGGGAATACTGAAACATCATCATCTCTATATTCAGTATAAAAATACTGAATCACCATCATATGCATCTACAGTATCATCATCTGCATCTTATCTTGTATGTAGAAATACTGGATTTCTATGTGTTACGTCGGAACACAGGGTTCTTTGTCATCACAACTATGTTTATCACATAGAATCATTGTAGTGTCCATATTCAGGTCAAAGAGACCTGATATCAGCTTCTGAATCCATATGGCTTCACAACTTAGTAGAGAAATCTGCTATGTATTCTGCTTCAACCGTGCTAAGAGAAACACTGGACTGTTTCCTGCTAAACTATGAACTCATAGCAGACCTCAAACAAAAGCATTTACCTGATGTGATTTTCCTATCTAAGATACTTCCAGTCCAATATACATCTCTATAGCCATACAATATATACTCATGGCTACCATCATAGTATAGACCAAAGTCTATAGTCCCTTTCAGATATCTCATCACATGTTTTGCAGCTACTAGGTGAACCCGTCTTGGTTGAACAAGATATTGACTTAAGGTTTTCACAGCAAAACAAATGTCTGGTCTAGTATTTGTTAAGTACATCAATGAATCAATGATCTATCTATAGTGAGTCACATCCACTAACTCTAATGAGTCATCAGCTAACAGCTTCAGGTTGGAGTCCATGGGTGTGGCCATGACTTTGCATTCCAACATATTGAATCTCTTCAATATCTCTACCACATACTTTTCCTGGTTGAGAAAGATTCCTTCTGAACTTTGCCATACTTCTAGACCTAGGAAATAATGCATTAACCCAAGGTCTTTCATCTCAAATTCTTCTACTAGTTTCTTCTTGCTTTCCATGATCTGTTTCTCATTCCCTGTCAAGAATAAGTCATCCACATATAGTAATAGAATGACAGGTACATCTTCTACAACCTTGTAGGAAAGGTTAGGATCGACTTTACTCTTGGCAAAGGCTATGCTCATCAGGAAACTATCTATTCTTCCATACCAAGCTCTGGAAGCTTGCTTCAGGCCATATAGGGCCTTCTTCAACTTGCATACTTGATTCCATCTATCTTCAACTTCAAATCCTGGTGACTATTCGATGTAAAACTCTTCCTCAATCATACCATTAAGGAAGGCTTGTCTTTACTTCATCATGGAAGAAACTACCATGATAGTTTTGAAGGAAGTGTACCTTGCTTCCTGGAGTAAGTGTCTCTTCAGAATTAATTCCCTCTTTCTGATAGAAACCTCTAGCCACAACTCTTACCTTACTTCTATCAGCAACATATCTTATCTTGCAAATCCATTTGGAAGATACCACATTCTTGCTTTCTGGTTTGAGTACTATATCCCAAACATCATTCTAGTATCATAACATCTTCTATGAGTTTGTCTTCTCAGGTCATCAACATATCCTAGTCTTCTGCATTCAACCTTCAAGGTTGGAACCCACTTTACTCTTGGTAAAGTCTCGATCCATTACAAAGCTATCCATCAAGTCGTACCATGTCGAACTCAGATATAATTTTTTGTAGTCACTCCCCCTGAAGTGGAGTATCATCTTCCCTCTTCATTCTGTACAGGTGGTTCTATGCTTGATATATACTGGTCAATAGAGTATGTCATGTCATATTCTATTCTTTCTGGGGAGAATCACGAACCTTGATTTGTACACTTGTTCCATCATATCGTATACATCATTCCCCATGATCAACTGTTATTCTTTGATCATAGCTTCTTTCATAGCATTCTTTTCTTCATCTTGAGTTATCTCTTGTACCCATGGTGGTCTTCATCCTTCAAGGTGGATCTACCACTCACTGAAGCTCTTTCTTCCGTCGTGGTTTCTTTGACCCTGGGAGCTTCAAATTCATGTTTATTGGAGTGAATCTTGAATTGTCATCACTTGTTCTTCGGAACAAGTCTCATCCTTCTTTTCTTGTAGGAGGTTGTACATGACCTTTCCTACAATTCAAATGCACCAGTTGCATGGTTAGAACTATTTCATAAAACATATGCATAAAGACAAATTCTTATGCATCATGCAATTGTTTAGTCAATACAACATTCATCCATATCTCACATAAACTTTCTAGATGCCTTCCATGACATTATTGAGATTGTGCACTAATCCAATATGTCATCAAAGAGGTTTGATAAGTAGCAATGGAGAGTTGTATAGAACCATGAGCTACTTACCCATCACATGCATATTAGTAGTATACAGTCATTAATGCAAACAATCTATCATGCATAACACATCAACTGAATATAATCAAATGCATAAAAAAACAATATCATTAAATGACAATTGAATACTTATCTTTTGTTTGTTTCATGGGTAGACTCCTTCTTCATCATTCTGCTTCATCATCTTCTTCATTCATGAAATCATCATTTCTTATCCAGATGATAAGATGGATAAGAGGTTCTTTAATAATTGAGTTCTTCATATTCCTCATCGCTTGAGGGATCTTCTTTGAATGGTGAGAGCTTGATCTTCAATTGCTTCCATCTTTCTTCTTCTCTTCTTATGAGACGAGCTTCTTCTTCTTCCCAAAGTCTATTGAAAGTAATTACTTCCTTCTAGCACACATTCTTTGCATGAATGAATCCCATGATCCTAGGAGGCCATTCAAGGTGGCTATCACCACTTCTACATTCTCCACTTCTTCTTCTACCGCTTCAAGTTGTTCTGCATTCTGGATCTTCACATTCTTCAATTGTTTTCTCAAAGCCATCTTCTGATTTAAGTTCTTATCTTCAAATAGCTTGGTCAAGGAATCAAACATCTTTGGTGTCTTTGGGGGGACACTTGTGGTACAATTTGATTCATGACTGAATCAGCAATGATCTTCTTGGCCTTGACAAATTTCTTCTTGTGTAAGGCTTCTAGCCTCATCTCCCTCTGGAACTGGAACATCTATACTCATGTAGGTGTCCAAACCATTTTCTTTAGAGAGATCATATACTTCTAGGCTTGGAATTTGTCAACTTCACCAAGCTTATCATCAAGCTGTTGTGATAGATCACTTTGAAATGAGAACCTCAAATGAAAATAGAAAAGGATTAGATCTTATCGATTTGAGGTGTTCGTCTTGGTTCCGAAGCTCGCTGATCTAGGGCTTGTCACAGAAACCCTAATTTTCAAAAATTGGAATCTTTCAGATCTGATTGGATAGACAAATATATCTCTTCAAATGGAGCTTTCCAATGTACTCCTTTTCTGAAAACAATGGAGGGAAGCTCCCAGAACAGGAAGCCCTAGGGAAGATAAGGATTCAGAAATCTTCGATACAATACTGCTAAATGGACCTATAGAAGATGTTAAAAAAAAATTAAAAATTCTTAAGGACCAGGGGACAGATATTGACAGTATTTACAAGTCATACTTTCATTTTTTCTCTACAGACCAAAGCCTAAGTTGTCGACTGGTGTACCACTAATTACTCCTCCTCTGAGAGGGTAATTATGGATACAACCAAGTCAAAAAACTTATGTCTGGTTAGTCCTCTCATTATTAGAAATACCCTCTCATTTTCTATCGAATTCAATCTAAATTCAAAAGAGTATAATGAAGAGTCCATCATTCTGTTAAATTTCCATATGCTTAGCTAAGACATCAGTATTTCATTTCATTTTCATAACAAAAGCATATAAACAGGATCACTGAAAGATAGACAAGCACAACCATACAAAAGGAACACAAATATTTAACCTGGGAAAACCCTAAAGGGAAAAACCCAGCAAAATCTTCCTCAATATAGATTCCCCAAAAAGATAAAAGATAAAACCAGCAAGGAGATCAAAGCCTGATCCTCCTCCTTCTCCAGCTACTTCTCTTCTCCACTAATGCACTACCCAAGTGAGAGTGTGTCTCAAATGAGGAGCACTACACCTCTATTTATATTCATCCATTCACTTAAGATAACTCATTTGACATGTAGGCTCGAGTTAAATCATGTAGGCTCGAGTTACACATGTAGGCTCAAGTAACCACACTGGGGTGCTGATGACCCACCTTTACAATTAGAGGGGACTACCTCACGACTCTTATTAGTTCTTCCAATTAGGAGCATCGAGGTACAATGTAATACAAGTGGTTCTCCCGGTAGGAACATCGGGGACCACAAAAAGATACATATAGAATATTCTTCGAAGTTACAATATTTCAACACATTCAGTATTTTAGAGAGTCAAATATTGAACAAAAGAAAACTCTCTTCAAGACTTTCTTTAAAACCGATATCCAATTACATAACCATTCATTCCATGTTGATCCCAACCTTTTTAATAAATAAACCTAGTGTGTCATAACCCTGATGAGTCAATTTTCAGGGTTGGATACAGACAAATACGTTACTGAACCCTTAATAACCTTGTTGTTTGTCCTTAGCACTGGTTAGGTTGAGTTAGCATAGTAAGTCAGTGTAGTCTTCTTGCCTTAAATTTGATGAATTCCTAGCTAAGAATATTCATTCTCAGCTAGTGGATTTCCACAAAACGAGAAGTTTTAGATTTCAGTTTTATTTGCTAAAGATGTTTCTGTCATTCAATGAAGAAAACCTACAACTCCCTGAAATTGTACTCACAAAAGAAATGAACATGGATTATTGCAAGTTCATGAATTTCTTATATCATAGGTTTACAATGCATTCTTTTAGATGAAATTACCCATAGTTTTGCCACAAATGAAATAGTACAAAATGAGGAATCAGCTACTGGGTGACCAAAAATTCTATTCACCACAGTTTTTTCAAGTGATTTACTGCTAAATATGAGCAATTTTGATTGACACAACTATAAACGACTAAAATTAACGACTAATGTAGTCACCAATTAAGAAATATGACTAAATTATAAGTTACAGAGTTAAAAATGACTAACATAAATGACTAATTTAGTCACGACATAAAAAATGACTAACTAGAATAATATGAATTAGTCATTTTTGTTAGTAATTTTTAATTGTGTCATGGAAAATTGCAATTGTGACAATAAAGTGTTACAATTTAGTAAATTTTGTAAATTGTCTACCTTCTATCTTCGAATATGTGCAGGTTAACAATTTTGAATCCAAAATGGAATTTGTGGAGTTAGGAATATCTGGTGTTTTTCCCAGGTGGTCGAGATAGTGTTAGGGTGTTGTGGATTATTGCAGATGATGTTCTTTATACGTTCATATTGCTTTCTAGATATAATATTGGGATCACAGATCCCAGATGTTATATATGTTGGAAAAACTTTTCTTTATAATGGTTCCATGCACCTCGATCTTTAGAGATCCAACAAAGCAATTGTACAGAATATCTCTTGACCATCTAGTGTCTGACATCTCGGAAAAGGAAAAAAATGCAATATTTGAAAAGACCATCTAAATATACATAGATCAATTTAGTGTTAGTGTTCATGACGTCCCATTCATGTGTCATATCTCAACAATAGAAAATATTGCAATTTTTTACGAGGGGGTCTAAATATATATAGATCATTTTAGTGCTAGTGATCACGATGCCCTAGAAAGACACCAAATTGATGATGCATTTAATTTCTAGTCTCATTTCATGCAATAGTGACTCCATTTTTCCCTCCATTCCATCATCTTGATCTCAAAAGAAGTCATAATTAAGAGTGCAATAAGAGTAATCCATTGTCATTATTATGTATGCTTAAAACATACTCATAAATACATGATATTATTTTCTTTAATGCATTGCTAACCTACCAAAATATTTATTACTAAAATGAATCATGAATGTCACTTAAGGTCACCATAAAATATTATTTTCTCACTAATGTTCATTATTCCATCCCTAAATCTATAATTTGGAGACAACATTTTTATTGATTTTATTATATATATATGTCTAAGTTTTTGTTTTTTTTGCATCTAAAGTTTACCATCAAAAATTATTTTCTCACCAATTTTCATTATTCCATCCTTAAATATATAATTTGGAGACAATATTTTAATTGATTTTCTTATATATATGTCTGAGATTTTGTTTTTTTTCATTTCTAAATTTAATTGACATATATTCCAAACCCGCCAAAACCAAGGGAAATATTGAGCATTCCATGAAGTCACCATTGAAGTAGTTCCAAAACGTGAGCATTCCAAGAAGTCACCAATGAAGTAGTGCCAAAATGGTTCAGCATATTTTGATGCGCCTCATTTCGGATCATCTGTTCCTTGCTTCCACGCATTGACGTAGTTTTCATGTCGATCACTGATTTGATTTGGGGTTTTGGAATTTCAAAAATACTCACTGTAAAAACTGATCAAAATGAGATGAATTTGGCAGGTGGATGAGTTTCATGGGCATTCATGAAAACTAGTACTCGTGGGTAAGGATCTTGTATTTTTTCATGGAAGAGGCATATTCTCCAACTTTCCCAATCATTGAGGATTTTCACACTATATAAACCCCATTTATATCCTGTAAAACCTAATTTTGGATCCACCCAAGATGATGTCATCTGAATAATTGTGCAATCCCCATTAAAGGTTGGGATTCCCAAAGCCTTGGAGGGAAAACATATGGGAATGAGTTATCCATCACTACACCAGTTTGTGTGGTCATTCAACATCTCCTAATCAACAAAAACCCTATAATGTATATGTCCACACTACAATCTATATTCCTTCTTTAATTTCGAGTCAATCCCAATTGGCCATCATTGAGCTTGAAAGGGATATTTCCTCATCAAATTTCTCTTAGTGGGTCAGGTGCAAAATTGAGGAATTGTACAAGGTCGCTTCGCAAGCAATATAGTAGGGGAATATTATAGTCTTTGTCTCTAAATATTCATATCCAGGAGAACTATCAAGGTAAGCAGCACGTAATTCATTTATATCCTCTTACTCTCTTTGTCTATAAATCTTGACTATGATTTTTTTCTTTTCCCATGGATTGAATTGGGGAGCACATCTTTTGTTTTTGTCTATTTGGTTGGCCTTGGGATGGTATACAAGCTAATCTAACTCATCCAAATTGATTGTAGATTTCCATTTTTCTTGTTGATTGAGTGCAAACCTGGTGTGTCAGTTGTTTCCATCAAGAATGTGACGATAAATGATAATTTTTTCATTGGCCTCTTCCCTGATAGACCAATTATGTCGGGAGTTCTTATGGTTGAGTTAATTATTTTCTTGTTGTTTTAATTATTTTCATGAATGATAAAACTCTTTTACATCCTTCCTAACTCTCAAATATAGAAACTATGTTAGTTGGGTTAATAGGGAAGAACATGATTTCAACCTAATTTTACTAAAATATTATCTTCCCCAAAATCTCCAAAATCAGAGTATTTATTGGAAAAATTACAACATATGAAAATTGACGATTAACTGCCATTTGCTAACTTTTCTCGGTAGACCTAAAAATTTGAGGATTAATGGCCATTCATTGAATTTTCTCAGTAGAGGTACATCTATTTAATACAATTAAGTACACTATGGACCTTGAGTTCCAATTTCCTTGTTGGAGCTTCCCTATCGAGCTAGGGACGCCCATACCATAGCCAAAATTTGTTGGGATAAGGATGGTGAGGCATATACTAACTGGTAATTCATTTTACAGAGGATTTATCCCTAACCCTAGCTCTCGCAAGAACTAATAGGAGAAACATTCTAGTGGCCTAATCCTTTTGTTAATGTAGTTAATGTAGTAAGAAACAAGAAGACAAAAGTGAATTTTATTGGATAAGAGGATTATCTAAATTGGTTGTTGTGTGGATGGAAACCTATACAGCCAAGGAAAATTATCTGATCATTGGGTATTCCCTTTTTAGTTAACAATTCCAGCTAAGAAATGAAAATTAGTTCTGAACTTGTTTCACGGCAAGGTGCAGGCATAATTTCACTAGGATTTACCCTTGACTAGGATGCTTTCTATGAAAGATAAAATTTTAGAATCTAGAAATAAATGTATTACACTCTTACATATATCCCTAGACTCCAACTATTAAAAATGGTCATGTTTCTGTGGAGATCCCTTTGGAGGAAGGAAGAGGTGGAAAAGGGTTCTCTCTAGTGGCATAGGATGTTTGCACTCTTCCTAGGAAGAAAAGAGGGGTTACACTAATGGATATTTTATATCAGGGAATGTTCTTTATTTCAAGTGGATTGGAAGGGCCACTACTAGGGAAGCCCCCTGGCAGGTCCTTAGTAGACACCAATTACAAACAGGTTTCCACATTGGGCATATCAAAGGGCCCTTGGTATTTGGGACGTGATTAGAGGATCCTCTTACTTCAATATCGGGTTTGTTATTCTCAAAACAAATAGGTTAGATTAGGATGAAGTCTTCCATGATATGAATAGGAGTGTGAGGGACCTAGAAATGGATGGGATATTACAGCTGGATCAATCTAGACCTTTCCAGCACCAATAGGGAAGATTGGGTATACTCCCAAATTGTGTAGATAAGAGGCTTTCTAAGAGAGAGTTCATACATGGGTAATCTACAAGATAGTCAAACCGAATCATGGTTAGAATTAGACACATTAAGGGCAGATCTTATGTTTGAGTTTGAGACTTCTATTGGTTATCATGCATGTTTCAAATGTTTTCACCTTCAGGGATGTCTTCTATTACAAAGGGTTTATTTATTAATGATCTACCTCAATTTTGTCGTTATATTATCTTTTTATTTTTTATTTTGGGAAGATATTCCCTATGCACTACTTATTTTAATACTATTTATTTCTTTATTTACTAGTACCATTGACCTATTTTGTTCATTAGTGGATATTGATTTAATTTATTTCTTTCATATTTTATTTTATGTAAGAATCAGCCCTACATCCCTTTAGAAGAACTTTGACAGTTAGTTTAAATAAAACATGGATATAAGAAATCCTTTTTGAAGTTGAGGTTAAAATATATAGGTTTCTTTTTTGAGATGAACAGTTAAATATTATGCTTAGTGATGATTTCAATGGAACTATTTGCTAAATCTGGAGGTATGGGGATGTGTCATTTTGCAGATAATTGATGGAATTGTCAATCCTTTTAACCATTACGTGGATGAACAAACACATCAGTTTCGTAGATTCTTTTTGAACTATGGAGTGCCATAAGTTTATCTGTTCGTTCAAGTCTAGTCTAATATGATAGAAATCCATATCTTCTATAAAATCTTTAAATTTTCGCATTGCGAAGATAAAATGGAGGAATTGCAGGTAGCATGAGATATCTGCAGGCATAGCAGGGAAAGTTTTCAATATTATCTTGGAATTAGCGTTAGCCACTCATCATGCGCTAATAAATTGTTAGTTTGTTTGCTCATTTATATACAAACACACAAATGCACACACACATATTGATATTGACATTCTTTTTTACTACCCATTAATTATCAATAAAATGGTTCCTTGAGGAGTCCATTGGATTCCCTCTGATTTAATTGCATGGTCTGAAATAAACCAATAATATTTTTTTGAAGTTGCATATTTTGTTATTGTCTATAATTCATCGCTAATCAGAAGCTTGTAGCAGATTCAAATACCTCTCGGCTATATTATGAATCAGAAACACTTATCATTTTTCTATACGATCTGACCTACAGCCCTGAAAATGATAATATGTGAATTTACATCTATGTAACATGCACATGACATTATAAATGAGTTAAAAGCAAAGCTCTAATAGTCACTATTGAATGACAAGGATCAGTTAGCAAGAATAAAAATAGTGAGATAATAGGTGGTGCAAAGCTAGACATATGTCTATCCCATGATCCATCTAAGAAGCCATTAAAGTTTCTCTTCGAAGTTTTAAGTGTCATGATTTGCTAATAGGTTATATATTCCAACTATAGTGAATGATTTCAAAACATTGAGGTATACATAAATTTTCTCTAGCTTGTTGTTGACGCCCTATTCTTGAACCTCTGAAGTTGTGTAAACCAAGTAGTTAATGTCTATGTGTATCCTCTCCTCAACTTTTGCATTATCAGTCTTTCTTTTAACTTGACAATTTTTGCATCAAATGTTATAAGGCCTACCTGTAATTTATCAAAATGCCATGATATACTTGAACAAAGTTGGTGAGTTGAACATTGAGCAATGACACTTGTGAATCACATAAGCTAAGAAAATATATTTTATTGATTTCCAACAAATGACCACAAAATTATGTCAATGGGATTAAAAAGCACATTATATCTATCATATCTATGATGTGCATCTTAGATGGAAGAATAATGACATTCTTTTATTGAGAAGAGGGATTTTTATTGTTTATTGGTGCTAGCCCAGTTTTTCTTTGTTCATGTTGCCCATGATTGTAAAATATTAATTTTTTTGTGAGCTACTGGTTACTTCTCTACTGATAGCCCTTTCCACTCTTTGAAAGTGGACTATAACTACTTCGTCGGTTTCATTTAAGAGTTCAATGATTTTCTTTGAGTCCAGGCTCTGATTGTGCCATTAACTGATTCAACAACAAGCTTATTCTTGCATGCTTTAAATTACCATTAGAAAATTTTCAACCAAACAATCGAATTTCATTAGTACATATCTTATGGTTTAAGTGTGGATTTTCCATGGACCGTGGCATTTAATTGATTTTTATGACCTGCATTCCCACTCAATAATTATATCTGTTAAATCGAATCACTTGGAGAATTTAATGTGTTATTGATCCAGGAGATTAAGCTTTATTAGTTGCTTCTTATCTAAGAGTTATGTAACTTGTAATAATATTTCTCTTAGATTCTCTAATTTCCATCCCTCTAATTTCTCTTATGGGTTTGAACTTTGGTTGCAATTGTTTTATTCATAGTGTGTCCTTCAAAAGAGAAATGAGTCATAGTCCAAGTATTACAGACTATATTGACCAATGAACCCATTTATATACAATTGATTAGGAAATCTCAATTTAGAAGTAATATGGTTTTGCATCTGGTTGTAGTAGTAAAAGAAAACATGCTCATGTACAAACACACACACACACACACACACACACACTTATATATCAAATGTACAGGTCACAAGGGCTTCATAACTGTAGGGTTTTAGTTTTAATTCTCAAGGGGATATCATCGGTTCTACTTGGTTATAATTTTTGGTCCATAATTTAATAGCTTCCCAGAATTATCTTATTACACTAAGAATTGCAGAAGGTAAATTTGAATGGTATAGATGTAGACACTACACTTCAACCTTGTCTGGAGTGTCCCTACTGAAAGCATCTTGGGAAAATTGTGATTGCTGGGTGAGAGAGGTTATGTTAACGAAATGGATAGAATAATCAAGGATTTACTACTTTCTGTAAAAATCTTATTTAAAAAAGTACCTAGAGTGGAATTTTTGAAATTTGCATTTGATCAAATTTGTTGGGTTCTGTTATAATATTGCATGGTGGCTGAACTAATTTTGGGTTATTTACAGTACAGAGAGCTCTTATGGAAGAAAAGAATTGAAATGAGAGATACAATATTACTAAAGAATGTCTCATATTATTTCACAGGTATCATATTCGTTGGAGGATCTTGATGACTGGTACCCTAATTCAAAACAGACTTCAGGAACTGTGGGGTTCTGGTTTCAGCGTTATGTTTGTGCTTGTTCACAAACATTTCAAATAGATCCTATGTTGTATGTGCATTTATGTCCCACGGAATATTGGAATGGCCTAAGCACCACTCATATTTAAGGTACAACCATTGTTTGTAGTCTTTTCATGCTCAGAGTTGAATACTATGACTGATAATGGGGCTGAGATGTGCACATGTGGTTGGTTTAAGGTTGCATATCTTCAAATTTGTAACCAGAGATAAACATAAAACCTCAGACTATTGATATTAGTGATACAATGTTGTAGAAACATACTTTTAATATTGTTCAACCTTCTTTCCTTTCCACAATAATTTTTATGACTGCTTATTGCACCCATAATTGATGTTAGGTTTTTTAATGCTTCCTCTCGTGGTGGGAAGTTCCTAGAATTGAATAGAAAGGATGTATCAGAATTAAACTATGCCTAGGAGCAAGGGATTTGCAGTTCTCTGAATACAATCTACCCATAATTCAAAAATCCTACTACCTTCATGTTGAATATAATCTGCCCAGAATTCCAGAAGTTGTGATATTACTATCTCTAGTTCTGGAATCGCCAGGCCAAGTTCTCCCTGCCTGGATGTGGTTCCATTTAAGTTAAGATCCACCATTTCATTGATAATAAGTGATTCTTGTTGTAGTTCCTCACTCGGTACCATCGAATTTAAAAACCATGAGCCAAATGAACATAATGCTACAAATTTGGCAGCTGAAGTTCAGGGTCCAAGGGTTTCTCTGTCCAACAGTACGAGGAAGCAAAATTATGGAACGGATATTACACATTCTTCTCCACACCAAGAAAGGGATTATATCCACCCCATTTCAGTTGAACATGCTAGAATCATAGAAGGAGAATAAAAAAACAAAAACTAGAGCTGAACTAAATCCAGTACAATAACCAGATACGAAACTGGTCAACCAAAAAATACATAATATATTCAGATTTTGATTATCTATTATATATATATATATATATATATATAGACACATGTAGATCCAAACCATTAAATACCAAATGCAAAGTTTTTAGCTTTGCAAGGGTGAATATAGAAAAATAGCAGAATGAAATACATATCTAAACTAAGTACACTAACATTGAGGCTGTAAATGGCCTGCAGAGTCCAAAAATAAGCATACTATTGTCTACAATCAAATCAAACTACATAATTATCCAATTTTGCATCCTATACATTCTCTGCATGAGTATGCTCAACCTCTTTACTCAAAACCCTGAAAAGGCCAACATCAATGTCCATATCCTATTGTAGCAATCGAAGTAGTTGCATGTCATCTAGGACAACTCTATTCACAATAGAAGGGGGCATCATTAAATATATCAAATTAGGTTTTAGGGTGCTTGTAGAGTTTTAATTTTTGGTGTTTTTAATTTTATTTTTGGTCTAGATCCTCTAAATGACTTGCATAGTCCAAAAATAAGCATACTATAGTCTAATCAAATCAAACTACATAATCATACAAGTCTAGATCCTCTTCTTTATTTTCATGAGTATGCTCAACCTCTTTACTCAAGATGCTCAAAAGTCCAACATCAATGTCCAGATCCTGTTGTGGCAGTGGAATCAACTGCATGTCATCCAGGACAAGTCTATTTACAATAGAAGAGGGGCATCATTAAATAGATCAAATTAGGTTTTAGGGTGGTTATAGAGTTTTAGTTTTTGGTGTTTATAATTTTATTTTGGTTTTCAGGGGAAAGATGAGAACCAATACAAAACTGATCAAACAAGTAAGCTTTGACCAGTTTTGCTGGTTTCAGTTCAGTTATGATAATATTGAACTAGATATACTATTACAAATATTCCTTTTAAAACATGCATTATATAAATGGTTTCATCTCCACTGGTTACATAAAGCCAGTGAAGTAGAGCCAAGTATTTATATAAATTTTCAAATTTCTAGAAGCTAACCTAAAAAACAACAAAGAACCTAATAGTATAGGGTTGTAGGTGTTTGGAAGCTATAAATTCTATTTGATATTTAAAACAAGGTTGTCATTGCTGCTATTTTTTGGTTTCTTATAAGTAAGATAGATACATTAGTGTCCATCTCTTTCACTTGCATTTGCAGCTCATGACATAAGCATCAGCTACAATGGATGTTTTACCCAGCTACATATGCAAATATAGGTTACATCTAATATAAAATCTCTAAATAATTTTAGAGACATGGGAGCAACAGTCACTTAAACGGGTTTGAATCACCTTATTGATATTGGAAACAAATTGCTGCAAAGAGAAGACTTGTGTTTTCAATTTACTTTCCCATTTGTAGTTAAATTGAAATCTCTTAGATCCCCAAGACAACCTTGAAGAGTTTTCCTCAGTTCCTTTGTTAGCATTGTCATTGAATTTGAAGAATCATTTTTTATTTCTCATATTTATCTCTGTGCATCTAAGGAAACCCTGAAAATGTGGGAAATCATCAAAAACACATGCCTTGAATGAACAAAAAAGACTCTGCCAAGCAAACACATGGATAAGAAGCATGTTTGGGCTTCATTTGTTGAACTTAAACTCATCTTAGAAAAATATATATTATAATTATATCAATATCATTCCAAGACAGTCATAACTCAATTTTAGAACATTGGTAGTTAGAGTAGAGATGTTATTCTGATATGAAGATTTATGTGCATTTAAAACTCTCAACAACATGATAGTTTGCGAAAAGTAGAATACTCATGTCATGATAACCAGTTCAAGAGATAATAATTTAGGTTATTTAGAAATTCTAAGAAAATCACCAAAAGAAGTATAAAAATGATGTTGCTGAAGTCTCCAACAAATACTTAGACTCTGCAATACAATATGTACTCTTATAATAAGTATTAGATTGCCAAACAAAGGTTCCAAATTCTGACAATTTTTATTTATAGCATGCATACAAAAGAATATATTCTTCCAATGAAGCATTTCTATTAGCTTCCCAGAAGTTCATTTCATGCAAAATTTGAGACATATTGTCAAGTTTGTAGAGATCAATTAATAGAAATAATCTCATCTAAACTATCAAAAAGGGCTGAATTTAAATTGATAGATTATAGAAACCTAATAGATGGTTGTATGCCAAAATAAGTGGTTCTGGAAACACCAATCAGACAATAAAACTACAAGTAAAAGATAATGCACCAGAACAAGTGACTCGGGAAAGGTTGATTCATCTTGTAAAAGTAGTACCAAACTAAGAAGGATGATCTTACTTCAGTATCTTGTAAACAATTCGTCAGTAAAATGATACAACTACTTTCACATGGGAAATATAGTTTCTCTAAAATTATTAACATGAAAGAATAAATTGCAGTTACATCCAATTTGATCCAAGATGACTCAATCTTAAGAGATACCCCCTTGATTTGGAGGAGAGCCAACCAAAAGAGAGAGGAAAATCCACTGAGGTGACAGTGGGTGGCCTTCTTGAGGTTGCAAATGACTATCTCCTTGATGTTCAAGACTTTAGATCATTTAGGGGGTGGTATATTTTGTTTTAACACTCTTAATTCTAGCATGTTAAAAGCAATACCATACTGTTTGAAGGGATTTTAGATGATAATTTGTTCCTAAAGATATGAATTTGTCTTACTATATTTTATCAAATTTTCATGGCACCTGGCTGAAAGGAATGTGTCCCTAGGGTATAAGTCAAATGGATGTTCTTTATCCATTTTTTGGGTACTCAATGCTGGGTTGTCTTATTTGGATTTACTAACATGTCTTCATTTCCTTTCTGAGCTCTGCTTTCTTTCTGGTTCTAAAAATATTTATTTGTGTATTCCTTAAAGTAGCACTGCAGCTACTAAATATGGTAGATACCTAACCAAACTGTACTCTGGAAGGGTCAAATTTGCTAGATAATTTGTAAGGTACTCCAGATGCAAGTATTGATCATGATGATGAACTTAAGATGCTCGAATAAAGTGCCTAAGAAATATTTTATGGTTGGAGAGGAAAGCTTGAAATTAATATGTTGTAAAACTTTTGATTCCATTTGCAATACCTCATCGCGAAAATATGTATTGTCATTTATGTAGAAAAAATCCTCAACCTAGGGAGCACATATCTCCTCATATTTGGCTACAATCAACACACATGTGACACCCAGTAATTGCAAGTGTTTTCTATTTACTACATTCTTGGAAAGGTATCGTTCAATATAAGAAACTGTCAAATACAGTATATCTGGAACATGTTTTTATTCCTTGGAAACCCCCACAAGTCATCCCATTAGAATTCCTCGCATGTTGGAATTTATATCTTCCTGGAACTCTTGAATATAGTTAGCCATTGGATTTCTCTTCATATTTGCATCACAGATATGTTGATCTATAACACGTGCATATACAGTGCACATATGAGGATCCATGTGATCAATGTCAACGTCAACAGAATGCAACTACTTTGACTTTGTCCCTTCTAGGGAGCTTTCCTCAAACATATGGTCTTGTATTGACTTTGAGTTTGAATGCATTGAAATGTACATATTTTGTAGCGATTGCCTCTCTAGAGAAGTAAAATATACAGCATTATCATTATCCACATATTGAACCTTTGGAATTTATGTAGAATCACTAGTAGACATGCTTTCATCCTGTTGTAGGTACAATAGATCCCATGTCATTTTGACATGGGAACCCAATTATACATATGAATAATACTTGGTAAGTCTATTCGTAATCTTAAAGGGTTTCATTGAAATTCTTACTTGACTCTCATGATTCCTTGACTTAACCAAATTTCCAAAAATCCATGTTTGATTTATTTGTTTTAGATGCAGAAAGATTGGGTTTTTGTTTGGATTGTTTTAATATCCCGCACCCCGCAACCTGCAATTTGTGGAATGCGGGAAACCTTTTAATTTGATATTTCATTTTCAAACCCGCATCCCACACCCCGCAAATATGGGATGCGAGAGAGTTTTCATGTGTGTTTACTTTAGTCAACCCTCATCCCACATCCCGCAAGTTGCGGAATGAGGGTTGCAGATTCATCCTTTGTTTGCATTTCGGTTAGTGTATTTCTGCATCCCGCAAGATGCGGAATGCGGAGTTGCAGGGCCAATTGAATGATTTTTTTGCTAGTTTTCTATTCCACACTCCGCATCCTACAATTTGTGGAATGTGGGTTGCAGAATGATTAATAAACTTGCGATTTCATTTCTGATCCTGCATCCCGCAAAATTGATCCTGATCATTCTTTTTATCCTCGTCTGACGGTCTGTATTAATTCCCATGAATTATAAATAGCATAGCTTTGTTTACAATTGTCACTGTTTTTACTAATGTAATTTTTTTTATGTGTGATTTTTACCTCCAGAATTTTCCACATGATTCCAACAGTGATTACTATAGTTTCAGGTTGATTTCCAAGTTGCTTTCTCATAATTTGAATTGCTTACTGTGCTTACTATATAATTCAGTTTTAATTTCTGGTATAAGTATTCAAAACGACACATGGCGACATCCAAAACCCCCAGATTTACCAGGAGTAAAAACCTTCAGAAGGACATGTTCACCAGAGACTCAAACTTCAAGGTCTTTTCTGATACCAGTAGCCGAGTGACTGAAACTTACCATTTGGACAGGTCTCAGGTCTACTCTATCTTCAATAACAATGACCTCTCAGATTTCCAGAGTGACCAAATTGTTTATGAAAGAATAAGAGATTCTGGCCTACACATGATTATTGTAAGACCAGCCATCCTACCTTATAATGATGTCATTAGGTGGATCATAGACCACACCAATGTCAAGGATCGTTCATTCAATACCAGTACCGGGTCTCAGCTATCCAATTTTCGCTCTGAAACCTTTGTCAGGATTTATCATTCTTAAACCTTATACCCAGCTCCTAGATGCAAACTTTGTTAAAACTGCCAAATCCAAATTCAATTTTGACCAAATGCTTAAATCTTGGATGACCAAACCCTACAATTTTTCCACGAGGAAAGACGAATTATACCCCATCGAATGGTTTAAAGAGCCTTACTCCTTGCTTGCAGCGATGTTGTTCAGGATTTATGGTCTCCCCAACTGTTCTTTCTTTAAAGAAGAATGGGATCCCATCACTCATCATATTTTAACTATGGTTGAATCTTTCCCCTGGGCCTCAATCTAGTCATTGTAAATCAAAAACTCCATACAAGAGTTCCAGAAAGCCACTACTAAGAAAAAGACCCTTCCTTCATTGTAGATATCTTCTATGCTAATTTTTCATTACCCTAATTTTGGATGGAGTTGGGAATTACCGGGCCCACTTGTACATATCTATCATTCTGAGATCTAGGATAGCAACTATGTGGCTAGGTTTTATGATATATGTGAAAGTTTCCTTGGCCAAGTATATTTTCTGATTTTCATCAAAGAAGCCCCTGCGTTCTCACCGAAAGAAAAATCTCTCATAGCCACTATGGGGAACTGGTATGTTGGTGAATCATTCACCTACATCATGGTTTATGGAAGCAACATGGCTCACATGTTTCCTAAGGTAGTGCCAGACAAGTTGGTCTTACAAGAGATCTCATTTCAGACAGTTACAGAGGGGATCTATAAAAAATGTGTTGCATCGAAGAGGAAATTTTGGCCTAGGTTTCATATTACCCTTGGATCCTTGAGCGTACCCACTTCTACTTGGGCATCGAAGATGAGTGACCACATCATCTCACTTAAACTTGGTTTTGCAAGCAAAAGGTAGCACGATCCTAAAGGGATTGTCAATTTACACCTGAAGCAGAACCATTTCAAAACAGGTTGTGTTCATGAGGAAACTCCGGATGATTTCATTTATCAGGGAGTATACACATTTTCTGAAGTCCTGGCAAGGGCTAAGAAAAAAGAAGAGCAAAGCCATATCCTCCAGTATCAGAAAGAGATCAGAGACAGGGTAAAACATTACAGGTCTATGGAGTTGGACATCCTATAAAGGATGACAAAATACAAGGAAGAAAGAGAAGCTCGAGCTGCAATGAAAGAGGGAGTCTAGCATCCAAAACTGCATCTGTGGGAACTAGCTCAGACTTATATAAAGGGAAATACCCCATGGGATAAATTCCCCAGACATCTATGGAATAGTAGGTTAAATATTATTTGCATACTTTAGAGCAGATAATGCAAAAGTTGAACAGAATGACCTCTGCTTTAGATACTCAAGAAATTGCAACCTCTCAGTCACCTAAAATTGCCCAGGTAACCACTATGGTTGAGAAGACTCTACCGGAACAAACTCAGGTTGAGGACAATCCTTTAAAGAAGACAAAGATCTCCATTCCTATTTCTACTATTGACCTAACTCATTCAGAGGAAGAACAGGACATAATTTCTCCTGTGCCTGTTCCTGTTGAGACTGGTAATGATTTCAAAGATCTCACCAATGGTGGCAATGGTAATATTTCATCCCCTCTTCCTCAATCTCAACCTTTGTGTGCTCCCTCTTCTTTTGCAATACTTCTTCCATCAATAATGGATTTATCATCATTTTTTGATGGTTCTGTTGTGACTCCTTTTATGACTTATATTTATCAAAATGCCACTTGTCTACCCAAATCAATCACACCTATTCCTATGGATAAACCTATTCCTTCATCTGTTGTCCCTCCAGTTTTTAAAATCCCCTTACATATTCCTTCAATCAGTTCAGTTTCATCTCCTATGCCAGAGAAGATTGCAATAGTGTCACCATCATCATTTCTCGAGGCCACTACTGTGCAAATTCCTTCTATGGAAGCTTCTGTCCATGACATTTCTTTAGCCCCTGAAGTTACTCTTGCTCAGAATGTTACTACCTCCACTTATACCTCTCATATCACTATGGCTATTCCTTCTCAAACCACAACTCAAACTTCATCTTTGATATCCACAGGCATTACCATACCTACCATTAATGAAGTCAGAGATGAGTTTAATGAATATTTTTTGGTATCTTTATGTGAATATCGATATAGTAAAGCTGAGAGATCAGTGGTAAAAAGGGGCAAGAAGAGGGGAATAGATCAGAATGATATGGATATGTCAATGGTGAATGAATTTGTATGGACACAGCAATCAAGTGACCCAAAAGCCTATGCTACAGATGCAACTTCTATTCTCGGAGCGTTCACAGGTGCCAATATGGATGTTGTCAACTCTTTGAATAGAGAGTTTGATCAACAAAAGGCAGAAATTGTCAGTTTGAAAGAAGCACTAGAGCAGCTCAAGAAACAACATGAGGCCAAGCAGGATGAACTTCAAAAGAAGAATGTTACTCTCAGTGTGGAGCTGAAAATAGAAAAGAATGATAATGCCACTCTAGTTCAGAAAGTTGCAGTATTAGAGAGACAAAATGAAGATGCAACTGCAAGTGCAACTTCATCTTCATTTTCCAAATTTTCCCAAGAAGAGTTTAAGGAGCTTGCTATCAGAACTAATAGGGAACACTTGGATTTGGTATGTGAGTTGTTTAAAACTCTAGCTGATATATGTGAGACTCACTCAATGTTTGACAAGATGCATGTTGTTCTGGAGGACCTGATTGAGAAAAGACAACAGGCCTTAAAAGCTTATGATGAGGTCACATATTGGCAAAGGTACATGAAGGAGAGGCCCTGTTGATATCACTCTTGTCACTCCTTTTCAGTTTAAAAGAGCCAAAACTATTCTAAGAGCTTGGGAAGATTTGGATGAAACAGTAGTTGATGCCATAAAGAAAGCTCAGGCTATCTGTGGCAGAAGATGATATGCAGTTGATAATATCATGACTGGATTATCCTTTTCTACCATGGTTCTTATTGAAAATGAAAGTCCACCTAGATTGATGATCGACCAAGTAGAGCAACGAAAGGATGAGCAGGAGGAGAAGATCAAGCAACTTGACCACATCAACATACACGACGTGGAGCAATTAATCATACAGCCATTCGTAGTACAAAGCAAGATCCATGTCTACATTCGAGTTTGGCAGAAGTTGGCTAAGAATGAGGTCAAATATTATAAGTGTAATGCTCAACTTGGCACAGAATCGGCCACTTATCCTGATATCAAGGAGCTACTATGAATTTGTAGGGTCTAGAAAGATTTCCTAGGATATTAGCCTTGTTTATTTTTTTATCCCCTTTAGGGAGGATTTTATTGTTTGTAATAATTATTTAAGTGAGTGATATCTAATGTATTAGGGGCTCTTGAACTTTTGACTTTTGGAAGGGAGACTGATACAAAGGATCGAACAACACTTGATTTTTTTGTCAAGGTATTTTATGTTATTTGTTACAGAGAATTCTGAATAAATATAGTGTTGAAATTCTCATCTCTTGTATTTGATTTATCAAATTTAATTGACAAGTTTTAGTTTCTTGCTCCAAATGATAAGATAGTACTGTGGTTCATTTGCAATTGGTTAATGTGTTTGTTTAACTCTGATTTATCTATGTTAATTATTAATGCTTATAGTTAAACTTCATAAAATTTCTTTTATGAACTGTCTTTATCTATTTCTGCAAATGTTTCAGCAGTAAGAGTTTTATAGATTATAAGTTGGTTTTTCAACTAACTTGAGCACCTGCAGGTTATCTTGAATGGTTTAGTTCTGATTCACTATTATTTAATTTTTATTGAACAATTATAATCTTAGTAAGTACAATTTCATCTTATTCACATTTTTGTCCATATGATGAATTGCATGTTCTTCATACAGCTCAATACAACCTATCAATCATTCAACACCTTTTCAAAGTGGTTTAAATTTAGATTAGGTTATTCTTCCTAGTTAGGTTTTAGTTTTCCATTTCTTTTATTGAATATTTATTTTCCATTCTACAAAATGGATCCCATTGTGGATCAAATCCATCGATGAGCCAGCACATGCTACACAAGTATCAGTGTGAGATTACCATTCCAAACAGCTCAAGGATAGAACAATACCTGCATAGGGTTGTTTGAATCCTTTGGCTGGGTTTTCTTTGCGTGTTGTAAGCCTTAAAAACCCTAATCAGCCACATACATAGTTGGGGCTTCAACAAATAGCGCTATAAGGAGGGCCATCACATAATGCCTAAACAAAACGCTCACACACCTCCTCCAGCAAGAGATCTGATTATTACTCGTAGTCACACTGGCGCGTCTACCTCAAGGGAACAAATAGCTCAAGTTTCAGACACTGTCCCAATTACCCCTAGACAAGAACAGGCTACCCCGTCAGGCAGATACATGCTCATATCACCAATCCTAGGGCCCGTCACAGTTGAACAACTATTGAAGGGTAATTCCCACAATGTTGTCGAGTTTAGAAGAAAATTTGCTGAAGATCATCCTACTCAAGATTTGCCTCAAATTAGTAATTAAGACAGTCCAAGCCCAGGTGATAAAAACACTCAAAGACGTCGCGACCTTTTCAGTGAGCCATCCACTCCTGGGTTAGATATAGGTTCCTTGTTTCCTGAGTAAACAAATCCATGACATAAAATCTGAGTAGGAGGACCTCCCCTGTCTCCTCCCTCTTCTTCATCTTCATCTGATGAATCATCAAATTTTGAATCTTCAGACTCCTCAAAAAAATATATCTTGATGTCTGACAAATAACATAACAGGCCATGGTTAGACGAGGATGCCGTATCCGTTCTAGGTGATCATCACAGATTTCCTAAAAACCCCGAGAAGTGGCTTCCGAAATTTAATCCAGATGAAAAAATGCCTGTGGAAGACCACATCAAATATTTCATGCAAGCGATTAGACTTAGAAACATTATCCATGAAGACGTCATTTGTAGACTATTCCCTTACACATTTGAGGGAAAGGATTCTACCTGGTACTTTTCCTTAGAAGCTATCTCCATCCCGTCATGAGATGTGTTCTCCGAAATCTTCACTAAAAAGTTTGGGGATGACAAGACCCCAAAGGAATTAGTCATAGAGCTCTCTTCCATGAAAACTAAGGGTAAATAAAGAGTCAAAGACTACAATCACCAGTTTTCATGTTTAAAGAATAGGATCCCGAATACAGTACTTCCTATTGAGGAATTACTGGTAGCTTACAATATTAAGGTTCTTTAGGCCCAAATATCCATGTGATTTAAAAGGGCCCGAAAAGAGTCCTTGCAGGATGCTTTCTCTGAAGCCATATAGGTCGAGAGAGACATGTTCTGTCTCAAAGACAATTCTGACACCACATATGAACAAGCATCTACCTCACGTAGGAAAAGTGACAGTTCCCTTAAACCTGCTGTTACAAGCCAAGATCCATTCAATATGATTGAAGTGAATAAGCTCCTTCAAAGGATGTCCAACGAGATGGAAGATCTCAAGAAGACAAGTAATGAAAATCAGTCAAACAATAGAGGGTTCAATAGGCCACCTTTTAGTAGGCCAAATCAACCTCCTCAGAATACACCACCTCCAAATCCTAGTGAGGGGTTCACCTCAGAAGGAATCTTCTCTGTCTTGAAATCCTTAGCTATAGGAACACCAGATATCTCAGAAACCTCTGAAGATCAGTCCACCCAAGAATCACAACCTCCCAATCCTAGTGAGGGGTTCACCTCAGAAGGAATCTTCTCTGTCTTGAAATCCTTAGCTGTAGGAACACCAGATATCTCGGAAACCTCTGAAGATCAGTCCACCCAAGAATCACAACCTCCCCAAGAGGAAGAATAGTATGACCAGCAGCTCAGCTCTATGAGCTTATTTTCAGAAGAAGAAGAAGAAGAAGAAAAACCCGATACATTTTTTAATCTTCAACACACACACAATACCAGGTATAAAGGGCCACCTCCCTAGGACTCATCTCCTCTAACACAAACCCCTAGCAAAGGTAAATCTCAAACTTAGAAGGACACCCTCATCCCTGAGCCAAAATACAACTTGGCTGAGGATCTGAAAAGAGTTAAAGAAAACATATCTTTATTTGATCTTCTCAAAATCCCTTCCATAAGGGATTCCTTACCCAAAATCATGATCATAAAGCAACCCTGAGAAGCTCAGAATAATAATTTTGACTCTACTCCCTGACCAAACCATCCAAAACCGGGAATCAAGGGCACTCCTCACTTTTTACTTACCTTTGAAATCTTTAACAGGAACATGCATAATTGTATCGTAGACTCGGGTGCTTCATCCAATGTTATGCCCCTTTTGATGTGCAATAAACTCAATGCCACCTGGGAAAACTGTCCTATTCATATTGTGAAATTAGATAGATCCAAGGTTAAAGTGGTAGGCGAGATGAGAAATGTTCTTGTCAGACTATCTGCAAATCCTTGGATTCACCAAACTATGGATATTGTGATTGTGGATATACTAGAGACCTGAGGAATGTGACTGAGTCGGGATTTGTCAGACAAACTTAAAGGTTACTTTGCTACTGATTGGTCTCACTTGTGGTTTCCTCTTAATGGGCAGCCTAATAAGCTTAAAGTTGAAAGAGAACCTTTCATGAAACAAACTGTATCTAATCTCGATGGTTCCAATGAATCTGTCTCCTTCTTTAACTATCAAATTCAACATTTCACATTTGACACTTTCTTTGGAGACTTACCTGCTGATGTATCACCGATAGAGAATAATCATAAACACTCTCAGGTAACTCATCTTACATATGTTCTGTTCTCTAGCACTGTTTTTCATAATGTATATAATGTAAATACCAATTTCAGAATTGATCCTATAGTTTAGACCTTGTTTTTTGATGGCTCTAGGTCAAAGAAGGGAGTAGGCATAGGATGTGTACTTATTGATCCTAAAGGGATCAAAACCATGATTGCATGCAGCTTGGAATTTGAATGTACCAAAAACATGGCCGAGTACAAGGCTTTAGTCCAAGGACTCAAGAAAGCTATCGATATGGGAGCTAAAGCAATTGAATGTGTGGGAGACTCTGAAATCATTGTGAAACAGGTACGGAATTAGATACATTGTCTATCTCCACACCTAGTTAATTATCAAAGATTAATCAGAGACATGACTAATTCCTTCTCAGCATTTAATATTAGATCTGTTGCTGGATCTCAAAACTTTGACCCAGATCTGTTAGCCAACAATGCATCTAGATTGATCGCTCTTGAAGGCTTGTCTCCACAAACCTTCTCTATCAAATTGATGTACAAACCCTCAATACTCAACAATGTCACAAATTGGAAACTTGACTTCCTGTCAGCTCAAAATACTTTCGAGGGTATGGCCATTGACAAAGCTAATTATGTGAAGTCTCTATCTGATCCTTCCAAAATCATCCCAAAGTCTATAATCAATCTGGAGAAGTTCTATGATTTACAAGATAAATTCAGACAAACCATCAATTGCAAGACTCAAAGCTCAACCTTGAATCACACTCCTGTTAATTTAGGAACAAAGCACGAAACCCAACTTATCAATCTTGGAATACATTGTTCCCATGACGAAAGAAGAGATTTCATCAAACTCTGCAGGGAATTTAAAGACATTTTTGCTTGGACATATGATGAGCTCAATACTTTTGACACTACCATCATGCATCATAACATCCCCATGAAACCTTATGTAAAACCCTATCAGCAGAAATTGAGAAAAATGCACCCCATTCTAGAACCTTCTGTCAAAAAGGAACTAGACAAGCTGCTCTCAGCTAGGATCATATTTCCCATCCGACATATGGAATGGATAGCTAACTTGGTCCGTGTTCGCAAGAAAATTTGGGAAATCAGACTCTGCGTAGACTTTAGAAACCTGAACCGAGCCTCTAAAAAAGACAACTATCTTGTTCCTCCAATGGAGCATATCCTACAGAATGTAGCCGAATCAGAGATGTTTTCGCTGCTAGACGGTTTTTCTGGATACAACCAAGTCCTGGTTGCACCCAATGATCAACTGAAAACTGCTTTCTAGACCCCTTAGGGAACATTTGCATACAGACAAATGCCATTTGGACTAATAAACGCAGGATCCATGTTCCAGAGAGATATGGACATAGCTTTCAGGGGCTTGATCCACAATTATGTCATTGTGTACCTAGATGATGTTACCATTTACTCTAAAAAATGACAGGATCATTTGTCTCCTCTAAAATAGGTATTCGAAAGGTGTAGGAAATTCAGCATCTCCCTCAATCCCAAGAAGTCCATATTTGCAGTAACGGAAGGTAAGTTGTTGGGTTTCGTAGTTTCGAAGGAAGGAATGATCATCAATCTGGAACGCGTCGAAGCAATATCCAAGATCGTCTGTCCTAACTCTTGTAAGGAACTGCAGTCATTTTTGGGTAAGATTAATTTTGTTTGAAGATTTGCTCCTAATTTTGCTCAAGTAGTTAAACCCCTGCATTTTTTGGTCAAAAAGGATGTACCATTTAAGTGGTTCAAATAACAAAAAAATGCATTTACTGAAATTCAAAAAACCATAGCAGAAGCACCAGCTCTCATGTCCACAAATTTCAGTAAAGATTTTATATTGTATACATTTGCTATTGACTTTTATTATGCAGCTATCCTCATGCAGAAAAATCGTAAACACGTGGAAATCCCCATTTCTTTCATGAGTTTTACATTCAAAGGGGCTGAACTCAATTACTCCCAGGTTGACAAATAGGCCTACACAGTATACAAATCAGTGAAACATTACAAGCCTTATATTTTGAATTCTAGGACTAAGGTGACTGTCGCTTATGCAGCAATTCGCAATGTCCTAGTCCAAAAGGATTTGGGAGAAAAGAGAGCTCACTGGATGACCACCCTTCAAGAATATGATCTGGATATTAAGCCTGCGAAGATCGCCAGAGGACAAGGTTTTGTAAGCTCACCACCCAGTCAAATGACCCTGAAAATCAGCAAGCCGATTGGGAACAGGAAGAAGCTACTCCTACAGTTTTTATTAATGCACTTGAAACTGCGACATATGAATGGTATGATCACATCAAATTCCTTCTTCATAATGGGTTTTCTCTTGAAACCCTAGACCCAAAAAAATGTAGAGCATTAAGGCTGAAATTAGCCCCTTATCAACTTATTAATGATGTTCTATTTAGAAATAATTATGATGGAGTGTTTCTTAGATTCCTTGAAAAGGATCAGATTGATGATTTCCTGTTTCAATTTCATGTAGGACCTATAGGTGAACACTTCTAAGGTGATACCACAACTCACAAAATTATCAGGGCAGGATACCATTGGCCTACCCTGTTCAGAGATTCCCATTCATTTGTCAGAAAATGTGAGCCTTTCCAGAAGTGTGCTGGCAAAGTTAAGAAACCTGCTTACCCCTTGCAACCAGTAGCAGTCCAATTCCCATTTCAGCCGTGGGGATTGGATTTCGTCGGACCCATCAACCCCGTATCCTCATTACAACACAAATACATTTTAACAGCCACTGACTATTTGATGAGGTGGGAAGAAGCAGTCCTTTTAAGGTTGTGTAACACAAACCATGTAATTTCCTTCCTTGAAAATCATATAATCACTAGGTTCAACACCCCTGAGTATCTTGTTTTTGATAATGCCTCATATTTCCAATCCATTGACCTGACCAACTATGCCCTTGAAAAGGGGATTAAGCTTAAGTTTTCTGCTAATTACTACCCTCAGGGAAATGGGCTTGCAGAATCCTCAAACAAAAACTTGATAAGCATCCTTAAGAAGACAGTGGCTTCACATCAAAAGAACTGACACATCCAACTCTATTATGTTCTTTGGGTAGATCGAATCACCCCAAAGGTAGCCCTTGGTAACTCCCCATACTACCTTGTTTATGGAAAGGAAGTTGTCCTGCCACCTAATCTCCCCATTCCTTCATTACAGTTGGCCCAATCCATCCAACAGAGTGACTCTTCCCCATTACAACAAAGGGTTGATTCTTTGCTCAAACTAGAAGAGGATATAGAGAAGGCCAAGAATAAATTTTAACAACATCAACAGTTGGTTAAGAAATGGTTCGATGAGAGGTCTTCTTCATATAGAGACTTCTTAGTAGGAGATCTAGTGCTAAGGTGGGACAAAAAACACAAGGATAACAAAGAACACACCAAGTTTCAACACCTTTAGTTAGGACCATTCATTGTTACAGAAAATATTGGTCCTAGTACGGTTCGACTACAGACACTGGAAGGGGTCGTTGACACCTTCCTAGTGAATGTTTTTCTGCTCAAGAAGTACTTTGTTTGAAAAAGGTTGATTCAACCCCATATATAGGTTTGGTGTGTTATTTTCCTTTCATTTTTTGAATGTTTGCTTGATTTTGGTAACTTTTGGTAATATCTACACCCTTGGCAATAATGAGCAATCAGTTTTCTCAATATTCAATACTCTCAACTAAAACAAACCTGTCAGTTTCTATCTTTTCTAACTCATATCAGGATTTATTATATCTGAATGATAACCATATTTAGATCATTATTAATTCCCTCTCATCTATTTTAATACATTCTACATGCTTTACTCTGATGATGATAGTTGTGGAAGAAAAGGTTCACTCTGTCTAAGGTCTCATTAGGGAATTGTGGCATATCTTCATAGCTTGGACAGTCTTTCTCTTTGGGTTTCAATTATGGCTATATATTTTATCATGTGGATTACAAGATGATGGGTCTCATCACAAGCCAGCTCATTAGGTTCATAGGTTCCCAGTGGAATGACATCTTTGCCATTTGACATGGGGAGATGGCTTCCAGTTCTCTGGAAGATGGGAGATCCTATCACAAGTCGGCTCATTCATGATCTGCGGAGCACTAGTGAGTAATGCTTCCTACACATGGACACCAAGCCATGGTAGTGTCTTGTAATTCATGTTAGACATTAAGCCCTAGTCACCCCCCAAACAAGAAAGCATTGCAAATCAAGAAGAGGGGGTCCTGTTTAAGGCGAACCTCACTATGATCATGGGCATGATGTTGGACTAAAACTATCACCAAATGGTTCCCAAGCCATGATAGTTGCTTTCAGCCATATAGCTGGAAGACAAGAAGTCTCCTTACCAAGCTGGCTTGCTCAGTTTCCAAGTCGGGTTTGTGAATGGCACTGATTACTAGAACATGGGGCAGTGGTCCTGTGTCAATGCAATCTTGTATTTTTTTTTTTAAAAGGAAAAAAAAGGGGGAGGGGGGTAAAAAATGATGGTTTAAGAAGCCCTGTGTGAAAAACCAAAGTGGTAAAGGTCTGACCTTAGGTTCATCTTAAAACTACATGCCTATGTCAGCCTAAGTTCAGATGACCCTATCCTCCAATAACATTTGAATCAGGGTTGCATCCTTTTTAAATGATCATGGATGGGAGTGTATCAATAATTTTAATGGTTTCTAGTTGGTCACATTCTTATGTTATCATTTCTTGAGAGTTATGGAATTTTCCCACTGACAAGTTTTGATTGGAAAGGATTATTGTTTTGCAGAGATAACTGGTTCTTCCAGCCAGTCACCATTTGTTGTAGATACAACAAATCCCATGTCATTTTGACACGGGAACCCAATTATACATATGAATATTACTTGGTAAGACTCTTCGTAATCCTAAAGGGTTTCGCTGAAATTCTTACTTGACTCTTGGTATTCCTTAACTTAACCAAACTTCCAAAAATCCATGTTTGATTTATTTGATTTAGATGCAGAAATTTTGGGCTTTTGTTTGGATTGTTTTAACATCTCGCATCCCGTAACCCGCAATTTGCGGAATGTGGGAAACCTTTTATTTTTATATTTCATTTTCAAACCCGCATCCCGCAGATTGCAAATATGGGATGTGAGAGAGTTTTCATGTGTGTTTACTTTAGTCAACCAGAATCCTACATCCCGCAAGTTGCGGATTGCAAGTTGTTGGGTCATCATTTGTTTGCATTTTAGTTTGCATATTTCCGAATCTCGCATCCCGCATCCTGCAAGATGTGGAATGTGGAGTGCAGGGCCGAATGTATAATTTTTTTGCTATTTTTCTATTCCACACTCCACATCCCGCAAGTTGCGAAATGCGGGTTGCGGAATGATCAATAAACTTGCGATTTCATTTATGATCCCGCATCCCGCAAAATTGATCCTAATCGTTCTTTTTATCCTCATCTGACGGTCTGTATTATTTCCCAGGAATTATAAATAGGATAGATTTGTTTATGATTTTCACTGTTTTTACTGATGTAATTTGTTTTGCTGTGTGATTTTTACCTCCATAATTTTCCACACGATTCCGACAGTGATTACTACAGTTTCATGTTGGCTGTCAAGTTGCTTTCTCGCAATTTGAATTGTTTACTGTGCTTACTGTATAATTTAGTTTTAATTTCTGGTATAAGTATTCAAAATGACACATGGTGACATCCAAAACCCCCATATTTACCATGGTATAAGTGTTCAAAATGACACATGGCAACATCCAAAACCCCCAGATTTACCAGGAGTAAAAACCTTCAGAAGGACATGTTCACCAGAGACCCAAAATTCGGTGTCTTTTCTGATACTAGTAGCCGAGTGACTGAAACTTACCATTTGGACTGGTCTTGGGTTTATTCTATCTTCGATAAAAATGACCTCTCAGATTTCCAGAGTGACCAAATTGTTTATGAAAGAATTAGAGATTCTGGCCTACACATGATTGTTGTAAGACCAGCCATCCTACCTTATAATGATGTAGTTAGGTGGATCATAGACCATGCCAATGTGAAGGATCATTCATTCAATACCAGTACTAGGTCTCAGCTATCCAATTTCCTCTCTGAAACCTTTGTCAGGATTTATGCTCTTAAACCTTATACCCGAGTCCTAAATGCAGACTTTGTTAAAACTGCCAAATCCAAATTCAATTTTGACCAAATGCTTAAATCCTGGATGAATGAACCTTGCAAGTTTTCCACGAGGAAATACGAATTATACCTCATCAAATGGTTCAAATATCCTTACTCCCTACTTGCAGCGATGTTGTGCAGGCTTTATGGTCTCTCCAACTATTCTTTCTTTAAAGAAGAATGGGCTCCCATCGCTCATCATATTTTAACTATGGGTGAATCTTTCCCCTGGGCCTCAATCCTGTCACTAGAACTCAAAAACGTCATACAAGAGTTCTAGAAAGCCACTACTAAGAAAAATCCCAATTTTTATCTTATTGCCTTCATTGTAGATATCTTCTGTGCTGATTTTCGTTACCCTAATTTGGGATGGAGTTGGGAATTACCGGACCCACATGTACATATCTATCATTCTGATCTCTAGGATAGCAACTATGTGGCTAGTTTTTATGATATATGTGAAACTTTCCTTGGCCAAGTATATTTTCTGATTTTCAACAAAGAAGCCCTTGCATTCTCACCAGAAGCAAAATCTCTCATAGTCACTATTGGGGACTAGTATGTTGGTGAATCATTCACCTACATCAAGCTTTATGGCAACAACGCATCTCACTTGTTTCCTAAGGTAATTCCAGATAGGTTGGTATTAGAAGAGATCTCATTTCAGACAGTTACAGAGGGGATCTACAAGAAATGTGTTGCATCGAAGAGGAAAGTTTGGCCACAGTTTGGCCCAGGTATCCTATTACCCTTGGATCCTTGAGCGTACCCACTTCTACTTGCGCATCGGAGCTGAGTGACCACATCATGTCACTTAAACTTGGCTTTGCAAGAAAAAGGCAGCACGATCCTAAAGGGATTGTCAATTTACACCCGAAGCAGAACCATTTCAAAACAAGTTATGTTCATGAGGGAACTTTGGATGATTTCATTTATCAGGGAGTAGACACATTTTCTGAAGTCCTGGCAAGGGCTAAGAGAAACGAAGAGCAAATCCATATCCTCCAGTATCAAAAAGAGATCAGAGACAGGGTAAAACATTACAGTTCTATGGAATTTGACATCCTGGAAAGGATGACAAAAGACAAGGAAGAAAGAGAAGTTCAAGCTGCAATGAAAGAGGGAGTCTGGCATCCAAAACTGCATCTGTGGGAACCAGCTCAGACTTAGATAAAGGGAAATCTCCCATGGGAGAAATTCCCCAGACATCTGTGGAACAACATCTTAAATATTAATTACAGACTTAAGAGTAGATAAATTAGAAGCTTATCATAATCACCTCATCTTTAGATACTCAAAAATTACAACCTCTCAGTCACCTGAAATTTCCCAGGTAACCACTGTGATTGAGAAGACTCTACCGAAACAAACTTAGGTTGACGACAATTCTTTAAAGAAGACAAAGATCTCCATTCATGTTTCTGATATTGACGTAACTCATTCATAGGAAGAAGAGGACATAATTTCTCATGTTCCTGTTACTATTGAGACTGGTAATGATTTCAAAAATCTCACCAATGGCGGCAATGGTAATATTTCATCCCCTCTTCCTCAATCTCAACCTTTGTGTGCTCGCTCTTCTTCTGCAATACTTCTTTCATCAATAATGGCTTTATCATCATTTTCTGATGGTTCTGTTGTGACTCCTTTTATGGCTGAGCTTTATCAAAATGCCACTTGTCTACCCGAATCAATCACACCTATTCCTATGGATAAGCCTATTCCTTCATCTGTTCTCCCTCCAGTTTTTTAACATCCCCTTACATATTCCTTGAATCAATTCAGTTTCATCTCCTATGTCTGAGAAAATTTCAATAGTGTCACTATCACTATCATCATTTCTTAAGGCCACTACTGTGCAAATTCCTTCTGTGGAAGCTTCTGTCCATGACATTTCTTCAGCCCCTAAAGTTACTCTTGCTCAGAATGTTGCTCCCTCCACTTCTACCTCTCATATCACTATGGCTATGCCTTCTCAAACCACAACTCAAATTTAATCTTTGATATCCATAGGAATTAGCATACCTCCAATTGATGAAGTCAGAGATGAGTTTAATGAAGATTTTGTGGTATCTTTGGGTGAATATCGATATAGTAAAGCTAAGAGATCAATGGTAAAAAGGGGCAAGAGGGGGGGTAGAGATCAGAATGATATGGATATGTCAATGGTGAATGAAGTTGTATGGACACAGCAATCAAGTGACCCACAATCCTATGCTACATATGCAGCTTCAGTTCTCATAGTGTTCACAGGTTCCAATATGTATGTTGTCAACTCTTTGATCAGAGATTTTGATAAATAAAAGGCAAAAATTGTCAATTTGAAAGAAGCACTAGAGCAGCTCAAGAAACAACATGAGGCCAAGCAGGATGAACTTCAAATGAAGAATTCTACTCTCAGTGTGGAGTTGCAAATAGAAAATAATGATAATGCCACTCTGGTTCAAAAAGTTGCAGTATTAGAGAGACAAAATGAAGATGCAACTGCAAGTGCAGCTTCATCTTCGTTTTCCAAATTTTCCCAAGAAGAGTTTAAGGAGCTTGCTATCAGAACTAATAGGGAACACTTTGATTTGGTATGTGAGTTGTTTAAAACTCTAGCTGATATATTTGAGACTCACATGGTGTTTGACAAGATGTATGTTGTTCTGGAAGACCTGATTGAGGAAACACAACAGGCCTGAAAAACTTATGATTAGGTCATAGATTGGCAGAGGTGCATGAAGGAGATACCTGCTGATGTCACTCTTCTCACTCCTTTTCAGTTTAAAAGAGCCAAAACTATTCTGAGAGCTTGGTCAGATTTGGATGAAACAGTAGTTGATGCCATACAGAAAGCTCAGACTGTTTGCAACAGAAGATGGTATGCAGTTGATAATATCATGACTGAACTATCTTTTCCTACCATGGTGCTTATTGAAAAGGCAAGTCCACCTGGACTGATGATCGAGCAAGTAGAGAAACGAAGGGATGAGAAGGAGGAGAAGATCAAGCAACTTGACCACATCAGCATACACAACACGGAGCAGTTAATCAAACAGCCATTCGCAGTACAAAGTAAGATCCATGTCTACATTCGAGTTTGGCATAAGTTGGATAAGAATGAGGTCGAAGATTATAAGTATAATGCTCAACTTGGCATAGAATCGACCACTTATCCTGATATCAAGGAGCTGCTACAAATTTGAGGGATCTAGAAAGATTTTCTAGGATATTAGCCTTGTTTAGTTTTTTATCCCATTTAGGGGGGACTTTATTGTTTGTAATAATTATTTAAGTGAGTGATCTCTAATGTATTAGGGGCTCTTGAACTTTTGACTTTTGGAAGGGAGACTGATACAAGGGATCGAACAACACTTCATTTTTTTGTCAAGGTCTTTTATGTAATTTATTACAGAGAATTCTGAAGAAATACAATGTTTCAATTCTTATCTCTTGTATTTGATTTATCATATTTCTTTGACAAGTTTTAGTTTCTTGTTCCAAATGATTATATAGTACTGTGGTTCATTTGCAATTGGTTAATATGTTTACTTAACTCTGATTTATCTCTGTTAATTATTAATGCATTGATAAAACTTCATGAAATTTCTTTTATGAATTGTCTTTATCTATTTCTGCAAATGTTTCAGAAATAAGAGTTTTATAGCTTATAAGTTGGTTTTTCAACTAACTTCAACACCTATAGGTTATCTTGAATGGTTTAATTATGATTTATTGTTATTTAATTTTTATTGAACAATTGCAATCTCAGTAAGTACAGTTTCATCTTATTCACATTTTTGTCCATATGATGAATTGCATGTTCTTCATACAGCTCAAGACAACTTGTCAATCATTCAACACCTTTTCAAAGTGGTTTAGATTTATATTAGGTTCTTCTTCCTAGTTAGGTTTTAGTTTTTCGTTTCTTTTATTGACTCTTTGTTTTCCATTATGGAAAATGGATCCCATTATGGATCAAATGCATCCATAAGCCAGCAGAGGCTACAAAAGTATCCATGGGAGATTACCATCCCAAACAGCTCAAGGATAGAACAATACCTGCATGGGATTATTTGAAGCCTTTGGATGGGTTTTCTTCGTGTGTTGCAAGACTTAAACACCCTAATCAGCCACATACATAGATGGGACTTCAATACATCCATTGACTCTAATTTTTCATCTGACCTGCAATTAGTGTGATAAAATGATACAAGACATATTGCAAGTTTCATTGTTCTTGGATGATATCTGATCATTGGAGACTTGCTATCCATTAGCACTTCTTTAGTTGAGAGTTGTTGTATTCACCTTGGAAGTTGTGGCTTTCGCAATGCCTGAGATTTTAGCAAAGAAGAAGCATAGCCCTCTGCAAACTTCAAATTAAAAGCAATATTGCATTGGTTCGATAAGATGGAAAGAGCTTTTCATTTCATAGCTTGTTGTAAGGCAGAAACAGGAGGCAGTTTAGGTACATTTCCTATAGCAGACTGTTTGGCAGAGGAATTTGAAGTACAATGATGATGATCTGTGGTCTTCAAACTTCTTCGAGGACATCAGCTAGGCATTGTTATTCACTTCAAAATCTATCCATGATGAGTAGCTCCTATAATTTTATGCTTTTGATGTACTGAAATCGAGATTATTGTCCTAAAGGGTCCCTGGGAAACCATGTACTATACATAACTGAAATGACTTTAATAACAGTAACTTGGTTCACTGTTATAGACTAGTTGCTTTAAGGCTTTTGATTGAAACTTGTACTGGTAAGGTGATCTTGTGTATTATGCAGGGTTTTATCAGTTTCATTGGAGCTTGGTTTTAATGACTTTATCAGAGTGAGCAGCATCAATAAAATTGCAAGAAATATTTTTTCCTAAGATAATTATGATAAGAGAGTTTCAGTGAACAATGGTTGAGTTGATTGGTTTACTTAGAACATTTGCTTGTGGATCTACTAATGACCAATTTTAGGATTTATCTTTAGTTGTCTTTATTGTTTGCAATTATTCTCTCTACACTGCATCATATGTAAATTGTGTAGAATATGCAACCCTGAAGGAAATGCAGGAGTGAATGAGGGAAGCATCCGTTGATGAGAGATTGGTAGTATTCATTACTTCAAACTTTCTTTCCTATAGATCAAGGCAACATATTGTTGCACAATTAGTTATCTCACTCGGTTATCATTTAGGAAATTGAAGAGTTAAAATATTTAAACGAAGGGAAGATAGCCAAACGAAAGGAGAAACTCAAAGATGTACAAGTGGTTGGTGTCACCTGTTATTCAACGATCAATCCAATCTTGAAGGGAAACAAGTTCCAGGTTAATATCAGTAAAAGCTTAAACTATCATATCTCATTTTCCATGAAGTAAGTATGTTGTATACTAATTATAATCTATTTTATGTTGTATATTTTCATTCTTGATGAGTGCTCATAGATACCATAACCATTAATCTTGCTTCATCTTTCTCAGTTTGGCTACATGAAGTAAGTTATGATGACTATTACATATCTCACTCTCAATCCTAGAAGGCAAGAAATTTCTTTCTGCAAAAGAAAGTCCTAATTTCCTTATGTTTTTTGCTTCAGGATTATTGTTGTTGGAGATCCTTCTCAGTTACCACCAGCTTTATTTGGGGGATCATATCTTTGTGAAGGGACAGATGCTGAAATGATGGGCGATCATAGAAAATACAGCAAGAATTGCTCATTTGAAGAAGGTGAAAATGAAACTAAAGGATATTCGTACTTTCATGATCTCAGAAGGTGGTACATCAATCCACTATGTCAGCTATGGAAATGAAATCTTGTTGCAACTTTTCTTTTTTATTTATATTTTATGGTATAAAATTGAAATGATATTTCTCATATCTATAGATATGTGTCACTGATCCATACATTCACATGTATTTACTATTTATTAATCAGGGCACTATTTCTTCGATTGTTGGAAATGGGATATAAGCCAATAATGCTACGAACACAATATAGATGTCATCCAAGGTGTCCACATTAACATTCTCATTTGAACTTTACAAACTGGATTGAGTTTAAAGTTTAAACTGAATGTTATTTCTGGTGTTTCTGTGAATATTTGAGGTTGCAGTGAGCTATGATAGTTGAAAGTTGATATCATTTATCTTCACAACTAGCTGGGTGGTTAATTTGCTTGCAAATCTATTGAATATAGTTATTTTCACTCATGTTATTTTGTAGGTGTTGTAATAATAATGTAGTTTGTGAAGGTTTCATTTTAATTAGTCAAACATGATTTGCATGTTACTATTAAATTTCTACTATCAAAAATGTTTTCGTTGATACTTTCATGCTTTACAAGTTAATAATTGTACCAAATGAGTTATTTTATGGAGGAAGGATTATCAGTGGTTGCAGGTTTTGCTCAGCCCTGTTTAGATTTTGCATTTTTTTATGTTACATGATAGAATATCTTCATCAAGAACTATCAATAAAAAATGAACAATCATTTCTTACCCTGTTCCTTTATGCTATTGAGAAATTCTCTTCCATGAAAGAGCGAATAGAGCTCTGTCAAGAGCAAGAGCTTAAATGATGTAGGTCAACAGTCTCTAGAAAAGGTTCAAGCAGGAACAAGAAACAACATAGCATAGCAGGGCACAACTCCTGGGTAAATTTCAACATGTAATATATTTTACCCTAAGTGGCCACTAGACTATAGGCCAACATCATAGCTTTCATTCGAATAAGAATCATTCATGTGACCACAATCCCATTCTTCTTTTGTATACTCATATTTCTTCTCATAGTTTTGGCTCTAAATACACGGTATGTTTTATACTCGTATTTCTTATTCTTTTGGCTCTAAATACAGGGTATTTAAAATTCCACAACCAATTCTTTTGTATATTTATGCATTTTGTTTAGTTCTGGATCATGACCAGGAGTACTTACATCCCCATGACTCAAATCTTTATTGTATGTTACTCATTTCTTTTATGTTTTTGGATTTGAGTGAAGGCAAATTTATATCCTGCAATCTATTATTTTATTATATAATTGTCTTTTGTATCTAACATTGAAAAAAACCTTCAATCTGTACAAACACAAAGTAGCACATACTATCTAGGCTATTCCATCAGCTTGTAGCCTGGTAGAAATTAGTCATTTTGTAACCCAAGGATGCAAAAAATTACTCCTTAAAGAAGATATGTAGGCTTCGCGTTTATTTCTATTTTGTTTACTACCATTTATCAATGAAAGCCAGGTACTTCCATAAACAGAGCAGGACAACATGATTAGGCTATTGTTTATCTCCTAGAACCTAATAGAAGTGAAACATACAATCTAAAGTGAACCTAATGGTTCATTTCATGAACTCATTCATGAAAGATATACCCATTGAAATCCGTACTAAAATAATAAATATTTATTAATATGAATATTGATATGGGATTTATGTGATTTAATTCCAATTGCATGCATATAAATAGACAATGAGGGGATAACTCATACCTTTTGGGACAAAGGATGACTTATCGTTATTATAACACATTAAATTATGATGTATGACTATTATTACATAAAACTAATTATAAAATTCTGACATTAAATGATTAATAGTAATATACCCTATGTATATTACAAGTCACGCCTCCTTGAGATGTTGCATCCTCAAATCAGTTGAAGAAACAAGATGAAAAGACAATCAGAGCCTTGAACAATATTCTCAAAACACAAAAGAATCTATCCTTGTGAGGTCAAATTTGATAGGATTTACATGTCAATACATATTTGGAATAGCTTGCTTGGAATCACTAGCATATATTTGGATTAAGTTTAATTCTGGACCTTTGGAATAAAATCATTGACGATCATGTTTTGAATATTGAAAATGATGATTTATGGATAAATGTTGGCCTGGATGATTAAGGTGATGATATGCTCTTATAGTTTAGCTTCCTTTTGTAATATTGAATCCAGAGACTGGTGTTTTTATCTTCACTAGTGTGTCGACGTCATTTAGCTGAGATACAACTTTATCATAACATGTTTCAGTTTTTCCACTTTGATTGAATTGTAAAAGGTTTCCTTATTCATGGTTTAAGTTTTCACCTCAGAAAAATTTTCTAATTCAACTAGATCGATTCAGGTTCTTTGACAACGAGTTGCTTCTCGATTTTTTTTTGCATCTTCTTCTCATTCTTTAACTTCTTGACTTCTTCAAGTAGATTTTTATCATGATTTCTCATATAATAAATTTCTTGATTGTTGTTAGATAGGTATTTAGTAGTTATTTTAACCTCTTTCCTGTGAGCTTCTTTTATGATGCGACTCTATTGTTGTATCTCTTTTATTTGTTGTTGAAATTGGTGGACTTCTGCATCTTGGAAATTTAATTTCCTTTTGGTTTAAATAATTTCTTCATGTCTGTCGACGAATACTTTGTTAAAATCTCTTAATTTCTCTTCTAAATCCTCATAATTTTGTTGTTAATTCTGATCTACGTTGGCCGAGAGAGAAAATCCTAAATTAATGCCTTGCAACATTATTTTCTTGATGTCTTGCTCAAACGCTATGTAGTTTTTATCCAAATTCATGGTAAAAGTACCAAGAGATTTTGTACAAGACTTTCCATGAATTACATCAATTTCATAGGTATCTATGACTTCAAAATTAAGTTTTTGGAAATATCCATTGAGCCCTAATTCGAAATTATCAATCTCATTGATATCCTTTTGTTGTTGAGTTTTTTTAACTTCCTTCTATGTAATTTGTAATCTATTTGTCAACATAGCATCAACAAAAAAAGTTGTAAGGGTCAATGGCAATACTCATGGACTCATTTAGATAATACCTTGCAAACATAGAAAGTTGTTGGGTTCAGCGACAAACTTGGAGGTAAATTTAGTTTCCGAATCCATTGTCAACTTTGAAAATTTCAACTTAAGAGTGATATCCTTGCTTGATAACTAGTAACTACACAAAGTGAAGGTCCCACAATATAACACCAATTTGACCTTTTCGTATACTTAATACCTCCTTTTCTTAGAACCTTTTTACGATAATACGCTTAGAACCTTATAATAAGTTCAATGAGGTCTAGGAATTTGATATTGATTTTCCTTTTTTACCATTTTATTAGTCACTTCAAGGATATAAAACTTGTTTTGCAACTAAAGTGACCTTTGAATAAATTTAGGACTTAGCACTTCAATACATGCATTTTTCCAAGACTTCCATTATTCATGCACAAGATCTCTTCTCAAAAACTTGTGTGATTCTCTCTTAAACCAACCTGACCTTTGGTTTTCAATCCCAAAATATTTTTCATTAAACTCTCACAATATTCCATAGAAGATGGAGATGTCATTTGGTGCATAAAAAACATGGGCAACTAAGAATAAGCAGCTCTAAAATGAATATTATTAATCTTGGTGACAATGGATCTTTAGTTTGAAACCTATGCAACATTGGGGGTTTAATAACCCATTTATTATTTTGTTCAATGTTGTACAGCAACAATCACCCTCTTTCACCATGAGTTGGGTATGTTGTTTTTGATGACTTCAGTGTTGCTTCTTCCAGGGATTTCTACACCTCACTACCACTTGGGCAGTAGTGGATGATAGCAGGGATTCCACCACCTAAACACTTTAAACATGGATTTATTTTACAGCTCGTGAATGGCCAGACCTAACAAATATGTATGTGCACAGAAAACACCCTGTCACACAATGATATGCTGTGAAAAAATTATCAAACAGTACCCACAATCAAAAGAATATTAATAATCAACAGAACTTGCAGGAGAAAATGAATAGTTCAATCTATTTGGCAATTGCTTTCTGTTGAAATAAATAAGTTTTATGTGTTTGATGCTGCCTATCTGGATCCTTTGCATCTCCGTTATTATTTCTCTTTCTATATATATCACTCTGATGGTAGTGGAAAAATAGCATGTTGAATGAACATTGAATGTGTTGAAATGCCCAACTTCAGAACTAAACAATGCAGATATTAATAAAAAAAATCAAATCTTCTGTTAATAAAATGGGCACTAGTCTAAATTTATATTGCCACTAGAAAATTAATTTGATCACAGGTCAACAGACAAAACCAAAGAAGATTGAGGAAGTTCGTGTTAGTAGGGAAGCTAAATTATGGGAGAACATGTTTGTCTCATTCTCTTCAACTTTCCTTGTAAAAGAGTTAAGGGATAATAACTAAAAATTAACTAATTGGTTATCTTCTAATTAATGTTCCTTATAGCACCTGTGTGTCCAAATATAGTAGAATCACCATACAACATTGGTTTGTTGTCAAATCTTACCTTTGTCGTGGTGATTTTTTTTCTTGTCTTTATTACTTTGCATGTGGTGCACTTCTGGAGTTCCCTTGGTTCTTATAATTATTTGTATCAGTCTAGTTGTGGATATATCTAAGGCAGGTTGGCCAGAGATAAACTTACAAACATGATTGAATGTTTCATGCTGATTTTCATATAAAATGTGTCAACTATAATGTTGGGTATGCTTTTATTATATCATTCAACTCTTTTTGAAATATGTGTTGAATTTCTTTTGCTTGCTTATTTTGGTTTCCTTCAGACTTCTATAAAAATATGTTTCATTTTCTAGAATTGGCTGATATGGTAGCTTATGGTTTGGAACACTCAGTCCGAAATCTTTCACTTTCATGTATTTTTATATTGTCACTGATAGATTGTTTTATGAATGGCAAGTTTTTCTTACCTTATTTGACTTTAACTTTGCTTGATTTCATATAATGATGTTTTTCTCATATATTCAGGCACGCCAAGAGATATTCCATAAATTGGTTGACTTAATTGGTATCACATGCATCACAGAGGTATTCAGTTCTCTCTGGTAACTTGAATGGATATGCCAGATAGGGAAAATTGTACATAGCTCTGAGGAATTAGTTTATCATAAATACTAGTTACTGGTAAGTTGTAATAGTAATAATTATGTAGTTTGTAGATTGCTATCTATCATTAATTTGTTTGAATATCATCATTTTCAAGCAATAACAACTTCTTAAAGGGTCCTAGCTCAATGGTAGAGTTTATGCCTAATTAATGGTAGGAGGTTGGTGGTTCGATTCCTCCATGCCTTATCATAAATTTGTGACTGCAAAAATGACTAAATTCGCATATATACGACTATTAGTAGATAATTTCTCGTCTCTTAGTTGTATTTAGCTTAGTAATTAATATGTTATCATATAGTAGTTTATATAGTTGTATATTTGGTAATTAATTGTTGCAATCAGTGACTAAATCATTGACTATCAATGACTAAATCAATGACTAATAATTCTAGCTATTAATGACTAAGTGAAATACAAGTAGCTATAAGATAAGGGAAATTAGATACTATTAGTCACCAACTCAAAAATAGTCTATTATAGCCTAATTTTAGTCATTTTTTTAGTCATTATTTTATCATTTTGTACTAGTGTCTCCTAGGAAGAGAATTGGAGACTGTTTTCTTTTTTTTAAAGGTACAGTAATAAGGTTATATGGGTTTGTTCATTAACCCTATATACTACCTGCATTTTTTACACTCAGAGTATTTGCTTTGGAACTGATCAAACAAAAATTAATAGTGGAGAATGAGCATTTTATAAATTTTAAGAAGTCTTCAAAGTTCAGGTTCCCATGGGCTGTAGGCCCATTTATCATTAAGAACATATCTTCCCTTCCAATGATTGAAAGCTTGCTAAGAGAAATGGGGTTTCCAACTGAAGCTGCTATAAATTATGATCCCCGTCATATTATTTCCATCAGGAGGTAGGTTAATAAGAATAATACTTTTGAACACTTTAAAGTTGCAGGTCTAACTGAGACTGCAAATTGGCTGGACTACCCCCATGAAACTCAGAGAGACATAGACATGCAATAAGGCTTCACTTCTTCAATGAGAGAGGTTAGCTCATTACAGCTTGATTCCAACAGTTGAGAAAGTTACACCCATAGCCATATGCTCTGAGAGCACTAACAAAAGAGACTTCTCTGATGCTATGGACACAAAGGAGGAAGACACAACTAGAACACCAAAGAAACAAAAAATTGAAGAAGCGGGACATGCTGTCCAAGTATCAAAAATCAAAGGTAAGAAAAAGAAGCAGATGAAAGTGAAAGGACCTACATTTGAGGTCAAATAATATTCCTTTGATGAGACACCCATTGATTCTATCTCACAGTTCAAAACTAGGACAAAATTATTTGAATAATATAAGGATGACAAGGATGTAGCTTCAGAAGAAGATTTGAAATTGTATATAGAGGTGAGAAACATCTCTAGTAAGGATGTATCCCTAGTCACTATTAGGGATCATTCTAAAAACACTTTGAATTTGGATATAGCAACCAAGAATAAGGTTGTTGAGATGAAAATGAGCCTAGAGAACATCCCCATTCTAGATATGATTCACTTGCATAAGAAAACCAGGGACATTATTTATACTGATCTGTTAAATGCTACACTGAAACTATCAAGGTTGCAGTCCAGTAAGAGTAAAATTGAAAATCGGTTTAGACATGAGAAGGTGGAGAATAGGGCCCACCAAGAATAGATCAAGAAGTTACAAACATATTTGTGGGTTGCTAACAGCCAGGAAGACAAAGGGTATTCCACATAGAAAATATTGAATGAAAAAGAGAATACCATTCAACTACTGAAGAAGAAGTTGAAGATTCCATCTACTTAGTTTATACAAGCCTCTGAGCTGACAGATCTTGAGAAGGAAAAAGGAGACTTGAATGGTGAAATAATAGATTGTAAATCCATGCTATTGAAGTATATTGAAAAATAAAAACAATGGGAGAGATATATGTCTCTCTTAGTTGAGAGTGAGAAGACGCTCAAAGCTAAATCTGATGAATTAGAAAAGAAGCTGCAAGAGAAAGAGGAGGAGTTGCAAGAAAAAGATAAAGAACTTGCAAGTAGAATCATTCCTCCTTCTACTGAATCTGGTGAACAAACCATTGTTAAGGATATGCCACAGGTTATTCTGAAAGAATTGGAACTGGTTGGATTTAAAAACCAAAACAAAAATTTGGAAAGTTTGGATTTAAAAAGAGAACAAGAAAGGAAGGCATGGGAAGAAAAGTGCCAGGAGTTGCAAAGTAAAAATGATAAATTTATGAAACAAGTCATAGGTTATTCATCAGTACAAGAAGAAAATAATGTAATATGAGATTCCCTCATATCAGAAGCAAGCAAGTTAAGGGCTTACTTAGATTACATCTTGGATAAAGAGGTTGTAATTCAATCGACTAAACAGAGCATGACAATAGTGAGCGAAATATTGAATAAAAGACCCATTGAGTATGCCAAGAACACTGTAGATTTTATAAATGGGTTAAGAGAAGAAGAATTGAAGACTTCTAATATCAAAGATAGGATACCTATTTTAACATGGGTTAGAAAAGTGGTCAACAAGAATCAACAATTGGATACAGTCCGGGATAAAATAGATATCATGGCACACCCGTTGAAGCTTTTCATAAACATGTTTGATCCTCTGTTTAAGAAAGGAATCCCATTATTTTTGGAAGAAAAATGTTCCATGATGACACAAAAGGAATATCAAGACATATTAATTGAATGCATATTGGATCATACAAACTTTGATGACATGCAACAATCATTATCTGGAAAAACAAGTGTAGACAAGCTGGAAGATGAGTTTGAGATATTATTTTCTTTCAAGGATGTGTGTGCATGTTTTCAAAATTATTCTTACAGGAATCATGTGGAGCTTCCCGTGCTATCAAAGGAAATGTTCGCTTTGGATTTGCCATCTATGGACCAATGGAAAACAATGGAAAAATTTGGAAGGTCCAAGTATACCTTTCATGGTTGAAGATGTTGAATATCATGAAGTATTTTTTGCTAAAGAATTAGATAGATCGGCATTTAGTTTACTTTCAGAATCAGTTAGTATTTAATAAGTGTCGGATGACGCATGTAAAGGAAGTTATGCCTATTTCTAGCAGTTTGTTATTTCATCTCATGGAGCAATTTTTATAAGAACTAGTTTGTGCAATGAAAAGAGTGTTGGAACCCATGAGAACTGAGCTTTGTAATTTGAGACTTATTTTGAATAAAATCATAGAGCCGAAGATGGCCTTTTTTGCAAAGATTCATGTGTTGTTTATGTTATAGTCTATTCTTCTCCTTCTCAATGTGAATGTTTTCCTGTTATTACTTCCATAATGTCTTATTTCATGTCTAAAATAAGTGTATGATAGTACAGAATTCATATGTATATGCTCTGTCTATGAATTTTAGATATTCACTGAATTTTTTTCCACTAATTTAACATTGGAGTCATCCTTGTTAGATTCCCATGTTAATGGACTATTAATTCTTTATTCTAATCCACCAGACTAAAGAATTTTGACTGTGACTAAATGGATACCTTTCCTTTGCTTGATATTTCCATGCAAACAACATTGTGATTGATACATATTTGTTTTGAATCCATTGCCCAATGTATACTTTCCTTGTTTCAACCAATACAACAGTCTGAACTTTACTTTTATTTTTATATCTGGCCTTGTCAAACAATCATTGAGAGATCCCTCTCTAAAGAGAAAGAAGCCAAATTTATTTCCTAAATCTTGGTCTTGTGGTTACCTTGAGATTACCTTTTGCAACCAGAGGTACATTTTGAGTGCTAACACCTCCTCAAACTCTGTTCTTTTTTTATCTCACCTTGATCACCTTGAAACTGATTAAAATCACATAAATAATTGTAAATTGCAATATAGGGGGTCTTATCACAAGCTAGCCTATCATGTTCATAGAGATGTTCAGTGAATGACATTACCATCAGATGGTTACCAAGCCAGGTTAATGGCTTGCAATTTACATTGTAAATAATGTTTGTTGTTTTCTTCTGTGTTTAACTGCAACTTGTTGTATTCAAGGACATTGGGTCTTATCACAAGCCAGCCTGACCATGTTCATGGGTCCTATTTTGGATTGGAATTACTGATAGGTGGTTACCAAGCCATGGTAATTTCTTTTAGTGTAAAAACTAAAAGACAAGGAGTCTCTTGAAAGACCTAGCTTGTTTAGTTTCCATGTAGTATTTTTGTATGGCATTGCACCTTACAAGGGCAGTGGTCTTGTTTTAATCAAGATGTTGTTTATATTTCAAAAAACAAGAGAAAAATAAGAAAAGGGAGGAAATTATATGTATTTTTTGTGTGTAATAACTCTGTGTATATACTCACTAATAAACAATATACTTTCAAGGTGATTACTAGTTTTATGGTCATAAAATAGAGTATTGGGCATTATAATGTCTTAATTAATTCACCAAATATTCAATTATCAAATGAGGTTGGTAAACTTAGAGTTGACACATAGTATATGAGAAGATAGAGAGGTTCCTAGGGTGTTGTGAAAATATTTTAACAAAGAAAAGATCGAAAGATCTTTCAAAATGAAAAACAGAGTCAAACTTCTTGAAATTCAACTATTAAGGTCATTAAACCGAAACAGAGTATTAGACTAGAGCAGTATCAACCTATACTACTCTACTCTATAAACAAATGCTGAAAGATAAAGATATAAATAATACTAATATAAGAAACTAAACTACCTATTAATTAACTATTCCACTTCTTAATCTAAGAATTAGAAAGCTTCAAAAACAACTTCAGAAACTGACTATACAAGGAATTATAATATTGGAAGCAATATTACAACAACTGGATATACTTTAAGAACTTCAAAAATTAATCTATACATTCAACTAACAAAATCTACATAATGGTTAAGCTAAACTATCTAGTTCCACTCTCCTTGAGGATTCTGAGGATATGCATTCATTGTGATCGCAACTGGAGAAGGAGTAGTGTCAAAATGGATTTCAAAAGAAGTAAAGAAACTGAATGGGATAAATCTAATTTAAATTCTACAAATATGTTCAAACTAAGGAATGCCCAATTACAGGTGATGTTAAACACGGTGATTTATTCCATAAGCAAATGACTCTTAACTAAGAAAGATGTTATGAACAATTAATCTATTAATTAAGAAACAAGAATTTTTTTAAGGATTAATTTTATAAATAAACAATTCTTATATGAAACGAATGTAATCCTGAAATATAACTTATAAACAAGTAAAAAACTTAATAAACAAAACTTGATTAAGAAATCTCCTCTAAATCCTTTTCTACAATTCTTTTCAGTAACCACACAATGAAGGAAACATGTCCTATTTCTACGATCAATTTACAAAGTACTGGTGTGCTTCTATAGAAATTAACATATCTAACCCTAAACCTAATATACACAAAGATAAACTAGACTAGATATATAATTATCAAATGTTATAACAGTAATAAGTGAGGAAATCAGAAACAAAAGAAACATAACCAAGCATAATTCAAATCATACTAAGGTAAGAGGAGGTGAAAGATAAGGATGGAACTTCATAAATACTTTGAATAATCTAATATAAGGTCCTAATGGTAAATATAACCATTATCTAATTACCAAAATAGAACAGAATTCAAAAGCCATAGGAACAGAACCTTTAAACAGGCTTAAAACCAAATGGAAATATTAAAGGCTGAACGAAGGGCTAGATAATAGGCTGAACAGACGGTCTGAATGACAGGCTGAACAGGTGGTCTGAATGATAGTCTGTATAAAGAAAAGAGTGTAAATGGCCTAAATGATCTAATTATCAGTTGATTTTGTGCATATGAAAACAAGATGCATAAAGGACAGTAAGTAGACTTATTCAGTAATCGAACTAACAACAAAAAGACTTATGCTAATTCATGATTATAAAGAAACTATTTTCTATTGCATTATAAAACAAACTAAAGTGTAACCAAAGTAAATTTATAACAAAACAAGAGTTAACAGAACTTAATATGTAAAGCAATTCAGATCTATGTAACTATCAATATAAAATTAAAGAATGAGATGTAAAACGATTAGAAAGGAAACTAGAGACAGACTATGCACGCAACCGGTTATTTGATTCTAGAAATGAAACTATATTAATAGCAAAGATGATACTCACAATAAAACACATGATACAGGAGATAATGAAATAAACAATTACAGAAACCAAATTACATAAGTAAACTGGAAATGAAACTATATTGACTACAAGAAAGGAAATGACAAAAATACACACATAAATGGAGACCACTGGTTGTTGAGGGGCCCTCTCAGTAATCAGGGTTTCGCTTCAATAAATCACTCACAAAGACAGGAACATGTGTGAACAACAAAAATGTAACTTATATTAAAATTCATAACATTGTTACATAGTTTCTCTTCTAACGTTGACTGATTAACATGCTAACTCTACTCTCGCTTGGAGGTAGCTATATATAATGTTTACAAGGATGAGTAGGTCGACCCTTTCAATGGTTGACCTCTCCTAAAATAGTCAACCATTATTACAAACAAACGACCATATGACAACGCACAGTCATCCTCCTGCTATTTCGCATGGTGGTCTACTCACGTGGGATGCAGCATATAGTTTCTTGTTGACATGGGCATGAGTAGTGTTGTCGAACAGAGAAGGTAGGATGGAAAGCCTTCTAGAGCGAGGTTCATCGAATCATCAAACGTGTGGACAACAGAGCAACTGAAAACTATTCTACACTTTAACGTTTGGGAATATGCCAACAAACAGTGCGCAGTTTGATCGGCGGGCTAAATGGTGAGTTGGATCTGATCTGTGCATATCTAGCATGGGCGCGTGACCAATATTAGCTCGTGTAAATACTATGACCTACAAAAAAATTTCACATATCAAACATATTTCCAAATATCAATGAATTGATTAGTAAAATCATGAAATAATAAGAATAAAATAGAATTTGCATAAATCCCAAATGTATTCATACCTGAAGTTGAATGATAAGCTGTATGACAAGAATATGTCAAAAGGTAACAACATAGATGTCAAAAGAGAGTGATACAAATAAATGCACCATGGGGAGATATGCAGGATCCCAAGTTCTACTACGCATTATCCCATTCATCAAAATCACAAAGATAGATATATCATTATGAAAGATAATGAAATGATACAAATATATGCCACCCAAAATGTGGCCAAAGTGAACATCCATCAAAGATAACTCAAGAAGCTTGATCCTCCAAGAAATAAAATCGCCATGTGCCAAAAGAACACAATCACGAAGATACCAATCAAATCTGATCTAATGACATAGGTGAGGGTCCCATGTCCCATAATTATGCAAGAAATAAAACGATGTATAGAGATGTCTCATCATCTATTCGCTCAACCAAGAAATGGATGAAGAACCTGTTATCACTAAGGTTGGACCTAGACTTCTAAGGTTCAAGCTTAGAGAAATATTAATGATAAATAAAAGATGATTGATAATAAAGTTTATAACAGTCAAGGTAGGTAATCAAATGGCATGGAAATAATGAAAATATAAATCATTAAATTGCAAAACTTATAAGTAAATGTAAAATCCAATAATAGAGAATACCACAAGCATGAATTCATAAAAAAGACAAGTAAATATTTGTAGTAGAGATTTAAAGATAATATGGGAATTATAAGTATTTTGGTACAGATATATCAGACTATACACAGAATAAAATTATAAACAACATGTAATCAATTATTAAATAAAACTTGCCTCACTGATTATGATCATTTCAAAGCAGTAATCATGTATTAAAGATACAAAGTAAATACATGCATGCAATCCATTATTCAAGTCTGATCTTCCATATTTGATTCCAACCCATCTATCTGACCTTACTGTCTAATATATACAACCATTTTCCAAAATCCAAAACAGTTTCAAGATCCTTATCTCATGGATCACGAATGACTCAAAATAGAAAATTTATTTTTATGTGGAGCTAACTTGAAATTCAAATTAAATTCTAAACCTGACAAGTGGAATAAAGATAACAACAACCTTATCTAATGTATGCTATCGAATCTATTTAAATTCAAAAATAACCTAGCCCTTTCATCAAAGACTCTTAGACACCTTGACTAAAATAGGCATATCATGCATAAATTGAGATCTATTTTGTAACCTGGAATACTCAGCATCGTTATTCAGCTCCTTATTCTACAATTTCTTGTTCTAGTTCAATACATGCTTGTACTGCTTCTATGTTTCTCTCTTCTTCTTCAATATATCTTTAGAAATGATAACAAGATTCTGATAATCAGTCACTTTTTCCTATAAATCCTCTCACAGTATTTTGTTTGAAATCATCAGGTTTTCATTTAAATCCTGTAGATATTTATTTTGCTCTTTGTAAGAAAACATAAACTTCATTATTTGAGCCAATTCTGGAATAATCTATGCTTCCTATGTGTCCACAATGGTTTCATCCTCTTGTAAAAACTATAGACCTGAGCCAACATCATTTTCAGCATAATTTTGTTTGTTTGTACAAAATGATTCTAGGATATGTTTTGTCATTCCCTGAAGTTCTATAAACTTCTCACCCTATGAAATATGTTCTTCATTCATTAACTGAATTTTTTCTTTGCTAACAAACTCTGCTATGACCACCACTTCACTGTCTTCTAAAAGACCAAGTACATGGTTTGGGTTTATTTCGGATTCTAATTTACTTCTCAATCGCATTCTGGGTTTTGAACTCAAATCCACGCCCTTTACTCTTAGGTTTTCAGCTCATTTCACCTTTGTAATTTCTTCTGAGCACACCTCTTTGTTAGCATTCTTGGTAACACACACTTCTGATAACTCATCATTCACCACAATCAATTTCTCTCCTATTTATTTGCTTGTTTCATTTGTTGGTTCCAAATCTTGCTCTGTTTGCTTACCTGATGTTTCACATTCATTTTCTTTCCCCTCTTCCTTCTATTTTTCTGCCTTGAATCCTGATACAAAAAGGAAATATTCCCAATTTTCCCTTTTTTCTTCAAATGAAACACTATTAACAACTTAATTAACCCCTGATGAAAGAGAGAACGAACTCTATGTTCCTGGTGATTCTGAATCCTAGCAATCATTTTTTGCAAACTCTTCAACAAACAATAAGGAAAATTTAACTTTTGGTCTCCACTAAGATGCATTAGAAAACGTAGATGACATCTTAAAACCCTATCATAACGACCTTCACAAGTTATATATCTCTGTATAATTTCTAATGGAATTATCCACACGGGCTTAAGCTTACTAATATGTATGCCATTTTTCCAATCCAACTTTTCAAACCCTAGAAAAAGGAATTTTCTATAGTCGGCTTCAAACGATTGCTGCTTAAACCATTTTTCACCATCAGATGGTACACCAATAGCCTCTGCTATAACATCTTCATCCACCCTTATCTGCAAATCTTCAAACCAGACAACTGTATCCTTATAGTTTTTAACAAATTCCCTAGTTATCTATACATTATGACCTTCCAATCTTTCGCAGAAGGGAAACCATCCAACATCACGCATCATCTTTGAAGACCTAGGAAATTCATGAACCCATTGCAAGTTATCGGGCTCTAGCCTGCATAAAAATCCACTGATTTTCTTTTTCTTGGTCATGCTACATGAATCTGGAATACTCTGGGCACCTGTATAATAGAATCCCTTATCCCAAAACACGATTTTACAATATTGACAGTAAAAAGAAACCCAAAACCCTATGCGTGATGAAATTGTATTGTATCATAAACTATCATTATGATACAACATAGTGTTTGTTGTTATTTTTTAATGAATCCATACTATGACCTTGACACCTCTGTACCATCCCTATCAAGTGTCTCCATTTCATCATTGCAAATATCAAACTGGAAGCAAAACCATATTTCACATTTTTCTGTGTGCTGCCAGTTTATAATCAAAGTCATATATAACATTTGATTTACCATGTCACTTTCTCTAATACGAATTAAAATACTTTGAAAGATTAATAATATGAGCCTTATTTTAATTTAACAAATGAAAAAAAAAACTAACAAAAACATTAAAAAAAAAAACTAGGGTAAAAATAACATAAGTTTCCATAGTAAGGACTAGGATAAAACTAGGATAATGACTAAATGGAAACACTAAAAAAAAAATCCTAAGTTAAATACAAAAAAAAAATCTATAGATAACATCTGGCTCCAACTAGGGATAAAGCTCTCCTTGTGAGGCTTTAAGAACATTTTGACCTGTGCCTTCTGAAACCTACTAGAATCATATTTTTTGTCTTATTGGGCTGGAGTCTTATTTATGAAACTGAGATGATATATACACTAAATATGTACACTAACCCTCTGCAACTCAATATGTGTGGAAACATTTTAAAAAACGTCCATTTGCTAGACCTGCAACTTCTTCACCATTCAAATTCTGTAAGACAAAAGTATTATTTCCCAAAATATTAACCACTACAAAAGGTCCTAGCCATAGATTGTCAAATTTTCCATGCTTACCTTTATCTTCATTTCGTACATCCCACCTGAGAACCAAGTCAGCAACTGCAAAGACATATTTTTTAATTTTTTTATCAAAACTTTCTTTTACCTTTTTTCTATGCATCTCGGCTATATCCATAATGGCTTCTCTTTATTGCTGCAAATGGATTATTTGAAACATTCTTCTTCTTATATCATCAGGTTCCTCTCTCATTTCCTTCAAAAATTTAATTACTGGGGAAGCAAATTGAACAGGAAACAAAACATCAACTCCATATACCAACTGAAAAGGGGATGTCTCAATTGATTTCTTTATAGTTACTCTATCATCCCAAAGAGAAAATTTTAGTTTGGTATCCCAACTCTTTTTATTTTCAAATAACATTTTCTTAATACTGTTCACAATACTTTTATTACTAGATTCTGGTAATCCATTACCCTGTGGGTAATAAGGTGTGGACTGTTTCAAACTAATGTTATTTTCTTCACAAAATTTCACCATCTTTTTGGACTTGAAGACTGGGGCATTATGAGTAATTAATTTCCTAGGACATCAAAATCTGCTGAGAATATTATCTTGAAGGAAATTAAATATAACCTAATCAGTTTATCTTCTTGTGGGAATTGCCTCCACCCACTTAGTGAAAAAATCAATAGCAGTTAAAATCTATTTGTGTTGAACACTAGAGGGAGGATGAATTTCTCCTATAAAATATAAACCCCACTGTTGGAATGGAACATTTATTGCTATAGGTTTCAAGGGTAAAGACTGTAATTTATGCTTACCTGCAAACTTTTGAGACTCCACACAAGCTCTGACCTGATGATATACATTTATAAATAGGTAGGCCAATAATATCATGCTCTTAAGATTTTGAATGTAGTTTCTTTCCAATATTTATGTCCCCCACATACCCCACTATGTAACTCAACAGTAATAGCATCAACCTCTAATTTATCCAAACATTTTAGTAATATACCTCCAGGATCTTTCCAGTATAAAACTTGATCAATTAAAACACATTTAAGTGCTCTAAGTTTTAATGATATACACTCATTTTTATTTAGATCTGGAGGGCATTGTAAATGTAGGAGGAAATATACAATCTTTTCATACCAAGGAGAATCACAATACCTGCTATAGATCTTCTCCCTGTTATGCTCTATTGCTACATCTTTCTTTGAATTTTCTGCCATCAAATGAAGATCTAATACCTGACAATTTGGTTCTGCTAGAATCTTGGATAAACCTTGACCTTTCACCAACTTGGTAGGTTTAATATCCACGTCGTATTCCATAACCTTTGCTATCCATCTGCCTCTTTTTCCTTCACTGTCAGGCTGTACCGGGATTTCCATAACTGTTGAACTTGGAACATATGCCAAAATTTTAGAATGTAAAACATAAATTCTAAAGAACTTGAGAGCTTTAACCAGTGCATATGATTTCTTTTCCATTGTATTATATTTAAGCTATGAATATCTTAATGTTTTACTAAAGAAAGAAATAGGTTGTTCTAAGCCATCTGAATTCTTTTGCAATAAAACAGCAGCTATGGTATATTCAGTTGCAAATGAAAAAACTACAAAATCCTTAGTATAATCTAGAGCTATCAACACTGGTGCTTCTATTAATGCATGCTTTATCCTTTCAAATGACTGTCTATCTTGATCTGACCATTTAACTTCCTTGTCCTTCTTAAGCATCTCACTGATATGTTTAATAATCTCTGCTAAATTAGGAATGAACCATCTTAAAAAATTAATTTCCCCAATGAAAGATTGAATTTCCTTTTTCTTTCTAGGAATGGTGATTTTTAAAATGGCTTTTACTCGTTCTGGATCTATTTTGATTCCTTCAGCAAAAACAATGTGACCCAACAACTTACCCTCTGTCATAGCAAAATGAGATTTCTTTGGGTTTAATGGCAATCCAAATTTTTGGCACTTAACAAAAATCTGTCTTAGGTGCTTTAGATGTTCATCATCAGACTTGGAAAACACTGTGATATCATCTTGGTATATTACTACAAATTTTTCCTTTTCCCCGTGAAGGTTATGTCCATTTCCCTCTGGAATGTAGCACCTGCGTCCATAAGCCCAAAAGGAATTTTATCATACATGAATGTTCCCCAAGGTGATGTGAATGTTGTTTTTTCTCTGTCCTCAGGCTGTACTGCAATCTGATTATAACCAAAAAAAACCATCAATCATTGAAATTCTCTTAGAACCTACCATTCTCTGCAAAATCTGATCAATTTTAGGAAATGAATAATTGTCTTTTAAGCAAGATCTGTTCAAGTTGCGGAAATCCACACAAAGCCTTATTTCTCCATTTTTATTACATATTGGCACAAGGTTGGAAATCTAGGATGAATATCTAAGAGGTGCAATAATATTTGCATCCAACAATTTTTTTGCCTCTTTTTCAATTACTGGCAGCAATGCTAGATTAAGCCTTCTAAGTTTCCGTTTAAAAGGATTAGTATTTGGTTTCAATGGAATTTTATGTTGAATTATGCTAGTGTCATAAGTTCTTAAATCTTCATATGAACAAGCAAATATGTCCACAAATTCTTTCAACAAACTGATATATTTTTTCTTTTCCCCCTCAGACAGTACCTTTGACATTCTGATCATTTTGGGTTCAACTTCAAAACCAATATTATAATTTACAACATTTTCTTTAGTGGTCTACAATGTGGGTTTCGACAAAGTATCATATTTTGATAACAACCTCTCAAGTAGAACAAGTCCGTTAGGAATCAAATTTCCCTTTAATTCAACAATCTTATGGTCAGCAATTGAATCTTTTGTATAAGGTACATTTTCAACCAACTCAACATCTTGATCCTGATCAACTAAATCATTATCAAATTCACCTGTTAATTCCAAAACTCTTTTATCTCCTAATCATCATGAAAGAATTTCCAATATTTGATGTCATTTGGGACAGATGGCCTGTATCTTACATCAATTGGATATTTCAAATGTGTTAATTTTGGAACCTTGAAGTAGGCTGCTACTAAAGCTAAAGAATCTGATGTTTCATTATACTCTTTTGGGACAAAATTTATGTTGAAAGCTAAGAAGAGATTATCTATTAAATCCCACACCTCATTTCTATATACTTTCAACAAATGCTTCTTTACCTGGTAAATATTCTTGACTTGCTGAATTACTAATTCGCAGTCGCCAAATACAGCAATCTCCTAAATATCCAAATCTTTTGCTGCTCTCAATCCTAGAATCAATGCTTCATACTCAACAGTATTATTGGTTGTTTTGAATTCCAGTTTGTACATGAGAGAAATAATTTCACCTCCAACCAAAATGAGTACAACACCTGCTCCTGCTCCTTCCTTAGTTGATGAACCATCAAAATACATCTGCCATAAACCATCTTCTTTTACTTTCTTTTTCTGGACTGGAATATCTTTGTGTACTTGTAAAACTCCTTCAAAATCATCACTTAATTGCAGAATACAAGAACCAAAGTTCTCCTCTATTGAATAAATTGGATGATTATTGGGATGTTTACTGTCACTTACCAAATACACCAACTGTACATCTTTGTAGAGTCTCATGTACTCTCCTCCAAACACTATAATTGTGGCATAAGAAAGGTCCATTTGAAGAGTTCCTCCCACTCTTTTTTCCCAAGATCTAGACAACAGCATGCCAAATTTAGGAGAAATTTCTACTACAACCACATCCATTAGTACACTTTTCATAGGTATCTGTGTCAAATTCACCACAAGATCTTTGATAACCCAAAAACACTTCACTGCCCTAGAATCAAATGCATACAAGTCATGATATGGTTTGGTAACAGTCAACCCTAAAGCTTCCATGACTGCTTTTGGCATGAGGTTGTGTGAAGCTCCTGAATCAAGAAGACAATTATGTAATAATTGCTCATGAATTGTGAGAGTCACATAAAAAGGAGGATATTTTGAATTGTCATCAGGCTGATCAAAAAATTTAGAACCCACAATGATGGTAGGATTTTCATCCTGCAAATTAATTTCATCAGAAGGGATAGAATTCGCTGCATATTTAAAAGTTTTAAAATTTGCTTCCCTATAGGATTTGTTTTTTATCAATTATGTTAAAGAAACAAGGATATTAATCTTATTAATTTCATTCTCCAAATTAAAACCACTTGTACCTTTATTAACTTCTTCAGGAACTACCACTTTATCTTTGTTCTCCTGTACAACTTGTTTCTGCTCTAGAGGCAACCTTTGTTTGGCAGGGACATTTTTTACAACTTTCTTTACTTGTGCTGCATGTTTTACCCCTGATCTGAGACCATATGATTTTTTGTGGGGCCTTCTGACAAATTTCAGGCAGAGACATCTCTTGTTCAAAATTATTTCTTCATAATAATAGAGCATTGTAGCATAATGATAATCAACTTTAGTCAAAAAATGAAAAGAAGTATCATCATCAAATTGACTAATGGCGTCTTCTTGTTCTTCCAATTCCTCTAACTCTCCCTCATCTATCTCATATGACTCATCATCTCTCACATGATTATTTTGAAACGGAGGTTGAATTCTTTGATCTTCATTTTCTCTTCTTTCCCTCTGAATATCATTGTTTCTTCTTTCTCTTGGTAAAAATCTGAGAACAAAAGGTATTTTGAATTGATTTTGATTTCTCTCTCCTTCAGGTATAGGCTTATTCTGATTTTTATTTCCCAATTCTAACCTATCAATCTTAGCAGATAAATTTTTAATGATTTTATTCATTTCATCCATTTTAATATCTGAAGCTCTTCCTGTAGAATTGGATGGAATAATTTCCTTTTTTCCTTTTTTATCAGCCATTTGATAGTCTATTTCTTCTTTGAGTTTATTTGAAGCCAATATTTTGGATTCAACTTCCAATGCAGCATCTTGCATATTCAAAAGAGTTATATATTTTATTTCTCTTAACAATAAGGAGAATCCATGATCAAAACAATTTGCATAGGTTAACTTCGTTGATCTTTTAGAAGGTTAGATTTCAGTTGGTATCCTACTGTACATTTTATTGAACCCCTTAGAAAAGTCTCCCATGGCCTCATCTTTCTTTCTTTTCAATGATACAAACTCTGTAATGTAATATAGATAGTCTTTCGTATATCCCCATTGTCTCATGAACACTTCTTCTAAAGCATCTATATCATCTATAGAGTTTGGTGGTAATTCCCTAAACCACTTTCTTACTTCACCATCTAAGCTCTGAACAAAAACTCTCATCCAAACATCTTGATTTTCAAAGTTCTGATTATCTGCATAACTCGGATATGTATTCCAGTGCTCTTCCACTGTAACATGTCCTTGACCATTGAATCTCGGAAAATATTTCTGATAATATCCACCTAGGAGAGCATTTAAAGGATGAGGAAATACTAGAGGGGCATATCTTGCTGCTACCATGGAAACCATCCTATCTGGGGGTTGAGCAGCCATATTTGGTGGATTTAATGCTAAAGTCTGTGGGGTAGATGGTGGTTTGGTTTGTGAAGTAGATGACAATTCAACTTTCAATTGACCAATTAAAATTCTACTAGTGAGAGGTATATAAGGTGATGATAAAGATTCAAAAGTAAAGGCTTCATATGGTCATTGTATATGCTCAGATGTCAAAGGATTTAAATAAATCTTAAAATCATCAACTTGGGTAGGATTAAAATCTACAAAATCAAGAAATCTGATTTTCTTTCTTCCTGAGTATCAAATGATGTTGCGGGAAATACTATTGTATCTGAGGAAAGTTGAGGACTACTGGATGATGAAAATTCAATTTTCCCTTTAGCTTCTCTCAAAATCCTTTCTGGATTAGAAACTCCTGAATGCAGAGGAGATGAAGGATTTTCTCGAGTTCCTATCTATCTTGAAGCCACTGTAACTTTCTATAGGTAACTGATGTAGGTGACTAATGTAGTCTACAAACAATTATTACTGATCTTGTTCACCTTCCAAAATCATATATAACAATATGAAATACCCAGGGAAGATGTAGTTAGGTTTCTCCGTCCCCGGAAATAGTGCCAGAAGATGTTATCACAAAGGTTGGACCTAGACTACTAAGGTTCAATCTTAGAGAAATATTAATGATAAAAAAAGATGATTGAGAATAAAGTTTATAACAGTGAAGGTAGGTAATCAAATAGCATGGAAATCAATGAAAATATAAATCATTAAATTGCAAAACATATAAGTAAATGTAAAATCCAATTACAGAGAATACCACAAACATGTATTCATAAAAAAGACAAGTAAAGTTTTGTAGTAGAGATTTAAAGATAACATGGGAATTATAAAAATTGTGGTACAGATGTATCAGACTATACACAGAATACAATTATAAACAACATGCAATCAATTATTAAATAAAACTTGGCTCACTAATTATCATTTCAAAGCAGTAATCCTGTATTAAAGATACAAAGTAAATACATGCCTGCAATCCACTATTCAAGTCTGATATTCCATATTTGATTCCAACCCATCTATCTGACCTTACTGCCTAATATATACAACCATTTTCCAAAATTCAAAACAGTTTCAAGATCCTTATCTCATGGATCTCGAATGACTCAAAATAAAAATAAAAATTGTTTTTATGTGGAGCTAACTTGAAAGTCAAATTAAATTCTAAAACTGACAAGTGGAATAAAGATAACAACAACCTTATCTAATGTATGCTATCGAATCTATTAACTTAAAAAATAACCTATACCTTTCATTAAAGACTCTTACCTCGGATAAAATAGTCATATCATGCAGAACTGGAGATCTCTTTTAACCTGAAATACTCAGCATCTTTGTTTAGCTCCTTATTCTGCAATTCCTTGTTCTGGTTCAATACCTGCTTATACTGCTTCTGCATTTCTCTTTTCTTCTTCAGTATATCTTTAGAAATTATGACAAGCTTCTGATAATCAACCTCTTTTTCCTTTAAATCCTCTCGCAAACTTTTGTTTGCAATCATCAGGTTTTCATTTAAATCCTACATATATTTATTTTTCTCTTTGTAAGACAACATAAACTTCATTGTTTGAGCCAATTCTAGAATAATCTCTGCTTCCTCTGTGTCCACAATGGTTTCATCCTCTTGTAAAAACTTTAGACCCGAGCCAACATCATTTTCAACATAATTTTGTTTGTTTGTGCAAAATGATTCTGGGATATGTTCTGTCATTCCATGAAGTTCTATAAACTTCTCACCCTCTGAAATATGTTGTTCATTCATTAACTGATGTTTTTCTCTACTAACAGACTCTGCTATGACCACCAATTCACTTTCTTCTAAAATACCAAGTACAGGGTTTGGGCTTATTTCGGCTTCTCATTTACTTCTCAATCGCGTTCTGGGTTTTGAACTCAAATCCACACCCTTTGCTCTTAGGTTTTAAACGGATTTCACCTTTGCAATTTCTTCTGAGCATACCTCTTTGTCAGCATTCTTGGTAACACACACTTTTGATAACTCATCATTCACCACAGTAAATTTCTCTGCTAGTTCTTTTCCTGTTTCATTTGTTGGTTCCAAATCTTGCTCTGTTTGCTTACCTAATGTTTCACATTCATTTTCTTTCCCCTCTTCCTTCTTTTTTTCTGCCTAGAATCTTGATAATAATAATAAAAAAGGAAATCTTCCCAAGTTTTACCTTTTTTCTTCAAATGAAACCCTATTAACAACTTAATTAACCCTTAATGAAAGAGAGAACAAACTATATGTTCCTGGTGATTGTGAATCCTAGAAATCATTTTCCACAAACTCTTCAACAAATAATAAGGCAAATTTAACTTTTGATCTCCACTAAGATGCATTAGAAAACGCAGATGACATCTTAAAACCCTGTCATAACAACCTTCACAAGTTATATAGTTCTGTATCATTTCTAATGGCATTTTCCACATGGGCTTAAGCTTACTAATATGTATGCCATTTTTCCAATCCAACTTTTCAAGCCTTGGCAAAAGGAATTTGCTATAGTCAGCTTCAAATGATTGCTTCTTAAACCAATTTTCACCATCATATGGTACACCAATAGCGTCTGCTATAACATATTCATCCATGCTTATCTGCAAAAACTCAAACCAGACAATTGTATCCTTATAGTTTTTAACAAATTCCCTAATTACCTGTACATTATGACCTTGCAATCTTTCATAGAAGGGAAACCATCCAACACCATGCATCATCTTTGCAGACCTAGGAAACTCGTGAACCCACTGCAAGTTATCGGGCTCTAAGCTGCATAAAAATCCATCGGGTTTCTTTTTCTTGGTCATGCTACATGAATCTGGAATACTCTGGGCACCTGTATAACAGAAACCATTATCCCAAAATGTGATTTTACAATATTGACAATAAAAAGAAACCCAAAACCCTATGCATGATGAAACTGTACTATAGCATAAACTATCATTATTATACAACATAATGTTTTCTGTCAGCGTTTAATGAAGCCATACGACGACCTTGACACCTCTGTACCATCCTTGCCAAGTGTCTCCATTTCATCATTGCAAATATCAAACTGGAAACAAAACCATATTTCACATTTTTTTATGTGGTGCCAGTTTATAATCAAAGTCACATATAACATTTGATTTACCATGTCACTTGCTCTAATGCGAATTAAAATACTTTGAAATATTAATAATATGAGCCTTATTTTGATTTAACAAATGAAAAAAAAATAACAAAAACATAAAAAATAGGGTAAAAATAGCATAAGTTTCCATAGTAAAGACTAGGGTAAAACTAGGATAATGACTAAATGGAAACACTAAAAAAAAATCCTAGGGTAAATACAAAAAACAACTTTAGAGATAATAGAACCTCCATCAATCAAATAAAGAACCCCAAGTGTCTCAAATAAGTGTCATCGAAAAGAAATAGTGGATGTAAATGTTTCTCAATAGGAAATGGTGAACATAACATAGGATCAACATGAAGGGTAAAAGTCTCATAGTTCTCATTTGGATTCAACCAACAGGAAGAAAAAAAAACCTTCACCAAAACTTCATTAGGATAAAAACTAAAAGAAGTAGCAATGTAGGATGAAGTAGCAGTGTGCAAAAATTATCCACCAAATATATGGATGAATCAACTCCATCAAGGGTTGGTTCAATACTAAGGAGCTATTTTTACTCTTCAATGGAGAGAGGACTCACTGCATGAGAGAAATCATTTTCACTATTGCAAGTGACATGTGCTTATATCTCATAAATCTCATCGATAGTATCCTAAAGCACATATGAAATAGAATATACCTCATGATAAACCATCTCATGAGGTTACTCCATGTAATCAAGAATGCAATAAACCATGTTAGGGTAAGAGGAACAATGTGATCTTGGAAACTTCTCATCAAGTTGCTCAATATGAATCTTAGATTATTGAAGTAAATATTGAGCACTCTTTAAAGAATACTGGGTGGTTTCCAACTCAAGAGTGAGCTTGTAAACCTCTTTTGTATTCCTCAAATATGCACCATGGCACATATCCATAATCTCAAGAAAATAATCTCTATCAAAAACAAATTGCAGAAAATTACCTTTGATTGTACAAAATTCCTTCTAAATATTCTCCATGGCTTCAAGTGAAGGTGGCTCCTCCAATGAGGCAACTTTCCAATATAGATAGTGAAATTCAAGCATGTGTGTCCTGGAGAATGTGTAAGGCCTCCTTAATATTCCTTTTTCTCATCTTGAGTGGCCTTTGAAAGAGAGAAGGATGAGATCAAACCTCCTCATCATCTATCAATGGATCAACCTCATGAAGCTCATGCAGTGATGGTGAGATCAATCTTGGAACCTATTCGTTATGGGCCTCGTCAAGAAATATCTCTATGTCACCCACATAGAGAGATGGACATCCACAAATAGATGTCTCCATGAAATATTGGCACCCATCAGTAGGTACCTCATCATGACATCGATCAGTAGGTGTCTCATCATAACATCCATCAGTAGTTTCTCTCAGATCCAAGTCCAAAGTAGAGTGTATCTCCTTATGATCTTGAATGGTTCTTGTACTCTTTGTAAAATCTAGCACAACATGATTCCTCATCTGCCATTTCCTAAGCACATGTTAATTTATCTTATTATTGGTCTCTTTGGGATCTTCCTCTTTTGCTTCTTATTCTTCCTTTTCTTATCTATTTGGAGTATTAGGTGGATCTTCATCCTTCTCCTTGAATGTGATGGATTTTGGAGCACAACTGCATCCTTCTCATAAAATTTGTATTTGATTGGTAGCAACCATATAGACTTCTTTGCACAACTTATCCACCATTTGTGCAATCCTCTCTTTTCTTTATCTACAATAGGGGTAGCAGAATAATATTTGGATCTCTTCTGTGTAGTACTCTCAGAAAGATAGGTGCTTCTAAACATCCTCTCTTAATGCATGGTATGCAAAGAGATATCCAAAAGGTTCCTTTGTCTTCACACGAGTATCATCAAATCAAAACCTTAAATACTAAGGCCTCCAATCATCATAGGAATTATTCAAATTCCAGAATGTACACTAGCGAGATGAACTACTCTCTTCCTCATACTGTCTACAGTACTCCTCATACTTCTCATCATAGTCCAAATATGTTAGATTTTTATCATTCAAACTAGCATTTTCATAGGATATTTAACTGAGAGAATAACAAGCACAACAATCAAACACAAGAGACAATAGACACAAAGATTTTCCTCGGGGAAACCATAAAGGAGAAAACCCCGCAACTTCCTCAGAGATAGAATCAGCACCAAAAGTAAAACCCAAAACAGTAAGATAATCTCCCGACAGCAGTAGTCTCTCTCTAATCCTAGCTTCTTCTCTCTCACTCATGCGCCCCAGTTAGTGAGTGTGTGTGTAATAAATAGAGAGGCTCACTCTCTATTTATATTCTTTCGATCACATAATGTTCACTCCATCATGTCAGCCTCACTTAACAATTACTTACTAGGGCCGACATCTCTAGGAGAGTCTAATAACCCTAGTGCCCCAAAACTTGTGGGGACTTTTCCCTCTGATTAACAAGGAGGGTTAAGCTTGACTTAGATGGTGGGGACTAATGCTCTGACTTACAATAACTCACCTAGGACCAACTTCTCTAGGATATTCTAATAACCCTAGGGCCCCACAACTGCAGGGAATTTAACCGTTGAACAATAGGAGGGTTACCCACAATGACTTGACATGACTTATTTATATTATTGAATCTCCTAATGGGAACATCAGGGCATGACATGACTCAATTACATTATAGATACTTCCCAGAATAAACATCGGGGTACAATCCATAAAATATAGAAGTGAATACATTCTGAAGTTACAAATACATTAACACTCCCGCTTAACTAGGAAGGTATTCTCTCGACACAATTTGTCAACACTGGTGTTCTCCTCTATATCAACTAGATCATCTCGTCATCTTCATCTTGGATCTATATCATCACTGGATCTGGATCATCATCACTCCATCTGGATCATCACTCCATCTGGATCATCACTATTGGATCATCATCACTAGATCTGGATCATCACTCAATCTGGATCATCATCGAAATTGGATCATCACTAGATCATCATCAAAGCTGGATCATGAATGGATCATCATCATCATTGCTTCTACCATCTCAATCAACTGGTGTTATCTCTTCATTCTTCTCGTCACAGGAAGTTCTACATAGCCAGCCCTTTTTCATGCTAGTTGTAGGCCTATCCTCCATGTAGGTCTTCTTTAGTGCTTATATCTAAACCTAAGTCAGAATGACCTACCCAACACTCACATCTAACCATGAGAGGAACACATCCAACACCATGTCAGAAAGGAAAAACACTTACATTCACCAGCATGATAGGACACAACTACTATCATCTATGAAAAGGCACGGCACTCACATCCACTAGCATGGTAGGACACACCTACTACCATCTATGGAAAGGCATAGCACTCACATCCACCAGCATGATAGGACACAACTACTATAATCTGTGGAAAGGCACAGCACTTACAATCACCAGCATGATAGGACACAACTACTATCATCTGTGAAAAGGCACGGCACTCACATCCACCAGCATGGTAGGACACACCTACTACCATCTGTAGAAAGGAATACCACTTACAATCACCAGCATGGTAGGACACACCTACTACAATCTATGAAAAGGCTCAGCACTCACATCCACCAGCATGATAGGACACAACTACTATCATCTGTGGAAAGGCTCGGCACTCACATCCACCAGCATGATAGGACACAACTACTATCATCTGTGGAAAGGCACTGTACTTACATTAGATCATGTGGGAACCAATCCCATAGTCATATCAAAATGTCCCTCAGCCCCAGGATGAGGATTCCTCATAACTGACCATGTACCTCCATTCTCCCAAAGAATGGAATTCAGCACTTATATCTGATCATGTAGGAACCAATCCTACAGTCACATTAGAATGGCTCAGCACTCATATCTGACATGGATGGAACCAATCCTCTCACCATGACAGAATGGCTCAGCCCTTACATATGACCATGGAAGGAACCAATCCTCTCACCATGTCAGAATGGTTCATGGACTCATCACTTCCCTTTGGAGGGAACCTCGATCTGGAGAACGCCAAGCTTCTCCCTGAAGTACTCAAACTTCACTCTAGTCATTTCTAGCATAGAATCATGTCAAGGCTGATTACATCCAAAGATAACCTGCGAGCTTCTCCAGGACCAATTACATCTAAGGAAAACCTATAGGTCCGTTTATGTCTAAGCCACCTACGATCTTCGCCAAGATTTTATGCTAAGACAACCTATCTCATCAGTTATGCTAGAAATCCCTCTTTCGAGAGATCTCAATCTGGATCACATACTAGAGCTTCATTGCTCCTCTCTTGGCTGTACTTAGCGCCACCTAGGACTGCTTCCTGCGACACCAAGAGATCACACCTGATCTCATACTGAAGCAGCACCCCAAAGTTCTCTTCCTATCAATGGTACTACCCAATCTGAATCCACATAACCTTCCAGTTTAATCTTCTGATTCATATCATACTTGAGCCCATACTCAACTGTACCCTTTGCAACCATCAGTTGAACATGTCTCAATGTGTTTACAGCAAAGCAAATATCTGGTATTGTATTCGTCAGGTACATCAAGGAATAAATCATCTGACGATACATCGTGGCATCAACTGACTCTGATGAAGTAACACTCAATAGCTTTAGGTTCGATTCCATAGGTGTGGTCATGTATTAAATCATCCTGAACCTCTTCAGGATCTCTAATGCATACTCCCCTTGTCCACATCTCCATGCCTAGAGAGTAGTGCATCATCCCCAAGTCCTTCATCTCGAACTCGGTAGCAAGTCTCCTTCTTGCAACTTTAGTGAGTTCCTCTTTTCTATCACGAACAAGTCATCGACATATAACATGAGCATCACTGGTCTCCCGCCTTCAACCTTGAAGCAAAGGTTGGAATCCACTTTACTCTCAATAAATCCTAGAGTCATCAGTAATATTTCCATCCTGTCATACCATGTTGAACCTCAGGATCTTCTACATTCACTCCCTCTGAAGCAGAGCATCATACTCCCTCTGTCTTTCGTACTCTATGCACTGAAACATTTTGTACTGGAGGGTCACCGGATACCAAGATCCTCTATCTTGAATCTTTTCAAAAGTTCTCACACCCATCTGTGAGCTTGTCATCCTCTATAGGCTTTCATATTCAACCTTGTAGCAAAGGTTCAGATCTTCATCAAGATCCTCATGTATGTGTTATCTCATGGGTGTCTTCTGAGCTCGTAAAAGGCCTTCTTTCATTTGCACACATGATTCTTCCTATCATGTGTCTCAACTCCCATTGGCTGCAAATGTCTCTTCGTAGTCTATGCCTTCTTTTGTTGAGAAGCCTCGTGCTACAAATCTTGCCTTGTATCCCATGATGTTTCCATCTACTGCATGATGGAACTATGAACTTCCCTTCACGTATCGATACTGCATCCTAGACATCATTCTTCTTGAACTGGTCTTCCCTTTGTTCTTGGTTACTTCTTTATATTTGGAAGGTTCTACATCAATGATGTCACTGCATTTGTCATATTATTCTTCATCTTGGATTCTTTCTTGAACTGTCGTCACTTATTCTTCAGAACAAGTCTCATCCTTCTTTGTTTGTAGGTGATTGTACGCGATCTTTCCTACAAGTCAAATGCATTTGTATAGTTAGAAGCATTTCATAAGGCATATTCATAATGGCAAATTCTTATGCATGAATATATGATCATGCAACTATTTAAGAAAATATAACATTCATCCATATCTCATGGAAACTTTTCTAGATTCCTTCCATCTCTACCAGGACAACATTGAGATTGTGCACTAATCCAATATGTTAGCAAAGAGGTTTCATTCTAGATAAATAGCAATGGAGAGTTGTATAGCACCATGAGCTACTTACCCATCTCATGCATATTAGTAGTATACTTTCATTAATGCAAACATTATATCATGCATAATACATCAATTGAATATAAACAAATGCATAACAAAAACAATATCATGAAATGACAATTGAATAATTATCTTTATTTGTTTCGTGGGTAGACTCCTTCTTGAACTTTCAGCTTCATTATTTTCTTCATTCATCGTTTCTTATCCAAATGCTAAGATAGATAAGAGTTTATTCAAGAGTTGAGTCCTTTGTATTCCTCGTCGCTTGAGGGATCTTCTTTGGATGGTGAGAGCCTGATCTTCAATTGCTCCCATCTTCTCTTCTCTTATTATGAGTCGAGCTTATTTTTCTTGTGTGCACTCTTCCCAGAGTCTACTGAAATTAATCACTCCCTTTCGGCACACATTCCTTGAATGAATGAATCACATGATCCTGGGAGGCCATTTAAGGTGATTATCACCACTTCTGCATTCTCCACTTCTTCTTCTACTGCTTCAAGTTGTTCTTTGATTTGAGAGACCCTTGTAAGGTATGACTCATGGTCTCTGCATTCTGGATCTTCATATTCTTCAATTGTTTTCTCAAAGTTATCTTTTGATTTATGTTCTTCCCTTCAAATAGCTTGGTCAAGGAATCAAATATCTCTTCAGGTGTCTTTAGGGAAGACATTTGTGGTATAAGGTGATCCTTGATAGAATCAACATTAATCCTCTTGGCCTTGACCAAGTTCTTCTTGTGTAAGGATTTTAGCCTCATCTCCCTATGGGACTAGAACCTCTCTACTTATGTAGGTTTCCAATTCATTTTCTTCAGAGAGATCATATACTTCCATGCTTGGAAGTTGTCAACTTCACCAATCTTATCATCAAGCTGATGTGATAGATCACTTTGAAATGAGAACCTCAAATGAAAATAGCAAAGGATTAGATCTTACCGATTTGAGGTGTCCATCCTGGTTCTGGAGCTGGCTGATCTAGGGTTTGTCAGAGAAACCCTAATTTTCAAAACTTGGAATCTTTCAAGTCTGATTATATAGAAAGATAGACCTCTTCAAGGTGAGCTTTCCAATGTACTCATTTTCTGAAAACAGTGGAGGGAAGCTCCCAGAACAGGAAGCCCTAGTTTACCAATTTCTTCTGCAGAAATTCCTATTAATGTTTCGGTGGTATCTCTGAAAATATTGCTCCTCTATTTCTGAAACATCACAATGAGGTAGCCTCACGTTTCCCTATTCCAACACCACAGGTTTCATCAGAATTGGTTTCACCAATTGGGACTTATGATCGTTTTCCCAAGGTGACCTGTTTCAGGACTATTCAGTATAGAGAAGTTGTATGGACTTCCACGTGTCATTATTTCATCTTCAGGGTCTAAAAATTCTACCACAGAAATCACAATCCATGCCCTTTCTGGAAAATTTTCAGAAATTTCATTTGGACCTTTGTAGTCCGAGATATATCAATTCTACCCAGGTGTCATGTTTAGTGATGAATACTGGAAGAGGATGGAACCCTAACTTGGAGGGATTGTATCTCCTAGAATATAGCGAACACGAGGCTGAACTTTGTACACAGTGTAAATCAGGATTTTATATTAATCCTGTGAAAGTTTAAGCTCATGATCCTTCTCCAATCCTGAGATATAGAGAATGTACCAAAACTTATCAGTTTTAGTATTTTAGGGTTTTTTCAGCCCGGGGTCAAACTAGGGTTTGACTTTCTTAGAGTTATACCCAACCAAAAATCTCGACCCAGGTCTCTAAACTTCAATTTTGATGAGTAGAGAAATCCTATGCCGGGCTTACTCAAAAATTCTTCTTCTGTAAGAAGCCCTAATTTCCTACACCAAAAAATGAAAATGTTCAGAATTGAATTCCGCTTCGACAGAAAGATGCGCCCTTGAATGGAGAGTCAGCCTAGCATACTTTTGCTGATGGATTGTGGAGAGAGACCCAAAAGGTAAGAAGCCCTAGCTTCTGCAGCTGTACAATGTATTCTTCTTAGGTTAGCTTTGATACCATGTTATATTTTTATCATTCAAGCTAGCATTATCTTAGGATCTTTAACTGAGAATATAACAAGCACAACAATCAAACACAAGAGACAATAGACACAAAGATTTTCCTTTGGGAAACCATAAAGGAGAAAACCCTGAAACTTCCCTAGAGATAGAATCAATACCAAAAGTAAAATCCAAAACAGTAAGATGATCTCCCGACAGCAGTAGTCTCTCTCTCTGATCCCAGCTTCTTCTCTCTCACTCATGCACCCCAGTTAGTGAGTGCGTGTGTAATAAATAGAGAGGCTCACTCTCTATTTATATTCTTTCGTTCACTTAATGTCCACTCCATCATGTCGGCCTCACTTAACAATTACTTACCAGGGCCGACATCACTAGGAGAGTCTAATAACCCTAATGCCCCACAACTTGTGGGGACTTTTCCCTCTAATCAACAAGGAGGATTAACCTTGACTTAGATGGTGGGGACTATTGCTCCGACTTACAATAACTCACCTAGGGCCAACTTCTCTAGGATAGTCTAATAACCCTAGGGCCCCACAACTATGGGGACTTTAACCCTTGAACAATAGGAGGATTACCCACAATGACTTGACATGACTTGTTTATATTATTGAATCTCCCGATGGGAACACCGGGGCATGACATGACTCAATTACATTACAGATACTTCCTAGAATAAACATCGGGGTACAATACATAAAATATACAAGTGAATACATTCCGAAGTTACAATACATCAAAAAAATATTGTTGATAATGTTTCTCATATCACTCATCATAGTAAGGCATGGCTACAATTATTATTCGACTTTCCACATGTGTAGAGGAAAGTGCTATGATACCATTGTGATGTACCGAAATCAGAATCTAGGCACACCAAATCAAAACTTAGCCTGCGTGGCTAAGATCTGAATACCATTGTGATGTCCCAACAAGGGATATCATGAAACACCAACTCAATATATCTAAAATAATGTCTTTGGTATGCTTCTACATCTCTAATATAAATTGCAGCAGTATTATGGTCCACTTTTGGGTTGCAAGGATGACACACAAACTCAAGGGGGAAACAAAGAGGATAGAAATGGGATTTCAAAAGGGTAGGAGAATTTGAAAGTTAGGGAAGGGTTAGGGAAAGGGTCTCTGGTCTCTAAAATATCAGGTTCTATAATATGAATTTCTACAAAAAAATTCATAGGCTTATTTGCTTGTTTGGGACTCCGTAAGTGGAATTTAGTAGTTTGGCACTGTGCAATTTCCTTGTCCTCAAACTAATTTTAAGCAGGCCAAACAGGCCTAAATTTTCGATCAAAAGGTTGTATCTAGAAAAATATTTTTTCTAGTTTCCATATTTGGTATAATATTTTTGGTTGGATGAGCATACGTCACCTTTTTTATCGAAATTCCAAAACTAGTCATATTTGGCTAGTGAAAGAGAAAGGGAAGAGAAGAGAAGCACTGATAGCAATGATAGCACAACATATAGTATAGAGTGAGAGAGAAAGAATAGATAGAAGAGAAGAATGGACCAAATTCCTCTTCTCAATACAATGGCACCATGATGAAGCTCGAACCCTAATACACCTGCATAAAAATGAGAAGAGCGAATATGTGATACAATCCCAAGAACTTCTGCATATGGAGGTAGCACGAGTACGAAAGCATAATATCACAAGAAGCAACTAATATGACCACCGAATAGATGTAGAATGGAACAATGATCATGAAGTACAACCAAAACCCAACATTAGTACTGGATCAATATAGCTCAATAAGAAGAGCAGGATGCCCAACTCCACTTCACCAATGCCTTTGTTACTTAGATGCAGAAGGGCTCCATCACCCAAATTTTGTCAAGGGGAGCATCACACAAGACTTAGGAAGCTAATGCTTTCCTCACATAACAAACAAATCCATAAGCATGCCTTTTCTAGTTTCCTTTGTCTCTTTTATAGATTGAGAGGTCTCTAATACCATGGGCCAATGAAAAGCATGTTTCAAAATCACCTTTATCCATTACCATAGAAAAATGTCATGGAACACTCCACAACCATGCAGTAGGTAATTATTGCTCCTCTATCTTCATAAATGCATGCTTTTGACCCATATAATTGGATATTTGACTTAATTAAGTGGGCAAACATCCTTTAATTTACCCCCATTAAAAATTAGGAGTCTTATGTATCCAAATTATCCCATACTAATTATTTTAGTATAACCTTAGGATAACTTTACTTAGGAAATTTAATTATTTTAGTTTTATGAATTTTCTCTTGGACAATTTTCCTTAGGCCAAAATTGGGGACATGACATATTTAGGGTTTGGGGTTTAGAGAGTGAGAGAAAGAGAGAGATTGGGGGTTACACGTTTAGAGAGAGGGGGGGCGGGAATAGATATCATTGGGGGTTTAGAGAGAAAGGGGGGGGGAATAGAGATTGGGAGTTAAGGGTTTAGAGAGAGGGAGGGAGAGAGGAATAGAGATTGGGAGTTAGGGGTTTAGAGAGAGATATATATATTGGGGTTTAGGGATTTAGAGAGTGAAAGAAAGAGAGATCTTGGGGTTTATAGGTTTAGAGAGAGAGAGAGAGAAATAGATTGGGGGTTAGGAGTTTATAGAGAGAGAGAGAGAGTACCAAACGTGAAAGAGTATGAATTCCTTAAGGAAAAGATGCAAAAAATGAACAATATATACTATGAAGTTTTTTATTCCCTGAATACAGAGAGAGAGAGAGAGATTGTGGTTTATGGTTTGAGAGAGATAGATAGCTTGGGGGTTATGGGTTCAGAGAGAGAGAGAGCGATAGTATTATATGTGAAAGAGTGTGAAGTATTGAAGGAAAAGAGGCATATGCTAATCAATATTTACTATTAAGTTTTGGATTCCTTGGAGAGAGAGAGATATAGTATCAAAAATTTAAGAGTGTGAAGTCAAAAATGGGTTAGAGAGAGAGATAAAGAAAGAGATTGAGGGTTAGGGGTTTAGAGAGAGATAGTGGTTGGGGTTAGGGGTTTAGAGAGAGAGATAAAGAAAGAGATAGATTGGGAGTTAAGGGTTGAGAGAGAGGTTGGAGGTTAGGAGTTTAGAGAGAGAGAGGTTTAGGGTTAGGGATTAGAGAGAGAGAGATCGATTCAGGGTTAGGAGTTTGGAGAGAGAGAGAGAGATTGGGGGTTATGGGTTTAGAGAAAGAGAAAAAGAAAGAGAGATATTTGGGGTTAGGGATTTAGAGAGTGTGAGAGAGAGATTGGGGGTTAGGTGTTTAGAGGGAGGAGATACAGAGAGGGGGATTAGAATAGGATACACACACACACACACACACACAGATTGGGGGTGGTGGTTAGTGGTGTGGGAGAGAGAGAATTGTTGAGTGGGGTGTAGGAGTAGGAAGGTGCGTAGGTGGTGAGTAGTGGGGGTTTGGAGAGAGAGAGAGAGAGAGAGAGAGAGAGAGAGAGAGTAAGTGGTTGGTTAAGGGTAGGAGACACACACACACACACACATATATATACAGAGAGAGAGAGAGAGAGTGTGGGGGTAGGAGGGTGAGGAATGGGGGATTTGGGGGAGAGAGAGGGGGGGGGTATGTGGAAGGGGACATGGATGAAGAGAAACATGGGGGGTGGTTTAGAGATAGAGTTCGTGTAGGATTAGGGGTTAGGGGGACAATGATAGAGATAGACAAGCGGAAGACGAGAGAGGAAGGGCTAGAGAAATATAGAAAGGATGGGGTTAGGGTTTAGGGTAATAGAGAGGGTATATAAAGAGATGGGGGCCTTAGGATTTATGGTATAGGGATAGATGGGGGGTTGAGAGAAAGGGTGGGGCGATGGGGTTATAAAGAGGGAGGGGGCATGGGATTATATTGAGAAAGGTAGATATAGCTAGAAAAAGAGAGAAATAAATAAATAACATTAGTGTGTGCCACTAGTGCTTGCATGCTTTTGTTAATAGTGCGCACACGTTATTAACATGTGAGCACTCATAATGTGTGTGCATTATTAACGTGTATGCGCTCTTAGTGCGCATGCGCTCCTAAATTTAAATTTTTGTGGTGAGATTTCATTTTTCCATTCTCGTGGATAATGGCAAGTTTGGTTCTAGGTTCATATTTTTAAACCTTGTGCATTGGACTACATTATAGAAAAAAACATATCATGTTCTGCAACTTCATGTTTTTCAACCTTGAATCTGTATAAGTTTCACGTGTCCATTGCTAATGAAAAAACACACACTTATGGAACTCTTTGTGCAGATTCCAAATATCCATTATTTTAATAAATTTGTTAGTTATTTCTATCTTTTAGTAATTTTTGTTTACAATAACGTCATATTTACATAAAACATAGGTCATGTATTTCAGCTATAACTTATGACTAGCTCACCTATTTGGAAAACTAGAAAGATCCCACACAAGAATAATAGAAGACCTATGTTAAGATTATGACAATAGGGCTTAAAGTTGGACCTTGTTATTATAAGGCTTAGTTGACTTAATTAAAAATAATAATAATTTAACTTGGGAGTTTTTGGAAATATAGCCTTGCACTAGAACATGTTATCTACAATTCTACATAATTTTTTTAACAAATTTGAATAATTTAAATACGGAACCGATGGCCTAACGTAAACATATGCATTATGTTTTAGGAAAAAAACATACAAATCTTAGAAGAACCTCATTTTTTGGAGTTATATCCATTGTCCACATATAAAACTAAATCTTTAATACAATCAGTTCAATTAATCAATAACAATCCATAGTTAAAATTGCCTCCCAAAGAAATAGGTGTTACAAAGCAAGAATTGAATCACGATGAAAAGAATAACCAATATTGAATATATTTTTTTTCAGTTGAAAAAAGCAATTCCTTGTTATTCAATTGAATCAAAGGTAACCTTGTACATCAGCAGATATTGTCATAACCCCAATGGGTCCACCAGATCAGTAAAAGAACAAAACATGCAAAAACAACACAAAAATAAATATGATACTACCCAAGATGACATCAAAACAATCAGCACCTGGGTATCAATACATGTAAAGGTCCTCTCATAGGTGGGCAGTAAAATATACATCAATCATGATATGTCCATAAAGAACATAACAGGAGCCTAGGTACCTTATCCAAGTAGGTGAGTGATCCTCAGTATTCCAGAAACCACTGCTCAGCATAACCATATATAGCTAAATATATATCATGTGATCAATAACTGAAGTAGAATGAGCAAATTCTAAAAACGTTGTATAGAGTCTTCCCAATAAACTCTTCATCGTATGATTCAGTAAGCAAGAGATGACCAGGATCCAAACACAACCCCTCCTTGGATAAGGTGTTTTCCCTCGTGTTATGTTCCCTATATACATGAATGATATCCACCCTGGTGAAAGAGAACATGAGCAATCTGGTGTTGTCGCACCAAGCCTCAAGGTTCACCATATCGAGGGTGGATACTCCCTTTGCCCAATTTATAATCACCGAGGAGTCGCCAAAGATATGTAGGTAAGGTAACCCAATATCTTTGGTGACCCGTAATGATACCCAGAGTGCTAAAAGTTCTGCTCTTGTATTAGTGTTGTTCCCATAACCAAGCTTAATAGCCAAAATATGGTGATCATTTAACCAAATACATATTCCCGCATCACCAATGAAATTTGTTGCAGCTCCATCAAAGAAAACCATAGGATAATTTGATACAGGTGGTTCACCCATGTCACGAAACTTGTTCCTAGGCTTCAGCGGAACCTTATAAGAATTTACCTCTTCCAGGATGATATGTAGGAGACTGGCAATATTTGGAGTCATATCATCAAATAAATTTCGGTTCCCAGCCTTCCAGATATTCCATAGAAGAAAAAGGGGCAAGTACTGATGGGTACCCCGCTTTGAGACCCAGTTTATGAGATTTTCCAAAAGGGTGGGCACAGACCATAGAAGGTGAACATCAAACAAAACATTGAGATCCCAGATTAGCTTCTTTACAAATGGACAACCAACAAAAAGATGTTCAATAGCTTCAGCATCCGCCTTGCACATACAATACCTATTGGGACCGTGCCAACCTTTCCTGCATAGAGTATCCCAAGTATTGATTTTCATATTACAAGTTAGCCAGATGAAGCATCTCAATTTATGGGGAATATTCAGATGCCAGATCTTTAATAGGAAATCATTTTCTATAATAGTCCGATGTTCAAAGACAATTAGATCATAAGCTTTTTTTGCTGTCACCGTACCCAACTGTTTGTCATACAACCAAAGAACAGTATCTTCAGCAGTTCCAATCCTAATACCACCATGAGTTAAGCCTTTAACAAATGAACACCATTGATTAACCCACTCACCACCCAGGTACAGATCAGAAGCAATGTACCAGTTTGAACCATCAGGACCACAACCATCTAGATTTTGGGCCTGAGCAAGAGTTGAAATCCCTGGGTCAAGAAGGTAATCTCTAAGCTCTGCAGACAAGAGATACAGAGAGTTGTGCCCAGCAATAGGGTCCACACTCAACCTAATCTTTATGTCATTCCCCACCTTCCATCCCAGCTAGCTGGTAATCCACTCAAGTATCCTAATGAAACCATTCCATAAGTATGAAATGCCAGTAACATGGAAATTACAGGCACGTGTCCAGTCCTCCAATGACCTATTCCCAAAGTATTTATGGACAATAATTCTACTCCAAAGACCAATACCATTTAGAAGTTGCCACAAACATTTCAGTCTGAAAGATATTCCAAACCATTCAAGGTTCTTAATATCCCAACCACCATATTCAGTAGGTAAAGAGACAGATTCCCAATTTACCAGATGAGAGTTCTGATGTTCAGCAGAGGAACCCCACAAGAAGGAGAAGATAGATATTCTAAGTAAGGTCAGGATAGATTTAGGACATCTAACCAAGGAAAACCAATAGACAACTAACCCCGTAAGTACAGCTTTAATGAGAATCACTCTGCCACCAAGAGATAGTAACCTATAAGTCCAGTTATGTATCTTTTTTTCAAATAACTCAATCATCTAGCGCCAGTCAAAGGTACGATACCCCAATGGTTTCAGGCGGTATCCCAAATACTTAAAGCCCGAAGTAAGTGGATCCATTCTGAAAGGAAGCAACTCCGTAATTTTGCATCTAATATCAGCATCCACATTCTGATGGAGAAAAGATTATTTTTCCAAGCTAACCGACATCCCTGTAGTCGAGCATAATAAGTCCAGTGCATCTTTATAAGCACTCCACTCACCAACAGTGCCAATACCAATTAAAATCACATCATCTACGAAAAGCAGGTGTGTTATCGCTAGATCAGGAACATATTGAAAGCCCTTTATAAGACCTTTAAGCTGAGTGTCCATAATAATTCTGCTGAGGCTCTCAATAACCAGTATGAATAATAAGGGGGACAAAGGACATCCTTGACGAATTACTCTGGTAGCAGGAAAAAAGTCCGAGGGGGATCCATTAACAAGAAAATCAAAACAGGAGCTAGATACACAGCTCATTATCTAATTTACACCCAGCAGGGGTATGCCAATCTGGATAAGTAAGAGTCTAAGGAAAGTCCAGTTTACTCTTTGAAAGGCTTTGACCAGGTCAAGTTTTAAAACCAATACACTAGAGTTCTTAGTCTTAATAGAGTGTAGTACCTCTTGGCTAATGCCAACAGGTTCAGTTATCTATCTGTCCTTGAGAAAGCCAAAGCCAAACTCTTGGGAAGATATAGATCTCTTGAGTTTCTTTGGAAAAAAGATCTCTTGAGTATAGATTTCAGTGGAATCTACACTCAATTGACAATATTATCTAAATCTATGGTTTGGATGTTCTAATAATGGAAGAATTTTTTCGATTCCAAGTGGCTAAATGGGCCTAAAATTAAGATCATTACTCTGACATGGTTGTCAGAGATTTTAGCAAAGTGGTGGTTTCAAATAAATGCTTATGAAGTATGTTGAGTTAGTTACAATTGTTTGTTTTCATCAATTTATTATACCTGCCGTCGGCAGGTTATATAGCGATCGATTGGTCGCCCAATTCCATTGACCAATATTTGTTAAAAAAATTAAACCAATGTTTATTAAAGTTTTTTAAATTTGTATTATTAAAATGAATTTGCTAAATATCAAAAATATTTTTAAAGTTTTTCAAAATTAAATTAACTGTTTTTCTGATTGGTGTAGAGCAGAGATTTGACAATTTTTCCCTGGTGTGCAATGTAATAATTGAATTATAAAAATGAATTAAAAATATAAAATTGAGCTTGCCACGTATAGTCTGACCACTGTCATTCATTTCTTTCATTTAATTACAGCTAAGGTGTTATTAAGGACGGTCCTCCTCGGGTATGCGTCGTCTGTCGACGGCCTATGAGGAGCTTCCCATGTCACAAAGAAATTTAATGCTAGTTGTGTCTTTCAAAGTTACGTGGCAACAAGCACAGAGGAGAATTCAATGCTACTTGTGTCGTTTTCCAACGTTACGTGGCAGCAAGCACATAGGATACATAGGATAATTCAATGCTACTTACGTCTTTTCCAATGTTTAATATTCCAGCGGTTGCTTTCAACAAGCACAAAATAACTTCTGGGATTATTAACTTCAATTTTTAAAGAAATTCGCCATGAGTCCTTGTTTTATCGATGAGGCATTGCTCTCTACCGAAACGTTCCTCCGTTTTTCGTTGCTAGGTAGATAAATACAAGTTAAATTAAAAAGTGGTTGTTAGAAACCATAAATTCTAATTGATTTATACACCATAATGAACAGCCGAGCAGCCATTTAATGCGGCCCCTTAGATCTCAAGCAGCCATGTCATGGGCTTATTTCCTGCAAATATGGATCAATATATACTAATTTGCTATAGGTAACGAAATTCTTAACTCATAGTTCTGCGGAAAGGTAAGTAAAACTATTCTATTCTACTTCCACACCATTGAAAGACAAAGGAATCCACTAAATAAACTCCATATTACTTACAGGTGCACGCAGCTTGGCACGGTGCAACTGTGTATTTACATCAGATTGTACCAAGCTACAAGATCTGAAGGAAATAGACTATGAAATCCAGTATATAAACTCCATATTTCTTACAGGTGCACGCAGCTTGGCACCGTGCAACTGTGTATATATACATCAGATTGTACCAAACTACAGGATCCGAAGGAAATGGCGAGTATTTTTCTCGTCATCATGCTAAACCGTAGAAGTATATATGGATTACAGAATTAGCTCATCGGGTGGATTCATAGCCAAAGTCCAGGAATTCGGGCTGGACACACAGGATAGGAAACAGAAAAGGAACCCGTCGTTTATACATGCAGGTAAAGAAACAGGTTCGTGCTATATATAAGGGACAATTGCCTGCATTTGCAAAAAAAAGGGTTAAAGCAGTAAAATAATTGGTCAAGATGCTACAGAATGAGTGAAAGGATGGCGATAATTTCGCTGAAGCTTGAAGAAAGATATAAAGGAACGACCAAATCGGGAAAGAACACTTTAAAACGATTTGAGATTGATGCAGGATTCAACAAAAACAAACACTACATAGCCTGGACAAAAATGGCGTAATGCTGGAACAAATTTCAGGAATTTAACGCGTCAAGAANATCCGGACCATGCAATCACTGTACTTACACACAAAAAACAATAAATGAATGCTATCGTTGCAAGGAAAAAAAACTGAAAAACCATGAGCATAGAAAAGGAGATCAATCGTGAGATTAAGAAACATGATAAGAGAAAATGAAGTGACCTCATGACAAAACATCAAACAAATAAAATTGAACAGGTTGATGTGCACAGGTTTCGCATGAGGTGTTGCATCACTGTAGCGAAGCAACACAGAGGCAGACTCTACATTCTCCTTTGATGTATTACTTTGCTGGCATTTCCATGGACAAGATTACATTACATTAGCTCCTTTTCCTGTAATTTCGGTGGAACAACAGACTTGGATGAAATGACAAGCAACAGAACAATAATTGACTTGGACAAAATGACAAGCAACATAACAACAAAAGACTTGGACGAAAAGACTAGCAACAGACTAATTCTAGGGTTTTTCTTACGTGTTTAATTGAATCGGCAGTGGGTGTGTGTGTTGTACCTGTTTTGTTCAATGGTTTAACATACTCGTGGTTTCAATTGTTGAACGTATNTATCGAATATACACTACAACCCTGTAAGGAAATTGATCGTCGAGCTCAGCATTCTCTCCAACTGAAAATGCAAGAAAAAATTAGCTCGCCAACTAGGGCTCTCGATTAATACATGCCAGTGTCGGGTAAAGGCAGTGGCCACGGCATACTCCATTTGCTATTGTCGGTCGTCCATGCGGTTTGCCACATGTTGTGAAGATCCCTTATCCACTTGCTATTGTTGGTCATCCATGTGGTCTACCACCTATTGTGAAGATCCCTGATCCACTTGCTATCGTCGGTAGTCCATGCGGTCTGCCACCTGTTGTGAAGATCCCTGATCTGCGTTACATAATAATAAATTATTATGTAAAAAAAACCTTCATTCTATGGCACCGAAGAGCGGAATGCATATCTGTAATCCCTGAAGCAGACTGAAGAGACTCATCAGTGGCAGAGACAGAGAATGGGTAGATAATTGGCATAGCGGGCGGTTGCAGAGGATAGCGAGGGTCCTATCACTGCATTCGAAGCTACTATGCCGCCAGNNAACAGAAAAAATATTGACAAGATATAAATGTCATATCCCGAAACATGCCTCTGTGTACTGAGTGAAATCGTCCCTGCACCAAAACAAGAAGCAAGCCCCAGGAAANTATGAACTATTTCAAGAAAGAGATAATACTTTTGGAGTATATGTAGCAAAAGAAAAGACAGAAAGCAAAGAAAAACTGTATTATCAATAACTGAATCTGTGAACTTACTTGGCAAAAGACAAAGGCATTAAAAATTACAGTGTTTCTCAGTTTGTCTGCGNAAGAAGCGCTGGAGAAACTTGATGGAGATGATGGTTACTTCTGATTCAATTGATGGCACGCACAAACTTTTAAAAGCAAAGTTGGATGCATGGCATGGGACAGATGGAAAGATCGACCTTGTCTATTTACCACCTGCCCTACACATGCATGCAAACAATTATGCTCTGGTCCATGCCAGGTTTATCCACGGTAGTTAATAGATGTCATAGTTCTCAACAAGGTAGGTTCATGGAATCAAGAGAAGAGATGTCAGGGTTGTCATTGTGGGACAGCAGTTGAAAATAAAAAGGTAGATTTCTNGACAGCTTTACAAGACCATCACCATTCTTGAGGACCGGTGGGGAAGCAAGAGAAAAACAATGTCCCCATACCTTCTTGGGTGAACCCCGGTTGAGCATGAGATGTGGAAACAATTTCAACCATTAGAATCGAGTTTGGAAAATTTGGCAAACTGATAAACTCATAAAATTTTGGATATATCAGGAAAAATTGGAGATATTTGCTTTG